>CM040122.1:471176751-471661320 GCA_022559845.1 Amorphophallus konjac
GAGGTGGTGGAAGGAGGTGAGATTGAGACAGCATGCTCAACGGGTGATGGAGATTCAATGATGGGGGCTATAGGAAGGGTAAGTGGAGGTTGAGACACGACGGGCTTCTCCTTGTTCTCGAGAGGAGACGAGGTTGGCTCGTGTGCAACAATCAATGGGCCCGGCTCAGGGTTAATCTCGGGTTTAGGTAAGGGGAGTGGAGGAATAGGAATGGTTGGATTCGGGGTTACAAGGCTAGTGGAGGTTTTAGGTGGAGATGATGGAGGATTACTTGGTTGGGAACAAGAGTTAGTGGAATGCTTAGTGGAAGCCAATTGTGTGGGGGTTATTTGTACAATTGGAGGGGTGACAGTAGAAGGCTTGGTACATAGGAAACGTCGAATTTTGGTGGTACGTGGGGGGTTAAGGGTAGAAGGTGATTCATGGTGCATTGATGCGGGTTGTTGGGGTGTAAACCCGTCATCGTGACACCATGATGACTCATAAGCAGGGGTAGAACTAGTGGCTTCATCCTGAGCAGGGAGTTCTTGTGGGAGCAGTGGAAGAGGGAAACGAAGAAAACTCGGAGTAGGTGTATATTCAAAATCTTCATAAATTTCATCATGTGCCATTTCCAATTCTTTATGATCATCAAGTTCAAATGGACGCCGTGGTGGAGGCACGTTGATGAGTGGAGATGGTGTATATTGACATGAAGGGTTTTGTGGATATGAATGCGGAGGCGGAGGGCCATATGAATGAGCGTAATGAATGAATGGTGGGTGGACGGCATCCACTTGATCGTTAAAACTTGGGAGAACTTCTTGCTCACTCATATCCCAGATGCCATACTCATCTCTTCTCTCCTTCCAATCCTTCTCCATTTTGGTAATATTATTCATGAAAGCGTGAAGGGGGTTGGCTTGAGGAGGGGAAGGAGGAAGAAATTTCCTCTCAATAACAGCCTGTAAGGCTCCAAGTTGAGAGCTGAGAGAGTCGACATGAGAAGCCATGAAATCCCAGGCATAGGGAACACTAGTGGAGGGGGAAGCTCCACTAATAGTGGCCTGTATTCCATATGAGGACTTATAGGATGGGCCAATGTCCATGGGATGAACCTGTGGGTCAGGCTGAATGCCCCAGTCTGAGTTATAGACCCCGTAAGAGTCGTGACCTGGGTCACGCATTTGAGACCCATAACGGAAGGCATCGGCCTCGAAACAATTGTAATTATATTCAGCCATCCATCATGTTTCTCGAGAGCATAATAGCATACACCAACAAACGATCAGCAGAGATTAACACACAAGTGAATGCCTTACGTCTTTTTTTGTGTTTTGATTTTGATGATTTTTTTGTATTTTTAGCGAGATCCGAAGTTCACACAAAATGGGGACCCTAGTTTTTTTTTTTTTTACCGCCGTGTCAGCTAGGGTCTCTCGTCTCACCACGAATGAAATGACTAACTCCGGGGAACTTCAATGGTACAACCAGCCCAGTGAACGAAGAGGAGATTCTTCGATGTCGGGGACTTACGGAGGTCCCAGTGTAGGAGATTCTAGTCCGTTGAGAGGAATTCCCAAACGGAGAGTCCTTCCTTCACCGGGAAAGGGTGATCCTCAAAAAATGAAAAAAAAGATAGAAAAGAGGAATGGATGTATGCAATGGAATGCTGACAGATATATGGAGTGGGAAAACAACAGAAATAACAGACATATAATAAACAAGGAACCAATCAAAACTGACGGTGCTGCCGTGAGCACAACGGGGGCGCGCGCGGGCGCGAAGGTGGAGAGGCACGGGTGGTGCCGAACTTGCAAGGGTAGCCGAAAGGAAGCAGTAGAAGTCCCACCGTGATCGCCAATCTGTGAGCGACGTCATGCGGTTCGGCGGAGAGCGGGGAAGAAGAAGCGGAGCGCGCGCGGGCTCCTCTTTTTTGTTTGTTTTTGTTGTTTGTTTGCTGCAACACAGAAATAAGAGAAGAGAGAGAAGGGGCCACCACGGGAGATTGCTCCGGCGGGGCGAGCGGGACAAGTGTGATATAGCAAAATATGGGGTTTAAACGGCCATAGCGGGAAGTGACTCGCCGCGGCCTCGGGGGGACGGGAATGGTGCAAAAATTAAATAACAAGAATTGAAACGGCCATTGGGGAAGTGACTCGCCGCGGCCTCGAGAATATGAGCAGAATATAGCAGAATATAAAAGAGAATATAAGAACAGAGATTTAAACGGCCATTGGGGAAGTGACTCGCCGCGGCCTCGAGAATATGAGCAGAATATAACAGAATATAGAGAGAGTATAAGAACGGAAATTTAAACGGCCATTGGGGAAGTGACTCGCCGCGGCCTCGATGATATGAGCAGAATATAACAGAATATAGAGAGAATATAAGAACGGAAATTTAAACGGCCATTGGGGAAGTGACTCGCCGCGGCCTCGATGATATGAGCAGAATATAACAGAATATAGAGAGAATATAAGAACGGAAATTTAAACGGCCATTGGGGAAGTGACTCGCCGCGGCCTCGATGATATGAACGAAATATAACAGGATATAAAGATAATATGAGAACAGAAATTTAAACGGCCATTGGGGAAGTGACTCGCCGCGGCCTCGATGAAAAGATGTGATCGCCAGGGGCCGAAAGACCCCAAAATAAGAAAGTGATCGCGCCTACCTCAAGAGCGGGAGATGGCGGGTTGCTTCTTCCTCTCCTTCCGGCCGGTCGACGGAGAGGGCTTTCCTCGGTTACCCTTGCAAAACAACGACAAACAAATAACAAGTGGATTAGAAAGATGAATGTGTAGTATTCATATCCTTGCAATAAAAATAACGAAATAACGGGAAGACACACACCTGGTTGGTGTTATCTTTTTAAACCCCTCTCGGACTCGAGTAGGAGGAAAATGAGATGATGGATGCGAGATGATGAATGCAAAAGAACTACGAAGAAAAGGAAAGAGTTGGCTTATTGGATGTGCCGGTGGTGAAATTCGGCGGAGCTCCGGCAGCGTGGGGACGACGTAGAAGCGCGGTGGATGAAGACGACCTTCCTCTCGCGAGCGTGGGCACCCGAGAAGCCGGCAGAACCTCCACCTACAAAAGACCCCATGGGTTAGAAAAATGACTCCGTAGCCTCTGGGCTCCGGTAGCCTATCGGATCACTTAGAAGCTCCTCCAGAACTGAGGGGGTGGGCCTCTATTTATAGGGCTCCGGAGGGTGGAGGCGTCTAGGACCCTGGACACCTCCATCAGGGCCGAAATAATATTTTATTCTATTTTTATATATTTTTTTAGAATACTTTTGTGGAGGCGTCCAGGGTCCCGGACGCTTCAAGCAGGTCCACCGAAAGCCGACGACAGCCGCACGCGGTTTGGCACAACGCGTGGTTTTGTGAGCGGCGCCTCGTGATTCAGAAATGGGCGCGTCCAGCTGACCAGACGTCTCTATATTTTGGATTTTTTCACACACGACAAACCGTCGTTCGGTGGCCGGCGCCTGTGAGGGAGTTGATGGAGGCGTCCAGGGGCTTGGACGCCTCCAAAATTATATTATTTTATTATTTTTCTTTTGTCTTTTATACCAGGCTTGGCATTATATATTTTTTATATGTTTTTATGGAGGCGTCCAGGGGCCTGGACGCCTCCATTAATATATATATATTTATTATTTTTTTGTGTTTTTATGCCAACTGGCATCTTACAAATATTTTTTATTATTATTGTTTATGGAGGCGTCCAGGGGATTGGACGCCTCCATCAATATATATTTTTTATTTTGTTTAGGGCCCTGAGAAAATAAATAAAAGAAATTAAAAAGATGGGGGCGTCCAGGGGCCTGGACGCCCCCATTAAAATCGACCCGGGTCCTCGGATCAGGCGTCGGCGGTCGCCCGGTAGACCCCCTTCTTGATTCCGGAACCTCCTGATGCGTCCGACTGGTGTTGATGTCGTCCGAATGCCGTGACGAGACGATTCCGGATGCCGAAAAAGGCAGAAGAAGACCCAAGAAAAGGAAGCACTCGAGCGATTCAAAATGCGTAAGCCGTTGCGGGGCGTTGTATAGTAATATGAGACTTTCTCAAGAGACGTCAGGAATGGCGTGTCTACAGCAGCCCGCTCTTTTCCTTCGTCATCCACTTGTGCTAAAACCGCCCCTAGGGAGTCCTCAATGACCGAGATGTATAGGATCAGGGGTTTCCCAGGGACAGGAGGTTGCAAAACCGGGGGATTGGATAGATATTCCTTGAGGTCCTCATAGGCCTTTTGACAATCTTGATTCCATTCGAACTTGACCCCCGCCTTGAGTAATTCATAAAACGGACGGCATCTTTGAGAATGCTGGGATATGAATCTTCTAATGAATTGCAATCTACCAATCAGTCCTCGAAGTTCCGTAATGTTCTTTGGCGGAGGCATATCCATGACGGCCTGTGCTTTGTTAGGATCAATTTGGATCCCCCGTTTGCTCACTATGAAACCTAGCAGCTTCCCCGAGGAGACTCCGAATACGCATTTCTTCGGATTCATCTTTAGCTTGTACTCCCTGGCTCTCTGCAGCACCTTAGCCAAAATAGAGGGGTGTTCTTCCTTTGATCTTGACTTCACCAGAATGTCATCCACGTAAGCTTCCATATAGATGTGCATCATGTCGTGGAAGATAGCCATCATCGCCCTTTGATAGGTGGCGCCTGCGTTCTTTAATCCAAAAGGCATTACTACATAGCAGTATGTGCCCCAGGGCGTGGTGAAGGAAGTTTTCTCTTGATCTTCAGGAGCGAGACGGATCTGATTATAGCCCGAGTACCCATCCATGAACGATAGAGCTTCGTACCCGGCAGTGTTATCAACAAGGACGTCTATATGAGGCAGCGGGAAATCGTCTTTAGGACATGCTTTGTTAAGGTCCCTGAAATCAATGCATATGCGCACTTTCCCATCCTTCTTGAGAACAGGGACTATGTTTGCCACCCATTGAGGATATAAAACTACTCTGACGAACTTGGCCTTGTAAAGTTTGTCGGCCTCTTCCTTAATCCGCAAGGCCATGTGGGGGTGAAATCTTCTCGACCTTTGTTTAACCGGTGTTGCCCCTGGTTTAAGCACGAGTCGGTGTTCCACTAAGGAGGGGTCAAGACCTGGCATGTCCTCATAAGACCAGGCGAAAGAATCGCTATACTCCCTCAGTACCTTAATTAGATCCTCTTCTACCTGTGGAGGGAGATTAGCTGAAATATTGATGGGCCTTGGATCTTCTTCCGTTCCCAAGTCGATTTCCTTCGTAGGTTCATCCACTGCCGTCGACGGCTGGTCGAATCTCTTCAGTCCCTTTGCATATAAGTCAGCAGTGTCCTCTACATCGCTGTCTTCATCAATTGGATCTTTCTCATCCAGCACTTCATAGACGCCTAATCCGTCATCGCTCCACACCCCTTCTATTTCCTCTTCATCTTCAATCGCAATCGCCGTGGCGACGAATTCTGGGCACTTCAAAAGAGCATGACACCGTTGAGCTAGATCTTGCAAGAACCTATCAGGAATAGATCGGGAAGGATGCGCAAGCGAGCGCGGCTCAGGAGGGGAAGGGTTGAACGACCTAGAACAAGACCCTACTTCTTTAGACCTAACTGACTCTACTTCTTTAGACTCGCTAGACCCTAACTCTGACCTAGGAGAGAGGAAGCTTAATGGAAGGGAAGGAGCAGGGGACTCGTGCCCCTGGGATGAGGAGGATGGAGACAGGATAGCATAATCTTCCACTGAAATCTTCGTTTCAAATTTGACGTTTTTTTTTGGAGATCAGTGGAGACCACGCAGCACGACGGAGGAGGCGGGAGCTGCATAGGGAACAGCTCAGGAAAGATGCAATCGAAGAAAAGATCACAAGAGGAGGAACCCCACATCTCGTGGATTTGAGAGTTAAAAAATGGAGGGATGGGGAAAGCAGGCAGATTAATGGGGCAGCGAGGCCCATAAGCAGGAGGATTGATTGGAATCTGGAATGGATCACGGAAGGATGGATTAATCATAATCGGAGGAGGACGGGGTACAAACCCCTTCAGCTGGATTATGCACTGAAAATGAGAGGGAGGTAGAGAAAGAGCAATCAGCGAGCTCCCTTCTTTCTTTGAATCATCACCAGGCCGCTTCTTTGGCCTCCATTGCATAAGCTGAACCTTCTGTGGCTTCTGGCTGCCTCTTTCACAAAACAGCCCCTGGAGGGCCCAGCTGTAGTCGATCATATCGTCATTTAGCCCCCTTGGCAACGGGGGTGGACTGGTGACTGGACAAACCGTGTCGATTTCTGACTGGACTGGCTTCGCAGCTAACGTGCCCGGCTGTGGGGGCCCTCTGACAAAATGCTGACGGTAATCCCAGGTAAGCGGCCCAGAGTCACCGATCATTGATAATGCTGTCTCCTTGTAACCGAGACCTCGTCTGCCCATTTTCCTTCCTTTTGGTATGGGCTTGGTCATCCCTTGCAGCTGTGCACCGAGGCCTCTCCCCGGTTGATAGCCCAGTTTCAATATAATGTTCCACCCCTTTGAATCTCGAATCTGCGGCTTTGCCTTGATATTGACCGGGGTAGTGACGGGCTTAGGAGTGGTGTACGCCCAAGGAAAGTTTAGGTCTAGCACTGATAGCACGGGCCGGCTGCTTGGCCAGAGAGTAGGAAGAATCTATTCAGAGATGGCCTTCACTAACTGTACCGTGGATAAACTTTGAACTTTGACGACCCTCCCTTGAAAAGGGAATTTAATGCATTGGTGCGCAGTAGAGGGCACGGCGCCAAGTGTGTCGATCCAGGGACGACCCAAGATAGCCTTGAACATAGGGTCGATATCAAGTACATAGAATTCTACAGCCATGGAAAGAGGCCCGAGCTCAGCCTGAATAGTGACTACCCCGTGACATGCCCGCCTTGAGTTGTCGTATGCTGCTATAGTGGTGGGGGTAGGCCGTAGTAACTCCTCAGATATATTGCAGGCTCGGAGAGTGCTGAGGGGGCAGACATTAATTGAGGCCCCAGTGTCGACCAGTGTTGCTTCAACGTCGACTTTGTTCAAAGTAATTGTTATGCAGAGCGGCATTTGCCGAGCCCCCGGAGGTGCAAGCTCGGTCTCAGAGAATGTGATAGCCGGCCCTTTAGAGATAGTTTCTAGTGCCGTTGGTAGACTGTCGACTGCCATGTCTTCACTAACCATGACCTTCTGCAAAAAATCCCTCAGTGCATCTTGATGGAGAGTGGACCTCTTGATTAACTCCAGCACAGATATCTTGGCGGGTACTCGATCTAGATGATGCAGTAAATCATATTGAGTCCCCGGTAACGGTTCAGCTTCCTCTTGCTCGGCCACCGGTTGGGAAGACTGGGGATTGCTAGTAGTGGCGTAGTTCCGATGGAACATCTTCCCTCTCCTTAGAGCACAATTTGCCGCGGCATCGGGGGATAGTATGATGGGCCATGCGGGGCGAATGAGTGGAATAGGTGGCGTGGGGGAGGTAGTTTGGTAAAGCGGAGGGTTGGTGAAGTTAATGGGGGATGCGCGGATGATAGGTGAAGGATTGGTGGGTGGTAGGGTGGTGATGGACGTGGATGCTGGTGAAGGCAGGGTGAATGGATGGGTAAGGATAGGTGCGGGATTGGATGGTGGTGTGATGACGGTGATGGGGGTTGGCGAAGGATACGACGGGATGGTGAGCGGACTTGGTGGAGCGGGTGTGAATGGTGGGATGAGCGGAGAGGGTGTTGGTTGTGTAGGGAGGATGAAGGAAGGTTTGTGGTGGAAGGCCATGACCCGTGGTGCGGTGCCATCATCATCAAATGACCACCCGGCGTTGGAGGCCGGTGGTTGGACTACATTAACTTGTACCGGTGCTGGCGGCTGTTGCGGAGGAGCGGGTTGATGGTTCGGCATCGGATTCTGATGGATGCCCAGATCTTGTGCTTGCTGCGGTGGCTGCTGTTGTGGCGGCTGCTGCGGCTGCGGTGCTGGATGCTGCTGCACTTGCTGCCCCTGCGGCTGCCTTCTCTTCTCTTTGATTTCCATAATGGCCCTATGCATCTCGGCCCAGTCTATTCTCTGTCCTTCGTGTAAGTCGTACACGAGATCTCGGAAGTGAAAGCACCCTTCTATAGTGTGACCCGGCTGTCGGTGAAACATGCAATACTTAGTTTGATCAACAGCTGGGTTCCAAACAGTCCTTTCTGGAGGAAGTTGAATTGCATTTACTGCCATGAGCGCTGAGAATATGTCTGTAAGTGTCTCTGGCAATGGAGGATACTGGGCTCTTCTGGGAGCCGGGCGCTTGCTGTTGGGATTATTATTGTTGTAGCCGCCGGGTGGAGGGACGTTATGGTATTGCGGTGATGGTGGTGGTTGTTGTGGTGCGTGAAGGTGTTTTGCGGGATGGTGAAGGCAGGCGGAGGGTTTTGTGGAGTGTTTTGAAAGTGTTGCGGAGCGGAGTTTTGCGGATTGCGGGGGCTTTGGTTGTAGCGGAATGGTGCGGCTTGGTAGGGAAAAGCAACAGCTTGTACTTGCTCATTTGTCTGGACTCCTTCGGTAACCGGCCCCTGTGGTTTCTTATGGTACTTGGGCTTTTGATTTTCGAAAAGAGAATGGATAGGGGAGTCCTTAAACTGAGTTTGTATAAATCGCGCCCGGCTATACAGTTGATGCATATTGGCTATATCGTTCATTGCCAGGATGTTCTTGAAGGTGGGCGTAGCATTTGAAATTAGCAGTTTAACTTTTTCTTCCTCTGGAATATGGCCGGGCACCCTGGCGGCCATCTGCCTCCATCTATCTGCATAAGTTGCGAATTCCTCATCCGGCTTCATTTTCTCGGCCACCAGATCTGTGAATGAATATTCCGGGCCCACCCGGTCTTGAAACCGCTGAATAAACTTGTCCTTGACCACTTTGAAGCTCTCGGCCTCTTCTAGGGGCAGAGAATAAAACCATTCCAGAGCAACGCCATCCAATGATCGGCGGAATAGGTACGCCATAAGGCGATCATCATATTGGAACTGCGCCGATTCATACAGAAAATTCCTCACATGGATGAAGGGATTGCTGTTCCCATTATACTGCGGAGGGAAACGGATGTTCTGGAAGCTTGGGACGGGAATATCAGCCAAGGATTGTGGGCCCACCTTCTTCTGAAGAAAATCAAGTTGTTGCTGCATGGTGGCCCACTTATTAAGCAAATCCTGCTCTCGAGAGGGAGCAGGGGCAGTGAAGGGAGTTGATTGTATCTGGTGAGCAGGAGGAATGGCGGTTGCCGAGGGCGGGAGCCCATAGGAAGGAGCAGAAGGATAACTAGTGGAATTAGGGGGGCCGTAAGAAGGATACTGGGCCTGAGATAGACCCGGATTGGAGTGAAATTGGGCCACCCCGTGCTGTTGGGGCAAGAAATCGGATGGGCCCACGAGGACCTGTGGAGCCGCCAGAGCAGAGGGGTGATAATCCATCGGAAGAGAGGGGATAGACGATTTCCCCTTATCAAAAGATTGATGGGTCGGATTGGAGGATTGACCCATCTTCATGCCAGCAAAGGTGATGGTCCGGGGCTGGACCGGGGTGAGCTCAATCGGGGTGGGCTGAACAGACGGCCTAATAATGGAAGAATTAGAGTGCCCCTGGACGGTAGCGGAGGGAGGAGGATTGGACCCTTGCATGGCCTGATAGAGGACCTGGAGTTGAGTCGGATCCAACTGGGCCATCATATGGAGGACAGAGCCCGCGGAAGGAGCGGATAAAGAAGGGATGACCTGACCACCTTCTATGGGAGTGGAGGATGAGAGAGGGGCGGTCCCCTCTCCAGCGGAGAAAGAAATAACCCTCGGGGGGTTCTCAAGGAGCCCTTGAGGAAGGGAATCCTCTTGGGAGCGAGGAGGATTGCAGGATGCCATGGTAGATTCGAAGAGGGGATTGGAATAGAATGTGAAGGAGGAAGCGACTCGAGGAGATGATTCGGACGAACGAAAACAACTCCACATGCAACGGACAACCTTGATAAATGCAAAACAACAAACACAACAAACACACAATGAGCAACCGCACCTAGGTGATTCAAACAAGATATAAGTGATAGGGAATGAAGACACTCAAAAGCCAACCAAGTTGCTTAAGATGATGCAAACAAAGTTTCTTTATGGTTTCTCCTTTGGAACTTTAGTGAATTGATTGATATGTGCTCTCTCCAAATGGGTTCCTAATAGGAGGTGGATATGGACTTGGCTTGACTTTAAGTGTGACCACTCCTTTACTTATGCAACCCTAGACACAAGGGGGGAAAAGGTACAACCGGCCCGGCGTCCGTGTGGGAATCCACGGCTCGCGGGGACTTATGGAGGTCCCTGCTGTGATTTCCTAGTCGGCCCCAAGGAATATGGAGACGAGAGGTCCTCACAACAAGGTAGGAAAATGCAGTATAATATATGAAAAGATGGATGACCCTATGTGCACCGGAGTGCATGCAAAGTCTAGCCTAGAATCTAGCAAACAACGGTGCACATAATGATACGAAGATATGAATGGAATTATGGCAGAAATCAAGCAGCACCCAAGTAACAAATCACAGCCAAAAACTGTGTAAATAACTGCACCTCAGATGCGTACCTGCCAGGAGAGTGACGGACGAAGGCCCCTGCGTCAGAGCCAAATAACGGTCAGAGACCAGACCGCCATAAATAATGTAACGCAGGGGTTCCAGACCGTCGTATGAGCCAGGGAACCAAAAAACAAACTGAAGTAACAGGAAAACCCGTGAAAGCTCACACCATAGAGACAAGCGACGGCCTGATGTCCCCGCGTCAGAACACTGTAACGCGCCGAGACAGGGCTGTCATATGATTCAGAAAACCAGAAAGAGGGGTGAAAACAAAGGGATCAGAAGACAACTGAACAAACAGATGATGGCAGGTTTAAACAGGAATCAGAAGCACGATCGGCACTAGCTGTCCCACCGTGATCGCCAAAAAATTATCTGTTGATTATTTGTTTACCTATCTCTTCTTATCTTCTTTCTTTTTTTGTTGATTGTGAGGGTTTTGAAAAATGATATGGCGAGATGATAAATAAACTACCAAAGATCAGCTCAACCTATGCACATGTGAACATGAACCTAGGCAATCAAATCTAACTTTAGCATGGGCATGCTATCTCAATCAAATTACGCTAAGGGAAAAAATAAAAACACACGCCGGGGCGTGGAGCAAAGATAAATAAAAACACACCGCTAGGGGTGGAACAATCAAGGGGAATAAAGAGATTTGATGAAAAAGACAGCTAGTGCCCAACACTAAGGAAAGTCGTGATCGCCACCAAAGTAAACATGATGGGAATCGACGCCGAACTAGTACTTCTCATATTGCATTTATATCCTTTAGTTTATTTTTTTTATCCATGGGAAAGTATACGCACAATTGTACGGCTTTATCGGCCAATGCGTCACTCCCATAGATTATGTGGGTTTCTATGTAATTTGCCTATGGGACCAGCAAGGGGGCCCTCAGCCCTTTCCCATTGGTCCACCTAGACCATGTGGGGCTGGTCAACCAGCCTAGGTGGCCTTCTAGATGAGTGGACTAGTCATATGCCACATGGGTAGACAAAGGGTTAAGAATGTCAACATTCTACACCCATCCCACCTACCCCCATTCAACCTTCCATTCAAAATCTACCCATAGTCAATAGGCCGCCCCCCCCCCCTTCATTTTTTAATATTTTTTTTTGTGTTTGTGGCATGCAATCCCAGCCCTTCAATCCCCATCCCTAGATCTAAGGGTGGACAATTGATTTGGTTGGAATCATATAAAAGATTGTATTTTTATGTGAAAATCAATGAAAATCAGAATTTTGTTGAATGAGCAAGAGCTAGCTGCGCCCCCAGCCCTCTCTCCTCTGGTTCTCCCCTTCCCAAGCCTCCATTCTAGAGTGGTATCTCCTTTCCCCACCCTCCGGTGATCATCGGTGCCGCCGCCGCCGCCGTTCGTGCCGCCATCGAGCCGCCGCTGCAGTTCTGTCCGCGCAGTACCACAGCAACTTCCACGAAATTCCCACCTCATCCATGAGCTCAGATCGAGCTGGGAATTTTATTGGGTGTTCCATAGGTGTCAAGAACATCCCCTAAATTTTGGTTTGTCATTCAGATCCCGTTTAGTATTTTTATATTTTCGTCCACTCTTCCACTTCTGTTCTATCTGCTGTCTGTTTCCATTTTCACCCGCACTGAGTTTTAGGTCTTAGGCCCACTTTTTGATTTTTTTTTCATCCCAAAAATTTTACTGGCATTTCCTTCCATCCACCCCTTCATCCACAATTTTTATTAATTTTTGATTCGTCCATCTCATATTTTCTCAAAATCATTCTCAGTCCCATCTACAGTTCTATCCACCTGTTCCCAGATCCGACCACTAGTCACTCCAAAAATCATATCAAATCACCCCCACCTCCAACTCAATTCCTAAAATTGTCCCAGTTCCGTGGTTTGATTATCTACAACTTTGAAGAAGAGCTCAAAGTCCGAATCCCACTGTAAGTAGGCGGTCAATGGCCTTTTACAGGGATCTGATATGCTGATCTGAGATTTCTGGAGCAGTGGAGCAGAAGATTGAAAAATATCTAAGGCCCTGGTCCGCATAGGTTCAGAGGAATCCACTAGCCCTACGTTTGGCGATTTTGAGTCCTCTTTCCAATGGCACTGGTTTCGTCGCATTCCGGTGACGGGGCTGATCACAGCGGCCATTTTCGACCGAGCGTGCGCTGCAAAACAGCAGCAACCAGCCCGTGGGCAGCAATTCCGACGGGTACCGAACGGAGCCGCCCGGCCTCCGATCGCCGTTCCAGCGTGCCGCCAGCCCGGGGATCGCTTCTACCAGTGTCCCCACCACAGCGGTGACACCGGGTCCCACACGGCCCCTCCGGACAGCGCGTGGGCCCCACGGTCGTGATTACGCGTGTAGCCGAATCAACACACGAAGCTGCCCGTCATCCCGAATTCGGTCCTCCCGGGCCCATTTGTGTCGCCCTTTACCTCCCTGCGTGGAGTGGGCATATTCCCATTGCTGTAATTATTGTGTGTTAAGTTCCCCGGGAGTACGAGTTTCGGCCGGGTCCGTCGTCCCCACCCCGAACGCGTGGAGGTATCGCATTCGCTCCCTTACTTGGCATTTTGCTTAATTTTCATATATACTTGCTTATGCCACTGCTAGAGAGCATGATAGGGTAATTAGCTCGCTTTCTATTTATATCACCGCTGCTGCGAGAGAGAGCGTTACCGTCCCGTGACCCGATCCGGGCACAAGTGAGAGCCGACCACCCTAGCTCACAGCCGGTTTCTCAACCGCGCACATCCGACGCTTCCCTCGTTAAGGGACGATCTCGAGCTTGTCGTGTCCGTGGTCCCGTCCCGCATCAATTTGGTATCAGAGCGAGGTTGAGTCTAGGGTGTCAAAAAGAAAAAAAAAGAGTGTCATTTATGTCTAGGCATTATTCATTGTCTACGTCGAGTCTAAGATCATCATATTTTTAAAACAACAAAAAAGAGTCGTTTTGGGTCGCATACATCCCTTTACTTGGTATATCAAAAGGTGTTGTCCGAACGTTAGGCTACGCCTATCGGGAAGGCCGCACACTTGCGCGAGTGATCTTCGGATCGGTTAACTCCGCCATGTACCGAGTTTTGGTTATGTCTAGGTGCATTAGTTAGCATCACATTTTACTTTTAAAACAAAAAAAAAAATGGCCTTGCATATTCATTCCTAGGGGACCGACCCCCTCTTAGCCACCATGGCCATACCCCGAACCTATAGTCCCGATGAAGTGGGCGCAATGTTCCAAGCCTTGATGGGGCAAGTGCAAAGGTTTAGTACAAGCCTAGATCGGTTTAGTACTAGCCTAGATCGGTGTATCGGGGTAGATTGGTTGTTCCCGGAGCCACCCCAAGGACCCCTTCACCATGAGAAGGACATTCCTTCCTCATCCATGAGAGCTCCAATGACATCACTCTCTATTTCCGAACTTGATTCGGAACCATCTCATTTGGAACCACCCAAGCCCGATCTACCCATATTTCTAACGGGTACACTATACATCGCCGAGCCACTTTTTAGTTGGCTCAAGGATGGCTTGGTCCCACATCCCTTCCCATCCATGGACCCCATTCTACCTCTTGTGTCGGTCAACTCATTCCATACCACATTTCGATCTCGTCACCATGTTGATACATTGGACGATCTTATCATGGGATTAGATTCACAATGGGAGTTGACGCATCTTTTGGCCCGAGGCTTTGACCAACCCGTTAGTCTTAGCTTCACCCATCCGGCCTTTGGGTCTATTATCTCCGAGTGCACCGTGGGTTGTGTCACCACGGAGGTCCTCTTACTCCTTCCCTTACCGGACGAGCCTGAATTCATACCCTTTTGTCCGAGGGAAGAATCATACTTCTTGCCTACGGTCCCCGTCCCACCCATCACAATTCAAGAAGGTGATTATCCACACCTTCAAAACTTCTACACGTGGGACCGTGACTTGTGGGAACCCACCACAAGGGGTCACACATTCTTTGACCCATTTGACCCCTACTCTAGTGGGCCCCGTGACCCATCACTTCCCTCATACCTTATCGGGGAAGTCCACTTTCATACCCCTTTCCTACGGGCCGGGTCCTCCATACCCACCAAGCCCGTCCACGATACACCTACACCCAGCTCTTCCACACCCGGCTTTCCTAGCCCTCTCAAGTCTCCCAAATCCAAAGGGCGGTCCATGCATGACTGGGTCATACTTGGACATTTAGGTGTACCTCATGCCACCCATCTCCGGTTACATAACATGCATGCATGGCACACATTCGGGTGTCCTGGTCCGCCGTCACCCATGTACGGGTCGGACTAACATTAGGTGTGTCTAGGGTCATAGTTGAGTCAATGTGCTTTTCGTCGTGTGGTTTATTTTGTGTGGTTTGTTTGCATACGTGTGTTAGTGCATGGTGAGTCTGCATGTGTCTTGTGCAAGCTCATTGTCGTTCTCTTATGAGTAAGAGGTGATTGGACTCACTTGATGAGTATGGGATCGGTTCTACTTCTATACCCGGATCAGTCACCTATAGGGACTCAGCGGTGATTCCTAGTGAGTCTTCGAGCTGCTTCCTTCCTTTTTGAGAGTGCCCCTTCGGAGTGACCACCTTTAGCCCATAGCAGTTCGCATATCGAGTATATATGGAATAAGTAGGTGCCGATCATTTGGAGTGGAGCATACCCGCGTTACTTGGCACGGTGACAGATTCGCCGGAGTACTCGAGCATTCCTACCCCTACTCGACGGGGTCGAGTTCCTCCCACCCGGGGAGAGTTGATGGGAATCGACGCCGAACTAGCACTTCTCATATTGCATTTATATCCTTTAGTTTATTTTTTTATCCATGGGAAAGTATACGCACAATTGTACGGCTTTATCGGCCAATGCGTCACTCCCGTAGATTATGTGGGTTTCTATGTAATTTGCCCATGGGACCAGCAAGGGGGCCCTCAGCCCTTTCCCATTGGTCCACCTAGACCATGTGGGGCTGGTCAACCAGCCTAGGTGGCCTTCTAGATGAGTGGACTAGTCATATGCCACATGGGTAGACAAAGGGTTAAGAATGTCAACATTCTACACCCATCCCACCTACCCCCATTCAACCTTCCATTCAAAACCTACCCATAGTCAATAGGCCCCCCCCCCCTTCATTTTTTAATGTTTTTTTTTGTGTTTGTGGCATGCAATCCCAACCCTTCAATCCCCATCCCTAGATCTAAGGGTGGACAATTGATTTGGTTGGAATCATATAAAAGATTGTATTTTTATGTGAAAATCAATGAAAATCATAATTTTGTTGAATGAGCAAGAGCTAGCTGCGCCCCCAGCCCTCTCTCCTCTGGTTCTCCCCTTCCCAAGCCTCCATTCTAGAGTGGTATCTTCTTTCCCCACCCTCCGGTGATCATCGGTGCCGCCGCCGCCGCCGTTCGTGCCGCCATCGAGCCGCCGCTGCAGTTCTGTCCGCGCAGTACCACAGCAACTTCCACGAAATTCCCACCTCATCCATGAGCTCAGATCGAGCTGGGAATTTTATTGGGTGTTCCATAGGTGTCAAGAACATCCCCTAAATTTTGGTTTCTCATTCAGATCCCGTTTAGTATTTTTATATTTTCGTCCACTCTTCCACTTCTGTTCTGTCTGCTGTCTATTTCCATTTTCACCCGCACTGAGTTTTAGGTCTTAGGCCCACTTTTTGATTTTTTTTCATCCCAAAAATTTTACTGGCGTTTCCTTCCATCCACTCCTTCATCCACAATTTTTATTAATTTTTGGTTCGTCCATCTCATATTTTCTAAAAATCATTCTCAGTCCCATCTACAGTTCTATCCACCTGTTCCCAGATCCAACCACTAGTCACTCCAAAAATCATATCAAATCACCCCCACCTCCAACTCCAATTTCTAAAATTTTCCCAGTTCCGTGGTTTGATTATCTACAACTTTGAAGAAGAGCTCAAAGTCCGAATCCCACTGTAAGTAGGCGGTCAACGGCCTTTTATAGGGATCTGATATGCTGATCTGAGATTTCTGGAGCAGTGGAGCAGAAGATTGAAAAATATCTAAGGCCCTGGTCCGCATAGGTTCAGAGGAATCCACTAGCCCTACGTTTGAGGATTTTGAGTCCTCTTTCCAACGGCACTGGTTTCGTCGCATTCTGGTGACGGGGCTGATCACAGCGGCCATTTTCGACCGAGCGTGCGCTGCAAAACAGCAGCAACCAGCCCGTGGGCAGCAATTCCGACGGGTACCGAACGGAGCCGCCCGGCCTCCGATCGTCGTTCCAGCGTGCCGCCAGCCCGGGGATCGCTTCTACCAGTGTCCCCACCACAGCGGTGACACCGGGTCCCACACGGCCCCTCCGGACAGCGCGTGGGCCCCACGGTCGTGATTACGCGTGTAGCCGAATCAACACACGAAGCTGCCCGTCATCCCGAATTCGGTCCTCCCGGGCCCATTTGTGTCGCCCTTTACCTCCCTGCGTGGAGTGGGCATATTCCCATTGCTGTAATTATTGTGTGTTAAGTTCCCCAGGAGTACGAGTTTCGGCCGGGTCCGTCGTCCCCACCCCGAGCGCGTGGAGGTATCGCATTCGCTCCCTTACTTGGCATTTTGCTTAATTTTCATATATACTTGCTTATGCCACTGCTAGAGAGCATGATAGGGTAATTAGCTCGCTTTCTATTTATATCACCGCTGCTGCGAGAGAGAGCGTTACCGTCCCGTGACCCGATCCGGGCACAAGTGAGAGCCGACCACCCTAGCTCACAGCCGGTTTCTCAACCGCGCACATCCGACGCTTCCCTCGTTAAGGGACGATCTCGAGCTTGTCGTGTCCGTGGTCCCGTCCCGCATCAAAACACGCGTCAAAGACTCGAATATACCTTGGAAGTAGGTGGATGAAACACCCGCCCACGGGAGAGAAAACCAAGGAAAGCCTGCAGATCAACTTTCAAATAACGGTCCAAACCATGTGCGTCGCTTGTAAGTAACGGTCGTGCGATAGACCGCCAGAAAGAAATAACGCTCCTGCACCTGACCGTCAGATAACCTGCAGTGAAAAGATGTGAATTCTTTGAACTCCAACCCTTCTAGCCGGCTAGAAGGCTTGGGCCTCGTGCTAGTGATCCTGTAAAACCTGCCAAGGATGTAGAAAGCAAAACAACACAATCTCAATTAACCCTCAACATAAGTATAGCATCAATCCTTAAAAAGCTTAAGAACATCAAAAGGAGAGGGGATTACCGGGGAGTTGTTGGTTTTTTAACCCCTCTGGGCGTTTTTTAAGTTTAGGAGGATATGTGTATGCTTAGCAACAGTGAAAAACGTGGAGGAAGAGGAGGAACAATGCTTTTGATTGATAAAACTAAGGGAAACTTGAGCATGCAATGATGATCTTGACAAGCTAAAACCCAAAATTACTCCCTTGACTTGGAAGATGGACGTGGGAAGCAGCTCCTCCTGGATGTAGATGGCTCCTGAATTTGGCAGCACTTCGTCGTGAATCAAATCTTCCCCTCCTTCGGGTCATGAAATCAAAGGTTCTATTTATAGACTCCCTCAAACTCTCAGGTCAAGTTGAAGATAAATCAGCCAAGAAAGGAGGATAATCCTTAGCAAATCCTTGAGGATAATATCAACAAGAGTCCAAAGAAACAAACGAGAGGTCCTGAGGATTAGAATTGAAGGAGATAATGCCAATCCAAAACCCTATCTCGTCCACGGAGTAGCAGAGAAAAGGCCTGAACTGTCAGGACTCTCTGAAGGAAGTAACGGTTGCACGATAGACCGCCACTTGGAAATAACGCTCCAAGGAATTACCGTCATTTTCAACCCTATCCAAAGGATAAGATCGACGGGAAGAAGATCTAAACAATAGGACTCTGCAAGTAAGTAACGGCCAGGGCATAGGGCGTCATAAGGAAACAACGGCTAGGGAGTAGACCGTTATTATCAAAGGACAACGAGGCCCTAAGTCTTGGGACTCTTCAACGATTAACGGCCTAGGCTTCATGCGTTATTATGAAATGACGCGCCTAGTCCAGAGCGTTATTATCACTGTTTTTCAAGAAAATAGAATGGAGGGATTGCCAAACTTTTGAACGAAGTGCCACCAGGAACCAGGTCTAATCCAGGAATTGAGACCCAGAAAATAGGCTTCAACTGATTAAAAGGAATTCAATGAAGAGTGAATAACTCGGAGCATCATATTGAATGAATAAGGAGATGACCCGACTTATTGGGTATAAAACGGGTGTCAACAGTGGATGGTCCTCCCGTGGTGCCTTCAGTAATGACATTGGTAGCCAGGGCCATTGACGGTTCCCCGTAGTCAGTTTCTCCAGTCTGAGTTTGTGTCTTCTCAGCTACTGCTTTCCCTCTTCTGGTGAGAGGTCCTGGCCTTGCTGCAAGTCTGGCCATTTCTTCATGTTCGGTCGGCAAGGCCCCATATCGGCCAAATACTCCTGCCATGTTGCAGGTATAGACCCTTAGGTGCCTGCCTCTTCTTGCCGCTCTTCTTGACGTCCTGCCCGGGAAGACCAGTCTGTCAAAGACCGACCCCCGTGGCCTCAGTTCCTCCCTCAGCGAGGACTGATAACGCTCCTCAGAGCAGTTCCTTGACTCGGCACTAGACACGGGTCGGGCTTCTTCTTCTTCAAATGCGGAGGCTACTGCCCCCAGCAGTCTCTGGCGACCCAGGGGAGTGCTCCCCGGGCCCCGCAAGTAGTTTCTCATGGCCTGCTCCACTCCTTCCCAATCTTGATCAGGAGGAGAAGCCGGTGATGTTGCCCTGTTGACAGCAACGGGCATGTGGGTTGCAGGCTCCGCACGGGTAGCCTGATAGGGACGTCGGTGGTGTCGACGACGAGTGTTCTCCGGTGGGGCCAGTGTGGCCGGAGCCGACTGGTAGATGGGGGCCGATGTCTTGACCCGGTCTAGTTGTTGAGCCCTTGCCGGGCAAAAGGTGCTGGGACCTGCTTGGGTTGGTAAAGTAACTCGGGTCGCCTTGGGAACCCATGCCTGCTTGCCCTTGGTCGGCCTAGAGGCCGGTTGGTGCTGCGGTGCTGTGGCCGGAGCTGTGGGTGTCATCCTGCCCTTCATCTTCTTCAGTGGCTAGAAAGAGTTGCGCATAGGTACGGCGGGGACGACGCGCTCCGGAATCATCTCGAAACGTGGTTCGGTGAGGTGCACTCGGATGATCCCAATAACAGCAGACTTGCCGGTGCTGGAGAACCGGCCTCGAGGTGATGTAGTGGCATGGCTCCTCCGGAGCCTCCTCTGATGAGAGGCCGAGCCCGGGCTAGATGGGCCGGTAGTTTGGTGCACATGGTGCACGTTGTAGCTCAGCGTCCTCGCGGGGACGGTCTTGGGAGATTCGGCCACTGGTTGGCCGGCAGGCATTGCTTTCAATCCCGTCAGACGCTTCCACGTCCAGCAGGTTCGTGAAAGCCACTCCCAAAAAGTTGGGGAAGCCAACCGAGGGAGGGAAGCTACCGAAGGTGAGGGGGACGGCCAGGTAGCCAAACGAGGGCCATCCTGACGTCCGGAATGCAACCTGCATTTGCAGATCACAGAATTAGCATTGCAAGAAGGGGGTCGTGGAGCCCTTAATTCCGGTAAAGAGATGAAGGGTGCTCTTAGTCCCACCGGGCGTGCCAGACTTGTGGACGCACTTATCGTTGAAATCTTTATTTTATTAGTTCACTGATTTATTAACTGCGTGGGCATGCCAGTCACAAGGTGATGATTTGTTCGGGATTCATGGAAGCCCATTGTGTGCTCGATCTGACTCAGTAAGGCGATTGTGTGGTTCGGGTCGGGACTGAGACCCGCCGTGCCGTAAAGGTCACAACGTCATTTACATCCCCTCGGAGAGGGGAATACCCTTGATTAATTATCGGAAATAAGGGCTCCACGGCCGAAAGAAATACTAATTAATGCAAGAAGAAAAAGGCAGTCGGGCTATGCAGTACGCCCGTGGTGGGGGCATGAACACTCGGATTGTGTCGGTCGCTGGTGGACCATTCCATGTTTGGACAGAAGTCCGTACGGAAAATAGGACGGTAACGGGGACGAATCCGTGCAAATGTCTGTCGGGGGATGGCAATTTTAATGCAAAGTGGGGGCTCAGGTCCCGGCGAGGAAGAGGGACCTTGGTGAGATATTGGCCTGGGACGAGGCCGGGCAGTAACCATGACGGGAGGAGTGGCTCCCGAGGGTGAAGCCCAGCCTGCGAGGGCATCATTAATATTCCCGAGTCTGAAATCCAAGAGAGAGAGACGAAGGCCATGTCGTTTTCTTTTGTGATTATTATTAATATTTATTGTTAGCATTCATTGGTTAATATTATCCTTTCTTTGACTGTCTTTCATCATTCACAGACCATGAGCTCTTCTCCTATTCATCACTATATTTTTATTATTATTATTATTATTCCCTTTTGTTTGTTTTTTTCTCTTTTGTTTATTCTCTTGACTAGAACCCCTCCCTTTTCTTATTACTATATTTCCCTTTTCTCTGGTGTGGTTTTTAGACATAGAGTGTATTGGAGTTGGGTTAAGTGGGGAGTGTACCGCTGGAGGATGGTTCAGAGGTGTACCGCTGGAAGTAGAGGAGAGTGCGCCGCTGGGGGGTTGAAGACTGCACCGCTGAAAGGGGTGAGTTGGGGTGTACCACTGGAGGGTTGAGGAGTGTACCGCTGAGAGGGGTGAGGAGCGTACCGCTGGGGAGTTGAGGGTGTAAGGAATGAGTGTGCCGTTGGAATGCGGGGTGGGTTGAGAAGTGAGTGTGCCACTGGGAGAGGTGGATTGAGGGATGATTGTGTCGGATGGAGAGTAAAGAGTGCATCGCTGGAAGGTTGGGGAGTAGTGGTCGGTGTACCGCTGAAAGAGGGGAAAGTGTGCCGCTGGTGGGTGTACCGGGCCAGGGTGTAAAGAGGGTGCGCCGCTGGGAAGATGTGGGAGTGAAGAGTAAAAGGGCCCAGCTGGGTGGAGCAGGGTCTGAAAAAGGGCCCCTTGTTCACGGAGTTCAGATGGAGGACTCTGAATCACGGGTTTTCAATCTGCTTGCAGGGGATTAAGCCCATAGCCATGTCCAGTAATTCAATTTTTGAATCTTGTTCAGTCCAATTCCTTGAGCCTTGCATGGTTCCTTTATCTTGATTAGAAAGTTTTACCGTTGCTTAGTTCATTTGTTTGTTGCTTCCTTTTGTCCTTTAACATATTGTTATTTCTGACAAAAATTCGGCAGCATCTCCCCTTGACCCGAGATGGAAGGGGATAACAAGGGACATGCCCACAAGGAGTGGCATGAACCAACAATTTGAGGTGTGTGCCTAGGCAGCCACCTTTGAGAAAACTTCAGAAAACTCGGAGAAAACGCCGAATGAGAAACCAGTAGACTGATGCAAGCTATGAGTGCACCGAAGAAGTGACAGCCAAGGTGTGTGCCGCCAAGCAGGCCAACAGGGGAGGTGTGCCACTGAGGCAGCCAAGGGTGTACCGCTAGCTGCTGGAGAGGGCGTGCCGATGGGCAAACAAAGGGAAGTGTACCGCTAGGCAGACAAATGGGAAGGGTGTGCCGCCAGGCAAACCCAGGGAAGACTGTGCTGCTGGACAGACAAATGGGAAGGGTGTGCCGCTGGGCAGACCCAGGGAGGTGCGCCGTTGAAGGGCCTGAGTAGTGTGATGACCGGGGGCTTGAATAGGTGTGTGCACACCGTGGATTCTGGCGGAAAGGTTGAAAAGCCTCCTAGCCAGTGGATGAGTCCCAACAGCTGGACAAGGGTAGTGGGTGATAACGAACCCATAGATGGAGGAAGTGAGGTACCGCTCACGCTATGGAAGGCCATTAAAAAGCGGAGGAGCCAATCTTGCACTGGCGAGCCAAGAACACCACACGTTGAGCTGAGCTAACCGATGACACAAGGGGCAATCATAACGAAGCTAGAAAGCCGGGGTGAAAATGCAAGCCACAGACGAATGATGAGGAGAAGACAACGGATGCAACAAAAGATAGAGCCCAAGGGCATTTTTTCATTCGTGATAAGAACTCCAAAAATGACAAAGGCCAGAGTCCGAAGGCCAACTACAATACAATGCAGAACAGAAAACTATGAAAGGAGAGGAGAAAAACTGAGAAATGAAAAGAGGAGCAAAAAGAAAACAGTGTCGGGGGAGAGTTGGATCGAGGGAGGGTGCCTCCCTTCACCTCATTCCTTGTCTCCCTTATACAGGTGGCTCACTCCCTCTCAATCTCTCCACTGTTCTCTACCTTCTTCTTCTTTTCTTCTTCTTCCTCTGTTGCTGCTCTCTTCGTGTGTGTGGTATCGTATGATGTCTCCCTCTTCTTCTTCTCTTCGTGGGGGGCCTTTTTATATGCGTGCCGTTGACGGGGGGATCTCATGATGGCACTGCCATCCGAGGTTGACCCGAGTCCCATCTTCGTCAGGTAGAAGTCTCCTTCATCCAACCGGAGGACGACACCTAGGCTTGGGGTTAACTGGCGTTGAAATGGCCACAATGCGCGCCAAGGGGGCTCCTCTAGTGACCGTTATGTATCTTGCCAGTTTATGCCATTCGGGGGAGTTCACCGATGTGTCACTGGAAGGGTCAGGCCGTTGTGCCGCTGGAGGGGTATGAAGTCTTGTGCCGCTGAAGGGGGCGATGGGGTGTGCCGCTGGGGCACTTGAGGCCGTGCCGCTGAAGGGCGCGATGGAGTGTGCCGCTGGGGCACTTGAGGCCGTGCCGCTGAGGAGCATGATATGGCGTGCCGCTGGGGGCACCTCAGGGGTGTGCCACTGGGGCTCTTCAGGCAGTGTGCCGCTGAAGGGGCATAGAGTGTGCCGTTGGGGCACTTGATGCCGTGCCGCTGAAGGGCGCGATGGAGTGTGCCGCTGGGGATCTTCAGGCAGTGTGCCGCTGAAGGGGAATAGAGTGTGTGCCGTTGAAGGCCTGAGACTGTGCCGTTGAAGGGCACGATGGGGTGTGCCGCTGGGGCACTGAAGTGTGCCGCTGAAGGCACCGGAGGAGTGCCGTTTGGAAGGGGCTTCTGCCTTTGCTTCAGGGACTGAGAACTGTGAACTCTTCGGGACATTTTCTTCACCGTTAGGGACTCGAGGGTGGGTCCATAGCAGTGTATAAATTCAGGAGGGTATCATGTGTTTTCTTAGTCATTTAATGCACACGTGCAAATGTGGGGATTTGCCGGACGGTAGTATTCTCCCGGAGCTCTGGATGACCAGTCTCCCCGGGTCCTTTCCTTTCGACTTTGACATCAATGCGGGGGCTTGGCGGGACATATGGACGAACAATTTTATACATCCACACCTAGCTTTGTGAGAGTCGACCTAAAGCCCCCTTGTATGATCTGGGATGTGTGGGCTGGACCTCGGTTCGGTCCCACCATGTCTCAGGCTGACCTAGGGCCCAGTAAGTCGACCGCTTGTCATTGCTGTACCCAACTTAGTTGTGGCCTTCCTTGGACCGCAATTCTTATTAGCAGGCCAGTGAGGACCATCTTTATCCCTTTTGCAGCCCCTCTCGGACCATTTTCCCCCGTCAACGTTGGGCTTCGTCCTTTTGCCCAGACCGTTGCTTTCCTGGCTTTCGGGTAGCCAGTGGCATCCTTATTGCGATTCTTGTATGACCGCCTTATCCTGTGCGGCCTCCGTCGAAACCATCTCTTGGCCAGTTTTCTGAAATTATTATTTTCGTGTTTTATTGCATGTTATTCCCTTTAGCCTCTCCAGGCTATCCTATCTCGAGATTGTGACCTTTGATGGGTCTACATCGTAATCCTTTCCTTGCCAGTCATTCCTTGTAATGACTTATATATGTATATTCTTCTAGTTGAAGAGTTTATTCTTGAAATCCTTCAAGAAATCCAATTTCCTACTTGTATCATCTTTGCTACATAGCTTGACCTTGGAACTCTTGGCCATTAAATATTGTGGATGTCTAGATTTCGTGGTATCTCTGATCCAACCAATCAATGCCAAGGCAATCATTTTAAAGGGCCTAGTCTGATCCTGGGAGGAGCACCCGAAAAGTACTAGTGTCCCGGGGAGGTGTAATGATTAGGTGTGGCATTGCACCGAGTACTATCTAGCGTGTTAAGTCTACGACATTCCACATCCTCGTGAAACTTGTTGTGCATGCTTGAAAGCGTGAAATAGTTACTTACGTGACTTGACTCGACTTGACTTGATATATGACCACTCACATGAAGTTCTTGTTACTTGCTCTTGATATCTTGACTTGCAATATCTCAACTCCTGTATCATGTCAGTTATCTTACGATCATGATATTTATTTAGTCCGCTTTATTTGTATTTTTACGCATCATTCATGCATATTCATGAAAATGACTAATTACTTAAATTTTGCCTGGTGATAGAGTGTAATTCCTACTGAGCTTCTCGCTCACTCCCTACTTTAACAATTTCAGGTAACTCCGTAGATGGAACGCTCGAAATTGGAAACCGGCCAGCATGATCGAGTGAACCCGGAGCCGTAGAGATCGAAGTCTTCTTTTTCCTATTTCTTGAGTCTATACAGTATAGTGAGTCGTGTCCTTTGCCTTTTTCTTGTTTCCTTTTTATTTGAGTCTATTATTATAATTTGAGTCAAATTATAATTTAAATTCTCAAACATCAATAAAATGATAATTTTGTCAACTAATGGCCTCAATGTGTCTTTGCTATTATTTTCATCTGTTATTTATTTACTCTGATTAACATGACTGTTTCGCGGCCACGTTCCAAGCAACGCTTTCCGCTGCTATCGGTTCAGGGCGTGACACAGTCAGTCGGTACTCGATCACCAAGGTAAATAGTGATGGGTCTTTGTTACTGCGCCGAACCGGGAGAAGTCCTCTCCACCTTAACCAGTGGTACTTGTCCACCTCCAGAATTTCATCCCCGTTACCCTCGGAGCCAGTAAACAGTGTGAACCTCCCCATAGGGGTATTTCTATGGCTTGATTCTAGTCTCCCCCTATGGTGGCAGTGTCCATTTGACAATAGTAATAGTACGGTATATATATATATAGCTCATATGCAATAGACACATGCCACTCAAAAATTCATGCTGTGACCATTAAGTATGAAATATGCCAGTACTGAAAATCTTTTTTTTATTTATGAATTTCTAAACTTATCCAATTATAAAGGCATATATATATATATCAAAAATTTCTAATTCTATTCACAGAGATCAGAATACCTTTAAATTTTAGGGAACTAACACATTGACATGAAGCATCGAAATAGAAAATTATCATCATTTTTCAGACAGTATTTATAATTTTTTCAGAATTATTTATACTCCAACATGCATCATAAATTGACTAACTTTAGGTACCATCTTCATAATATCATTAAACTTTTACTGAAGATCACATTTGTATATAACATTACATAAACAAATTTTCATATTTTTTTGTGCAGGAATTCAAATTTTTTCAGAATCATTAAAATTCTTCTATTCATGGAAAATTAACTAAACTCAGCCATAGTACTCATAAAATCATCATAATTTTTACAATCATTATTTATAATAGTAGTAGCATTTATGAAATTTTTTATTATTTTTCACACTGTATTACTAATATTTTGATAGAATAACTAAAACCCATCAAGAATAATAAACTAACTAAATATATCCACAATGACCATAAAATTAATCCAAATTTAAAAAAGGTTGTTCCAGATAGAAATATCATATATGAGAAACTTCACTATTTTTAATTCAGTATTTCCAATTTCTAAATTTTTATATCAGTTTCTAAAATTTACAACATTAACTTTTAAATAGAGAAAATTATTCAGAATATTTTAAATGACTAAAATATACTAAAAAGTAACTTATAAACATCAAATATCAGTTCTGTAATCTTCTCGGGATTTTTCACAGAATATTAACATTTATTCAATTTTTTAATTATTTATTCAAACATTAAAAATTATACAAGTCAAGATTCAGTGATCAAAACAAGATGAAATTTTAATTAATTAATTATAAGGCACATTTAAATCTTTTGGTAAATTTTTAAAATTTTCTATGTAGTATTTCTATTTATTTAATAATTTTATACTTCTAAAAAAATATTTAAAAATCTATAACTTCACTTACAGTCACTAATAAATATTGGTATTTTAAAAATACAGCACACACATATACAAGAGCTTCACTGTGAAATTTTAAATATTTATGAATATGGTTTCTAATTTTTCATATAATTATTTACTTTTCTATCAAGTATTAAAGATTTCTTAACAGAAATTTCATGATCCAAAAATAATTAAAACATTTTTACACATGGGTCTCATAGTAATATATATTACTACAATTTTTGGTATTTTTATATCACCCCTTTAACTTTTTAGTCTAACTAAACACCTTTAAAATAATATTAAAATATTTATAAGCGTAAAATTATTTTGAATAAAATATGAAAACATTTACATAGAGCTTGAAATATCAGATCCCACGATTCTAGAAAGTTTCTAAATTTTTCATGCACCATTGCTAATTATATTGTATTGAACACTTGATTTTACCCTTAATCACATGTCTTAAAACTAATGATCTCATGATAATCATACTGAAATATGATCACACGTGGTGAAACAAGGATCCATGGATTTAATTTTCTCTATAGATGCTAATTACCCCTTAAATCAATTTAAATATGCTAATCATGCTAATTATGAGGATAAATGCTAAATCCCTTATTTTAATTAAGGTTGAACACCTCCTTAACAGCCCTCCACCCTCTCCTTCAGCCCTTCAACGTGGCCAGTCCCAAAGAAGAGCAATTAAAGCCCCCTTCGAGCCTATTTATAGGGGTTTTCCTTTAATCAACACTAACCATTGATTTTAATCAAGGGTGGGGATTAAACATTTATTGTAATGTTATTTAATTGAGAATTTGACCTTCAAAACCTTAGCAACCCACTTAACCCATTTCTTTTGACTAGCCCATATTATTCTTTTTTATATATATATAGGGCACATGGGGTCTTGACTAAAAGAAAGGAAAGAGTTAAAATAAAGTATAAAAAAGTTTTTTAATCAAAATGGCAGCAAGCGGGCGGGGGGAGCGCATGCGGGGCGGCGCGACATCCGCTCCCGCCACTGCAATTTCTTTCTTTCTTCCTTTTTTACGTTTTGAACCCTTCTTCTTCTTTTTTCATTTAGCCCTTCATTTATTTATTTATTTATTTATTTTGTTTTTTTATTTCTTTTCTTCCTTCTTAACTTTTGATTCTCTTTCTTTTCTTTCTTTTTTTACCATGACTCAAATAAATATAATAATACTAATAATTTAAATATTTTGACATAATTAATTTTTTTAGTAATCAAATAAAATGCAAAACTATGAATTCGTAGAACATTACAAAACCGAAACGACGGGGGTGTCCGAGACATAGGGAACTGGGCGGCCAACCCTTTGGCGGCCCACCAGAGCACTTTCCCAGGGCGGCCACAGAGCTGGCCGTCCTCCAATGCTGGGCGGCCAACTCTGTGGCCACCCACTTGGGCACTACCCCATGGGTGGCCAGATAGGTGGCTGCCCTCTTGGGCAAGAAAACATGGGCGGCCCGCCCACCAGGCCTAAGCGGCCAGGCCCTTGGCCACCCAAGAGACCCCGACGGCCATCGATTTGGCCACCCTCTGTGGGATGTTTTCGGACAGAACCCCTTATGGGGGTTCCAAACCACTCCCCACTCACCTCTAAACGAGGGGGGAAACACTGGGGAAACTCTCCCCGACATCCATATCACTGGAAAATCTCATTTCAACTACAAATCTTCGCTCGGATTGATCAAAATCCGCCTCACAATCCCGAGCATGCTTGTAAGGACCCAAGATCTGGATATCGGGAGGAGCCCGATACCATTCGAATCCTGGCCCGCCCCCCATGAGCCGGGAGGGCTCGGAAGGGCTAAAAGGAGTGTGGAGGTACAAAGAAATAGGAAATAAGGCAGGATAATTCAACAATTAACAGAAATAAATAAACAACTACTACAACAACAGAGACCAGTCCAACAGAAAGTACAGTCTAAAGCAGTAAAATGTACCACATGCCAAGTGAACACTCGGCCCGGCGAACTGGCAACTAAGGACCTCCAAACAGCACCCTCGAACCTCGAGGAAGAACCGCCGCACCTGAAACGCAGGGGTGAGCCTCCTGTCACTGGCTCAGTAGGGATCCCGCGGAACCCCATTTGAGAACAACGGCAGTACGGAAAGCAGTAACTACAAGAACAACAGCAGGAGGAACAGTAAACACGGTGGCCGGTTAAAACTCGGCACTACAACTACTCCTACTTTACCAGTCAAGCAAAAAGTGAAATCCCGATCTCGCAGTCGGGAACCGGACTACACTAACACCACTCACCGAGGTAAAATCCATGGCAACCCTGCTGTAGAGGCCTGTCTCCCAGGACAAGGCCAACCTAGACATGCTGTCCAATGTGCAACCCCGACCACCTGGTCGCGGGCATCGCACAAATAAGACGCAACCTCGGTGAAGCCACTGGCACCCTGGCCATTATCTCGAAAACCCCAGACGGTCCAGAAAATCACGTCTCGTAGATGAAAAATGGAACCCGGAAACAGGAGAGTCACGTCCCACGTGACAGGAGTACCTGCCCACCAGAAGCAAGGCCGGATGTGTCCACTGACGTCTTAGACCGCGCCTCAGGTACCCCCCTCGACCCCTAGTGGAACGGGGACACCGTACTAGTAACCACAGAACAAGTGACTAGCTGGGGTCGCGCTCGTCAGCGCGGGTCCAACTGCCCCCAACCACGTGTGCACACACAGACCGTGCGTATCTGGTCTGGCCCTCTGACTGGTTTTCCCCTCAGTCGGACTCTGGCTGGTAGACATGGGGCCCGACGGAAACCAGTCTAAAACCATCTCTCTGGGGTAGCCTCGCCACCACTCCCTGGTGGGACCACTCGCGTGTCGGAAGGCTACGACTAGTGGGGAGTCACTGATGTGACCACTCTCCAAAGAGAAACTCCGAGCACCACACACGCACCCTACGCGAAAGTCGAGAAGAACCAAGTGGCACCGAGCCACTGGACTCTGAGCAGTCCTCTAGACTCACTAAATCCAACAGTCCTTGAGTCGCGAGACTCGGGGTCAAGACTGTCGTACACAACGGCACGTCGCCGTTAATCTAGCCTAATCCTTAGGTCTAAACCATAGTAGTACGAATACCGAGATAGCTTATGAGCCGCCGAGACCATTCCCTCGAAAAGGGAACTAAGAAACCCTCCAGCCCCAGGCTGGGTAATCGGACTCACAGTCCACAGGCCACACACATGGCCCACGCGGAAAGCACAGAAGTGCGATTCCCAAGGCAGCTCACAAGCCGCCACGCCGATTTCCCCATCCCAGGGAAAAGCGGAAAACCTCCAGCCCCAGGCTGGATAACTGGACTCGCAGTCCAAAGTCACACACTTGGCCACTCGGAAATCATCTTCCAAAGAAACCTACGACATGCGGGAGAAACCCCACCGTACACACACCGATACACGGTTACTCGATCAAGCGTAACACAAAGCTCGGAACACACACACCTACGGGCACGCTAACCGAGGTAACACGGCACCTCCCGACACCCCAGAAACACGGACACGGAGCTAGATAAGTGCTATATTTTACATCATAATTTACATCACATCCATCATCTTTGAACATTATTTGAGTATATTTGTGCAACATGAGCATTAATTACATTCTCACACATTATTTGAGTCTTCATGCATTTTATCATCTTTTTGAGCTTAAAAGACCATGTGAGAAATATTTAAATATTTACACAATTATTTTGGAATTAAATAGATTGATATTTTAATTTTCAGGAAACAACGACCTGGATCAAGTTGCATTGTTGGAAATTAGTTTTTGAATCAAATTGGAGACCCACGATCGTGGATGCTCCTGTACCCTATAAATAGATGCCATGGCCGATGATGCAGAAAGAGAGAGGTTGGAGGTCTGCCATAGGGATTTATTTTGAAGCTTTTTCTTTCATCTTTTGTAGTTAAGTTCTTCATCAAAGTTATTCGTTTTCCAGTCTTCTACAAATTCTTCTTCTTCATCTTTCTCTAATTCTTCCAATTTTCAAAGTTATTTCCGGTTTTCCAAAGATCTATCTATGCGTTTTTACTGTTCATCCAGTTTTAAAATATTCTGCTATTTCTCATTTTTCTTCCCTTTCTGATCTTCTGTTGCTTCTAAGTTCTTCATGAAAATTGTAGGTTGTTAAAAGTTCTTCAATTTCTTCTTCTACCACTTCTTCAAATTCTCAACCGTTTTTAAATTACAATCAATTTTCCAAAGTTCAGTTCTGCACTATTCATCCGCGACCACTCTCTGTTCTATCACGTTTTTCTCTATCTTCCTTTTATTTTATGTCTTTATGTTCTTCATCAATCGTCTTCCTCTCTTTGTCCTCTACAATTTTCTCTTCTTTCACTTTGTCTAATTCTCTCTATATTTTAATATATTTCTTCTTCTTCTAACCCTCTGTTTTCAAAACTGTTTTATGTTTTATCACCCATCATAGCCATCTCTTCCTCTCTTTTCACAACATACATGCTTTGGTTTTAATTTTATTCTTCTTCCTCCACCTTTTCATCTCCATCTCCTATATTTCATCCACACATCCCTTTGGCAGATTCTCTTCCAATTGATCCTCTCACGGCGTTGGCATCCTAGGCGAGGCGATCTTCATCCAAGGCTTGACAAGGAGTTGACGGCGTTCTTCATCCTATTGGCTTACAATTTCTTTTCCCTTCTTTTATTTTACAAGTTGTAATTTTAGTTTTCATATACATTGTACTTGCCACCTCTCATAGCAATATAGTTGATCTTTGTGAAATTGTGTTTATCTTTCTACCTCTTCCAAATTTCTCTACTTAAATCCTCTCATATTCTTTAAATAGTTTTCATGCAATTTATCTTTCCTTAGATTAATCACACTCAAAAATTCAGTTTTCAAAGCATAAGGTGTTTTTCCAACTTGTTTAAATAAGGATTTTTCCTCCTCATGGGATCGACTCCGCTTACCACTATATAATTTGATTTTCCAATCTTTTAAAGTGAGTGAGTGTGAACATTTTGAAATTGTGGCACGGCTTTCTTAACGACACTAGTCGGTGCGTATCAATTTTTGGCGCCGTTACCGGGGAGGAAATTAATTTTTATGTTGGAAAATTCCTTGTGTTTGATTTGTATATAGTTTTACTTATTTTTCTATTTTATTTTGCAGGAGAAAAATCAGAAAACCAGAAAATCCAAAGAAATTCGGACCTGAAATTCCAAGAAAAAAATCTGTCACAGGAAGCGTCGCTAAAGCCCAGATCTGTCACAGAAAGCAGAAATTCAGAAAAATCCAGGAAAATCAAGCGTCGCTAAAAGGTCAGTATACGTAGGAAAATGTCATTTTTTGTGAAATTCTGAAAAAATTCTAAAAAAATCAGAAAACAGAAAAAATTCATCATGCTAGCATATCTCCATCTTAGTTGCATTACTTTCATGCATTTGTGCACTTAGTTGTTCTTTTTATTTTTCATTCTTTTTTTACAACATCTTTTGAAAAAAAAAATTCTCTTCTCATCTATTTCTCCTCCTTAAGGGCATTAGGATCTTTACACCCCTCTTAGATTTGGAAGGACACTCCATTGAGCATTCCGTCTCTTTGGACTTGAAATTCCATTTCTAAGACCTCCATAAGTCTCCGCACCCGTGGATTCCCTCACGGATGCCGGGCAGGTTGTACCACGAAGTACCTTGGAGTTAGAGTGCCCTTAGAAGGTTTTTCATAAAAAAAAATCATCATTCTTGCATTCATATAGTTAATCCTTGCATTTGCATAACCCATTCATATAGGAATTCATTGCATTTTGAAAAAAAAAATCATCATTCCCTTTTGGGCCCTTTACATTGCATGCAAGGTAGGAGATCCCTCCACCCACATTTGATAGGACCCATTAGTGAAATTGAAATGTTAGTGCATTCTAGATCACAACTTCAACCTAACCTCATGGAGAATCAAAATCAAAACCAACAAGTGCAACAAGTTCTTAAGCAAATGAAGGACTACTTCATTCCTAATCAATATCAACCGTCCTTCTATATTCAAGCACCTCAGAACCAGGCGATTCATTATGAAATCAAATCAAGTACCATCCAGATGTTGCCATCCTTCTATGGCAATACTAATGAAGATCTATATAAACATCTAGATGAGTTTCTCCAGATATGTTCAACTGTCAAAATTCAAAACTTCTCGGATGATGCCCTTAAGCTTACTCTCTTCCCATTCTCCCTTAAGGACAAAGCTAAATATTGGTTGGGAGCCTTGGGTAGAACAATAGACACATGGGGAGAGATGCAAAAAGAGTTCTTGAAGAAATTCTACCCCATTGGTAGGACTAATACTATGAGAAGGGTCATCACTGAATTTACACAAAATTCTGGGGAGCAAATTCATGAGGCCTGGGACAGGTTGAAAAATCTATTGAGAAAATGTCCCCGTCATGGCCTATCTAGATGGTAAATCGTGCAAGCATTTTATGAGGGATTAACGGAAAACTATAGACAAATGGTAGATGCCTCATGTGGGGGGGCTTTCATGAGTAAAAGTGAGGATGGAGCCTATGATTTGTTTGAGATGTTAAGTGAAAATTCTATTAGTCATGCTTCACTTTCCTCCTATGAAAGGATGATTGGACCTTCCAAGAAGGGTGGGCTATATGAAGTCAAAAGTCAAGGAGAGTTGGAGAATAGGATGGATATTAATGCGCTTGCTCAAAAGTTGAATAAAGTGGACTTATTGGCGCAAAGGATGGAGAGGGTAGATTTGGTAGCACAAAAGTTAGATCAATTATTATCCATGAATTAACAAGAACCATATTTTCCTTCTATCCAACAAAATCAACATTTCTCAGATTTCAACCTTCAAGAACTTTGTGCTTTATGTTCTAGCCCAAATCATGCTGTCATTGATTGCCCTACAGCGGCCCAACTTCCCCCATTTATCCAAGAACAAGTCTTTACTGCTTAGGGTGTCTCTAAACCCGCCTATGATCCATATTCTAATTTCTATAACCCGGGCTAGAGAAATCATCCAACTTTTTCTTGGAAATCGCAACAAGGCCCATCTACTCAAGTCAATCCCTCAATTCCTAAACAATCTTTTCAAGTTCCGAACCAGTCTCATCAACATCTTCAAACCTCTTTTCAACATAATCAACAACAACAACTTCCATTTCAGCAATCATCGTTCCATCATGCTCAGGCCCCATATCAACAAACTTCATCATTTCAGGGCCAATATAATCAATTTCTATCACATCGTTATCAACCTGAAGCCCCGTTTCAAGCTCCTTATCAACCACCTCCTCAACCCCCTCAGCCTCATTTTGAGGATAAATTTGATCAACTTCAGCAACTTATTCTCTCTCAGCAACAATCCATTGCTAAGTTAGAAGGTCAAATAGGTAAGTTGACGGCTAGTAATATGAGGAGAGATGTTGGGCAGTTACCTAGTCAACCCATAGCTAATCCCCGCAATCAACAACCTCCGGGTTTCCTGCAAATAGCTCCCATTCTTCCTCCTCCCAATCAGCCCAACCAACCTCAGCCTCCCCCTCCTGTCGTTCCTCAATTCGAGAATGCCAAAGCTATCTCTACCCTTAGGAGCGGGAAAGTTCTTAATGATCCATATCAGGATAAGGATGTGGGTGGTAGTTCGGGCCAAGATGCCCAAGAGGAAAGTGATAATGAGAAAGAAGAGCCGATAATTGTTCAAGAGAAAAAGAAGCCGGATGGGGGGGAGAAGACAATGGACAAAGGAAAGGTCAAGGTTGATAAAGGTTTGTAAGGATATGTTCCTAAGATCCCTTTTCCGGATGCATTAAAGCCAAAAGCTCAAAAGAAGCCGGTCCAACAAGAAGAGATGTTGGAATTGTTTAAACAAGTCAATATTAATATTCCACTCTTGGATGCTATTAAACATGTGCCGGCGTATGCCAAGTTTTTAAAAGAGCTTTGTACACCAAGAAGGGAGCCGAAGGCGGCAACACAGAAGATCCATCTATCTGAAGATGTTAGTGCTGTTTTAATGAATTCTTTACCAAAGAAGTTGAAGGACCCTGGTGCTCCATTAATTTCATGTGATATAGGTGGGGTGACATTTGATAAAGCTTTGCTAGATCTTGGAGCTAGTGTTAATTTGTTACCCACCTGCATTTATGAGCAATTTGATTTAGGGGAATTGAAACACACTTCTATTATCCTTCAACTGGCGGATCGGTCTGTTAAGACACCAAAGGGTTTGTTGGAGGATGTGATAGTGAAAATTCATGAATGCTATTTTTCAGTGGACTTTTTAATCTTAGATATGGCCTCATCCCAAGAGTTAAAGCATACACCAATCATTTTGGGACGCCCGTTTTTGGCTACGGCGAAGGCCAATATTAATTGTGCCACATGTATGATGGATATTACCTTTGGAGGAGAGAAGGTCTCATTGAATGTTTTTAAAGCTTCACAATACCCGGATCATGAGGGAGAATATAATGTCATTGATATTTTTGAGGAAATGATTGAAGAAGGTCTGGATATGAATGAGAATGTGATTGAAGAGGGTAGTTTGCTTCAAGATTCACCTCTTTCTTATTCTAGTGTAGAGCCTCTTCCTCCATCAAGATCTGAACCAGTTCTTCCATCTCTTGATCAGCCGTCCGTTTTGAAACTTAAGCCTCTGTCGGACTCGTTGAAATATGCTTATCTAGGCCCGGATCATACCTTGCCTGTAATCATTGCTTCTAATCTTACCTCTGCTCAGGAATCTAAACTTTTAGATGTTCTTAAGGAGCATAGGGGGGCGATAGGATGGTCTGTGGCAGATTTGAAGGGTATAAGTCCGGATGTTTGCATGCATTATATTTACTTAGAGGACAATGCCAAGCCGAGCAGAGAGATGCAACGTCGGCTGAATCCAAATATGAAAGAGGTGGTGAAGAAGGAAGTTGTTAAGTGGTTAGACGCTGGGATAATTTATCCCATTTCTGATAGCAAATGGGTTAGCCCGACACAAGTGGTTCCTAAGAAGTCGGGGCTGACAGTGGTCACAAATGAAAAAGGAGAAGAGGTGCCGATGCGATTACAGACGGGATGGAGGGTTTGTATTGATTACAAGAAATTAAATTCAGTAACAAAGAAAGATCATTTTCCACTCCCGTTTGTTGATCAAATTCTAGAGAGATTGGCTGGGTAACAATATTTTTACTTTTTGGATGGTTATTCCGGATATAATCAAGTTGCTATCTATCCAGAAGATCAAGAAAAAATCACTTTTACGTGCCCCTATGGCATGTTTGCTTTTAGAAGGATGCCTTTCGGGCTTTACAATGCTCCCGCCACATTTCAAAGGTGTATGATGTCGATATTTTCTGACATGGTGGGGGAGACTTTGGTAATTTTCATGGATGATTTTTCGGTGTTTGGTGATTCATTTGAGGGGTGCTTAGAAAATTTGACTCAGGTTTTGAAAAGGTGCATTGAATCCAATTTGGTGTTAAGTTGGGAGAAGAGCCACTTTATGGTGAGAGAAGGTATAGTTTTAGGCCATATTATTTTGGAAAGGGGAATAGAGGTCGATAAAGCCAAAGTAGATTTGATTTCCAATCTTCCTCCCCCTATATCTGTCAAGCAAATCAGATCCTTTCTTGGCCATGCTAGATTTTATAAAAGATTCATTCACAACTTCTCTACCATTGCTCGTCCCCTCACACAATTGTTTGCTAAAGATACTCCATTCCATTTCGATGATTCTTGTCTCAAGGCCTTTAATTCCTTGAAAGCAGCCCTTACTCAAGCTCCGATTCTTCAATCTCCAGATTGGTCGCTTCCTTTTGAGATTATGTGTGATGCCTCAGACTATGCTGTTGGAGCTGTCTTAGGTCAAAGGATAGATAAGAAGCCCGTGGTAATCTACTACGCGAGTTGCACCCTCGCTGATGCTCAGTTGAATTACACCACCACGGAGAAGGAGCTGCTAGCTGTTGTTTTTTCCCTAGAAAAATTTCGATCATATCTTTTAGGGGCTAAGGTTATCATCTACTCTGATCACACTGCTTTAAGATACTTACTTTCCAAGAAGGATGCTAAGCTCCGTCTCATTAGATGGATTTTATAGTTGCAAGAATTTGATTTAGAAATAAGAGACAAGAAGGGGTTGGCCAATGTAGTTGCTGATCATTTATCCAGGATGGTAATCCCTGAAAGTACTCCAAAGTCTGATTCTTTTCCCGATGAACAGATTCTTTCCCTCTCCCATTCTTCAACTCCTTGGTATGCTAACATTGTTAACTACCTGGCGGTAGGTGATCAGATCCCGGGAGGGTGGACTAGACAGGAGAAGGATCACTTCTTTTCTAAGATAAAACACTATTTCTGGGAGGACCCGGAGTTGTTTCATATGGGTCCCGATCAGATTATAAGAAGATGTGTCCCAGAAGAAGAACAGCAATCAGTATTGAATTTTTGTCATAATTTAGTTTGTGGGGGACACTTCTCTGGAAAGAAGACAGCGGTAAAAGTGCTACAAAGTGGATTTTATTGGCCCACATTATTTAAGGATGCTTATGAATTTTCTAAATCTTGTTTGAGATGTCAAGCCGTGGGCAATAATTCGAAGAAAGATATGATGCCGCTAAATCCCATTCTGGTGGTTGAAATTTTTGATGTTTGGGGAATAGATTTCATGGGACCGTTTCCATCTTCATTTGGTAATGAATATATCTTGGTGGCAGTCGATTATGTTTCCAAATGGATTAAAGCCATTGCTACTAGGACAAATGACCATAAGGTGATTATGAAATTTGTGAAGAAGAATATATTGTCTAGGTTTGGTTGTTCTAGGACTCTGATTAGTGATGGGGGTTATCATTTCACTCATTTTTAATTCCGAGCTTTGCTTCGTAAGTATGGTATCACTCACAAGCTTGCTACCCCCTATCATCCCCAAACTAGTGGCCAGGTTGAAATTTCTAATAGGGAGATTAAGAATATCTTGCATAAAACTGTTAGGCCGGATAGAAAAGACTGGTCTGAAAGACTAGATGATGCATTATGGGCCTATAGGACTGCTTTCAAAACTCCCATTGGCATGTCACCATACCGCTTGATCTTTGGTAAAGCTTGCCACTTACCCGTAGAATTGGAACATAGAGCTTATTGGGCCATTAAGTAAGTTAATTTTGATTTAACTCAAGCTGGATCCCAACGAGCTTCGTAAATTAATGAACTGGAGGAATTAAGGAACGGAGCCTATGAAAATGCAAGGATTTACAAAGATAAAACTAAAGCATTTCATGATAAACACATTCACAGAAAGAGTTTTCAAGAAAATCAAAAGGTTTGGCTATTTAATTCAAGGCTGCGTTTGTTCCTCAGTAAGCTAAAGTCCAGATGGGATGGACCGTTCATTATTGTTAAAATTTTTGACCATGGTGCTGTTAAGATTTTGGATCCTAAAAATGGTCACATTTTCACGGTCAATGGCCAAAGGTTAAAACCTTACTTGGAGAATGAACAGTTAACTGTAAAGAATCAATTGCTTTGTGTGATTTGGAGTAATTATTTGTGAGCCTTCATGCGTCTAGCTGAAGACGGAAAACTTAGCGCTTCTGGGAGGTAACCCAAGGTTTTTGTTATTTGATGCTTTTGTTTCAGTGTGTTTTAGTTATTAGATTCAAGCCAAGGAGAGGAAGTTGTCGACAAAGGAGGTTCTACTCCGTACGCCAGGTTGTCTCTTTCCTACTCATCAAACTTCATTGATACATTGTTCTTTCATTTCAATTTTACATGTCATTGAGGACAATGTCATTCAAGTTGGGGGGAGAGGGCAGAAAATTTTCATTGCATATAGTACAAATTGGTAGGGATTTTGCATGCATTCTTGCATATCATTTTTTACAAATTTGCAGGAAAGTGAAAAGATGAAATCCCCGACAGAGTTTTATTAATTCATGCTTGAATTGAAAGTGATTCTGAATTAGAAAAGAGTAGGAAAAGGTTGAAGAAAAATTAAGTGCGATCTAGCCATGGAAAATTGATATAAGAATCTCTTTAAAAGTTCATGCGCACTATTAAAAAATATTCACTCTGATGAAGCAAAATAAGATAAGCCCTCTGTTATTTTGGGAACTGTATCTGATACTCTGCATTTCTTGAGGAGGAGATCTATTTCAAGAAAAAGTTTTCTGCCAAGTTTTATAGAAGAAAAAAAAAGAGAAATTGTGAAATAGAAAGATCACGCCATGAAAAATACCCCTGATCTGAGTAACCGGGCATGCTTCACCTAAGACGTGTTGAGGTTCGCACAAAAAGGTGAAGGGTAGTGCAACATTATGGTTGTGCAAATGAGAAAAAAAGAGTTCCAAAGGGACAAAAGAAAAAGGCAGACAAAAGCTAGTATGCTTAAATGCTATGATCTAAGAGCTGCAGGGTTGAAAGGTACTTACTTAGAATAACAAATGGGGGATGCAATTGTCTTAACTGCAGATTTGGAATTACACGCACAAGTGTTATTGAACTTTGATTTGTATTCTTAAGTCATGTGCTTTAATTTTCAATCTAAAACTAGTATGAGCATTAATGATTCTGGACTCCTAATCTTTGGTTGATTCTATGAAGGGAGAGTTGGATATAAGAGTATGATCTTTATGAATTCTTGTTGGTCCTAAATTTTAATTTAATTACATTGCTAAGGGACTAGCAATGAGTAAGTTGGGGGTGTGATAAGTGCTATATTTTACATCATAATTTACATCACATCCATCATCTTTGAACATTATTTGAGTATATTTGTGCAACATGAGCATTAATTACATTCTCACACATTATTTGAGTCTTCATGCATTTTATCATCTTTTTGAGCTTAAAAGACCATGTGAGAAATATTTAAATATTTGCACAATCATTTTGGAATTAAATAGATTGATATTTTAATTTTCAGGAAACAACGACCTGGATCAAGTTGCATTGTTGGAAATTGATTTTTGGATCAAATTGGAGACCCACGATCGTGGATGCTCCTGTACCCTATAAATAGATGCCATGGCCGATGATGCAGAAAGAGAGAGGTTGGAGGTCTGCCATAGGGATTTATTTTGAAGCTTTTTCTTTCATCTTTTGCAGTTAAGTTCTTCATCAAAGTTCTTCGTTTTTCAGTCTTCTACAAATTCTTCTTCTTCATCTTCCTCTAATTTGATGCGGGACGAGACCACGGACACGACAAGCTCGTGACTGCCCCTTAACGAGGGAAGCGTCGGATGTGCGCGGTTGAGAAACCGGCAATGAGCTAGGGTGATCGACTCTCTTTTGTGCCTGGATCGGGTCACGGGACGGTCTCGCACTCTCTCGCAACAGCGGTAATGAATAGATAAAGCGAGCTAGATATCCCTACACATGCTCTCTAGCAGCGGCATAAATAAATATATATGAAGTAAGCAAAATGCCGAGAACGGAGTGAAAACGATACCTCCACGCGCTCGGCGTGGGGAAGACGGACCCGGCCGAAACTCGTACTCCCGGGGCAATTAATACACCATATTACAGCAAATGAACTACTGCCCACTCCACGCAGGGAGGTAAAGGGCTACACAAACGGGCCCGGGAGGACCGAATTCGGGTTGACGGGCGGCTTCTCGCGTCTCTTCGGCAGCACCCGAACTAGTGACGGTGGGACCCACATGCTGTCCGGAGGGACCGTGCGGGACCCGGTGTCACCACTGTGGTGGGGACACTTGTGGAAGTGTTCCCTGAGCTGGCGGCACGCTGGTTCACCGACCGGAGGCCGGGCGGCTCCGTTCGGCACCGGTCGGAATGACCGGCCCCGGACCTGTCGGTTCTATTTTCTGGCGCGCGCTCCGGCAAGAACGGATGTTGCAATCAGCCCCGATGTCGGAATGCGACGAAACTAGCGTCGTTGGAAAGATGCTTCGAAGGGCTTCAACCCAAGGTGATTACAGAAAAATAATCAAGCATGTACTTCTGATTGGCGAATTTTGAAGGTTGCTGTTGTACATTTTCTGAAATCTCAGGCCAGTAGAGAACTTTCCTGTGGATTTCCTTTGACCGTGAGATAGACGTCCGAATCTGGGGTTGTATTCTTCCGAAAAGTTGTGGGAAATCAAGTTACGAAACTAGGACTATTTTTGGATCTGGATTTGGAGGTGATGGTGATTTGTTCTGATTTTTGAAGTGGAGGGTGGTCGGATCTGGGATCTGACTGACAACACTGTAGCTGAGGAAGAACACGAATTTTTAAAAATAGATAGAAGGCTGATAAAAAATTAAGAAAATTTGTGAATGTAGGGGGTGATGGACAGAACTCCCAGTAAAATTGGGAGGGTTTGAACAAATTAAAAAGATGGCCGCAGGTGGGAGACATAGGGCTGCTGTCACTGTAGACAGAGACAAAATAGAACTAGGAATGAAAGATGCACGAAAATGGGGAAATACTAAACGATGGAATTTGGGCGTGAAAATTTAGGTGGAACTTGGGATACAAAGGAAGAACACACCATAAAAATTGCAGCTTGAGATCTTCACGTGGTGGAGAGCAGATATTCAGACAAGAAGCCTCTATCCAGGATGGACAGAACACCGAAGGCGGCTCCGCGGCGGCGTGATGGCGGCACGAACGGCGGCGGCGGCGGCACCCATGATCACCAGAGGTGGGGGGAAGGAGATATCACTCTAGAATGGGGGTTGGGGATGAAGAAACCAGGGGGAGAGAGAGGAGAGGTCGAAATTCTCCAAGAGAGGGGTTCTTGCACAATGATTTTTTCACTTTCATTAATTCAATCAATTAGAAAATACAAGCTATATATAATAAATGTAAAAAGACACTAAATGCCCATAGATCTGGGATTTTGAAGGGCATATCAGGGAGTTCCTAAATATTTCTCCCATGTGGTCAAAACACTTAATATCTATTTTAATCTAACTTAGACCAATTCTATTCAAACCTACCTAATTTTCACCAACCAAGCCTAATAAGGCCAAAGGAAGAGGGCGCCCCCCTTCTTGGGCTTCTCATGGGCCTTGGCTGGTCCAAGGCCATCCACTCAAGTCCAATAACCCATGTCTAGACTTGGGCCTTCCAAATCTTGGTGGTCCATGGGAGGGGAAAGCCCACTTGGGCCTTAAGTGGCAATTAAGGTCCAATATGAACTAGGCTCCTAATGGACTCTACTAATGACAACCTAGTAATGGACTCTTCCTATAAATGTGGCCCAATGGCTTACTTAAAGCCTTACAAAGAGAGCCCAAATGAAAGAAATCAAAAAAATACACACTTTCAAGCCAATACAACCCATAATACACACCTATACAAGCCAATACACACAATACAACCCATAAGCTCTTGATGTCATCATCAATTCTCCCCGGGTGGGAGGAACTTGACCCCGTCGAGTAGGGGTAGGGATGCTCGAATACCGTTCCAAGTAATGCGGGTACGCTCCACTCCAAATGATCATCACCTGCTCATTCCATATATACTCGATATGCGCGACTGCTATGGGCTAAAGGTGGACACTCCGAGTGGGACACTCTCAAAAGGGAAGGAAGCAGCTCGAAGACTCACTAGGAATCACCGCTGAGTCCCTTTAGGTGACTGATCCGGGTATAGATGTAGAACCGATCCCATACTCATCGAGTGAGTCCACTCGCCTCTTACTCATAAGAGAACGACAACGAGCTTGCACAAGACGCATGTAGACAAACAAACGACACACAAACCAAACAAACCACACAAATAAGAAACCGACTCATGCATGACTCTAGACACACCTATTGTTAGTCCGACCCGTACATAGGTGACGGCGGACCAGGACACCCGAATGTGTGCCATGCATGCATGTTATGTAACCAGAGATGGGTGGTATGGGGAACACCTAAACATCCAAGTATGACCCAGTCATGCATGGACGGCCCTTTAGATTTAGGAGACTTGAGTGGGCTAGGAAAGCCGGGTGTGGAAGAGCCAAGTGTAGGTGTATCGTGGACGGGCTTGGTGGGTATGGAGGACCCGACCCGTAGGAAAGGGGTATGAAGGTGGACTTCCCCGAAGAAGTGAAGGGAATATGAAGGGTCTAGGGATCCACTAGGGAAGGGGTCAAAGGGATCAAAGAAGGTATGACCCCTTATGGTGGGTTCCAACATGACATGGTCCCAATCGTGAAATTTTTGAAGGTGCGGGTGGTCACCTTCCTCCGTCATGGTAGATGGGACCGTGTATAGGAAATATGACTCCTCCCTCGGAAGCAAAGTCATGAAGTCGGGCTCATCCGGTAGCGGGAGAAGTAGAAGAACCTCCGTGGTGACACAACCCACGGTGCACTCGGAGGTAATGGACCCGAAGGCCGGATGGGTGAAGCTACGACTCGTGGGTTGGTCGAAACCTCGGGCCAACATATGTGTCAACTGCCATTGCCAACCTAAACCAAGGATAAGGTCACCCAATGTGTCAACATGGTGACGAGATCGGAACGTAGTATGGTAGGAGTTGGCGGGCACTAAAGGTAGGGTAGGGTCCATAGACGGGTAAGGGAGTGGGACCAAGCCATCCTTGAGCCAACTAAGAAGCGGCTCGACTATGTATAATGTACCCGTTAGAAATACGGGTGGCTGGGGCTTGGGTGGTTCCAAATGAGAGGATTCCGAATCGAATTCGGAAATAGAGGGGGATGACATTGGAACTCTCTCGAGTGGTGAAGGCCATGGTGTAGGTGGCTGGGAGGTAGATGCTTGTCTAAAGCCACCATACCGAGAAAAGTGTGACTCAAATGGTTCGACCACTAGAGCGACCGTATAGGATTCCGCTAGAGAGAATGCATTATGGATAAGACATTCTAACTGGAAGTGAAAGCGCAAACCTCTCCGGAACTGAAATGCGGCCGTGTTGCTCTCCTCTCCCAAGCCATGTTTCAACCAATACGTATGATATGCCCGAATGTACTCGGACACGGACCTATCGCCTTGGACTGGTCGACATGGGTTGGCCATAGTTGCCAAAATACAGGAATGGATCCCTAGGAATGGATATGCAAGGCCATTTGGACATGACACTAGACCGACTATGCAAGGTTGGGATGCATGCACACAAAGGACAAGGCACCAAGACTCGGTACGGGGCGGAGTTAATCGATCCGAAGATCACTCGCGCAAGTGTGCGACCTTCCCGATAGGCGGAGCCTAACGTTCGGACAACACCTTTTTATATACCGACTAATGGTATGCAAATGCAACTCTTAAGACCGACTTAGACACTTAGACTTAAATGACTCTTTTTTTTTGTTTTAGAAATATGATGATCCTAGACTCGACTTAAACCGAATAATGACTAGACGTAAATGAAACTCTTTTTTTTTGACACCCTAGACTCAACTCGCTCTGATACCAAATTGATGCGGGACGAGACCACGGACACGACAAGCCCTTAACGAGGGAAGCGTCGGATGTGCGCGGTTGAGAAACCGGCAATGAGCTAGGGTGATCGGCTCTCTTTTGTGCCCGGATCGGGTCACGGGACGGTCTCGCACTCTCTCGCAGTAGCGGTAATGAATAGATAAAGCGAGCTAGATATCCCTACACATGCTCTCTAGCAGCGGCATAAACAAATATATATGAAGTAAGCAAAATGCCGAGAAGGGAGCGAAAACGATACCTCCACGCACTCGGCGTGGGGAAGACGGACCCGGCCGAAACTCGTACTCCCGGGGCAATTAATACATCATATTACATCAAATGAATTACTGCCCACTCCACGCGGGGAGGTAAAGGGCTACACAAACGGGCCCGGGAGGACCGAATTCGGGTTGACGGGCGGCTTCTCGCGTCTCTTCGGCAGCACCCGAACTAGTGACGGTGGGACCCACGTGCTGTCCGGAGGGACCGTGCGGGACCCGGTGTCACCACTGTGGTGGGGACACTTGTGGAAGTGTTCCCTGGGCTGGCGGCACGCTGGTTCGCTGGCCGGAGGCCGGGCGGCTCCGTTCGGCACCGGTCGGAATGACCGGCCCCAAACCTGCCGGTTCTGTTTTCCGGTGCGTGCTCCGGCGAGAACGGATGCTGCGATCAGCCCCGATGTCGGAATGTGACGAAACTGGCGCCGTTGGAAAGATGCTTCGAAGGGCTTCAACCCAAGGTGATTACAGAAAAATAATCAAGCATGTACTTCTGATTGGCGAATTTTGAAGGTTGCTATTGTACAGTTCTTGGAATCTCAGGTCAGCAGAGAACTTTCCTGTGGATTGCCTTTGACCGTGAGGTAGACGTCCGAATCTGGGGTTGTGTTCTTCTGAAAAGTTGTGGGAAATCAAGTTATGAAACGAGGACTATTTTTAGATCTGGCTTTGGAGGTGATGGTGATTTGTTCTGATTTTGGAAGTGGAGGGTGGTCGGATCTGGGATCTGACTGATAACACTGTAGCTGAGGAAGAACATGAATTTCTAAAAATAGATAGATGGCTGATAAAAAATTAAGAAAATTTTTGGATGTAGGGGGAGATGGACAGAACTCCCAGTAAAATTGGGAGGGTTTGAACAAATCAAAAAGATGACCCAAGGTGGGAGACATAGGGCTGCTGTCACTGTAGACAGAGACAAAATAGAACTAGGAATGAAAGATGCACGAAAATGGGGAAATACTAAACGATGGAATTTGGGCGTGAAAATTTAGGTGGAGCTTGGAATACAAGGGAAGAACACACCATAAAAATTGAAGCTTGAGATCTTCACGTGGTGGAGAGCAGATATTCGGACAAGAAGTCTCTATCCAGGATGGACAGAACACCAAAGGCGGCTCCGCGGCGGCGTGATGGCGGCACGAACGGCGGCGGCGGCGGCACCGATGATCACCGGAGGTGGGGGGAAGGAGATATCACTCTAGAATGGGGGTTGGGGATGAAGAAACCAGGGGGAGAGAGAGGAGAGGTCGAAATTCTCCAAGAGAGGGATTCTTGCACAATGATTTTTTCACTTTCATTAATTCAATCAATTGGAAAATACAAGCTATATATAATAAATGTAAAAAGACACTAAATGTCCATAGATCTGGGGTTTTGAAGGGCATATCAGGGAGTTCCTAAATATTTCTCCCATGTGGTCAAAACACTTAATATCTATTTTAATCTAACTTAGACCAATTCTATTCAAACCTACCTAATTTTCACCAACCAAGCCTAATAAGGCCAAAGGAAGAGGGCGCCCCCCCTTCTTGGGCTTCTCATGGGCCTTGGCTGGTCCAAGGCCATCTACTCAAGTCCAATAACCCATGTCTAGACTTGGGCCTTCCAAATCTTGGTGGTCCATGGGAGGGGAAAGCCCACTTGGGCCTTAAGTGGCAATTAAGGTCCAATATGAACTAGGCTCCTAATGGACTCTACTAATGACAACCTAGTAATGGGCTCTTCCTATAAATGTGGCCCAAATGGCTTACTTAAAGCCTTACAAAGAGAGCCCAAATGAAAGAAATCAAAAAAATACACACTTTCAAGCCAATACAACCCATAATACACACCTATACAAGCCAATACACACAATACAACCCATAAGCACTTGATGTCCTCATCATAATTCTTCCAATTTTCAAAGTTATTTCCAGTTTTCCAAAGATCTGTCTATGCATTTTTACTGTTCATCCGGTTTTAAAATATTCTGCTATTTCTCATTTTTCTTCCCTTTCTGATCTTCTGTTGCTTCTGAGTTCTTCATCAAAGTTGTAGATTTTTAAAAGTTCTTCAATTTCTTTTTCTACCACTTCTTCAAATTCTCAACCGTTTTTAAATTACAATCAATTTTCCAAAGTTCAGTTCTGCACTATTCATCCGCAACCACTCTCTGTTCTATCACGTTTTTCTCCATCTTCCTCTTATTTTCTATCTTTGTGTTCTTCATCAATCTTCTTCCTATCTTCGTCCTCTACAATTTTCTCTTCTTTCACTTTATCTAATTCTCTCTAGATTTTAATCTATTTCTTCTTCTTCTAACCCTCTGTTTTCAAAACTGTTTTATGTTTTATCACCCATCATAGCCATCTCTTCCTCTCTTTTCACAATATACATGCTTTCGTTTTAATTTTATTCTTCTTCCTCCACCTTTTCATCTCCATCTCCTATATTTCATCCACACATCCCTTTGGCGGATTCTCTTCCAATTGATCCTCTCACGGCGTCGGCATCCTAGGCGAGACGATCTTCATCCAAGGCTTGATAAGGAGTTGACGGCGTTCTTCATCCTATTGGCTTACAATTTCTTTTCCCTTCTTTTATTTTACAAGTTATAATTTTAGTTTTCATATACATTGTACTTGCCACCTCTCATAGCAATATAGTTGATCTTTGTGAAATTGTGTTTATCTTTCTACATTTTCCAAATTTCTCTACTTAAATCCTCTCATATTCTTTAAATAGTTTTCATGCAATTTGTCTTTCCTTAGATTAATCACACTCAAAAATTCAGTTTTCAAAGTATAAGGTGTTTTTCCAACTTATTTAAATAAGGATTTTTCCTCCTCGTAGGATCGACTCCGCTTACCACTATATAATTTGATTTTCCAATCTTTTAAAGTGAGTGAGTGTGAACATTTTGAAATTGTGGCACGACTTTCTTAATGACACTAGTCGGTGCACATTAGAGCTCACGGGGTGTCCGGGAGACTCACGAGGCCGAAGGTCGACCACTGGGTGACAACCGGGTCGACCGGAGACCAACACAACGCGAATCCCGACATCGCAAGCATGGAAAACTCCTAGATGTCTAACCTTAAACCGCCACAAGGTATAGCGGTCTAACCTTGGACCGCCACATGCTGAAATCACCGGACTATAGCGGTCTACACTTGCTCCGCTAAGCAGGGACTAGCGGTCTATTGCTGCACCGCCAACTGCCCTGGCGGTCCACCTATGGGCCGCCAAACCCTCGGAACACACGAAGCTCAAGCGGTCTAACCTTGGGCCGCCAAAGACCCTGGCGGTCTATCGCGTGGCCGCCAGCCTTGAACCGACACAGGGAGACCCATAGCGGTCTACCCTTGGTCCGTTGGAACCCTTAGCGGTCTCTAGAACGACCGCTAAGGCGTCCCGAACCCAAAACGGTGGGAAAACTGCGGGAAACGTATTCCTTGCCCCAATCACCCCCGGGTGATGGGGAAACAAAGGGGAAACCCTTCCATAAGCCCCTAGGCATTCGATGATGCCCTCAAACCACTGATTAACACATTAAAACCCCAAAATCACCATTTTCCCCCAAAACGGAAATAAACCCACGCTCGGCTCGCCACGGTCTACCAAATCCGCGGGAAAGGAAATATGCGAGTTGAGGGTCCATCTCCCTACCTCCACCGAAGATTCTACGCGCCGCGGACGCCGCTCTGCGAAGAAAACGCCGTGAAACCCTCGATCTTCCCGAGCTTCCCACGAACCACGCACGCCACCACGATGACCACGCTGCAACCGTCGTCGCCGCACCGTCACCCACCGCCGTCTGCTGCCGGAGGGGAGTACGCAGCCGCATCCACAGGAGAGGGGGAGGAGAGGGGCGCCGGTCGTTCACGGGAGGAAGAAAGGAGGAAGAAGAAGAAAAGAAAAAGAATAGAAAAGGAAAAAAGAAATGGGGGGCTATATAAAAAATCCAGATTTTCTGAAAAATACGAAAAAATAGAAAAATATACCGCCGCGATCCTCGGAACACGCTGATCGCCGTGGTAACGTCCCGGTGTCGGAGAACACAACGGTTCACCCTGTACGGGATTCCTAAGGTCCGACAGACGAAAAACACACGTAAAACCCAAAACGCAACTCGGGACCCACAAAGGCGCTCTAAAATTCCAGAAAAATATCGGCGTGCTCCTCACAACACCACGGACCCAAGGAAACTCACGGGCACACCACCAATGGGTCCGACAATCCGGTAAAAATAGTCCGAATCTCAATCGGACAGAATCCGCAACCCGCGAAAAGCGATCCGAAACCCACGGATCCAGATCCAAAAAACCCCGGGCATTACAGCCCTCCCCCCTTAAAGGAATTTTGTCCTCGAAATTTAGGACTAGCACCAAGTCACAGGGGAAGAACACTGAACCAACTGACAACGCCGTCAGAGTCCCAGCACAGAAAACCTCTATTCTCGCGAAAGCACCGATCCTGAGGGACACAACCATACTACAATCACGAGCGACACCTCGCTCCGCATGCCGCACACACTGGCCATTAGAGCTGGCACAACATAATAGCACATGTGTGACACCACCTCAGACAACGCAAAAACTAATCATGGCGTCACTGCCACCATCTCGCTCACCGAGGAGACACAGTCCTCGTCACGAGAAACAGCTACTGATCCGTCCTATGGTCGGCAGACAAATCACACATCAACTTCACAACCAGCTGACAGGTCGCGCACCCTTCTCAACGGAACAACCAATACAGAGCCTCCAACAGCTCACACCAAACTCGATGCGCAACCACCAGCATCCACTGTCTGTGCAAAGACCATCCACTGGTCGCCAGATACATGTCAACGGGGAACCTCTACCAGCCCAGCAGGCACAATCCCGCTCACGACAGGCCATCTGCTGACTCACACAGACAATTACCGCGACACGAGCTGCACTCCTCTCAGACACCGCGCCCGAACTCAATCATCGCGCCAACTCAACCCTCTCAGGGAGCACGATGAAACCAAATGGAAAGATCCTGGTGTCTTCGGTCATCACCTCACCCGACTCAGACTTACGGGGAACCATCCCGTGCTGGTCACCAACCATGGATAACCATTGCAACACCAACGTCCCATCAAGGACCTCCACGCACATGCATCACTCCTCTCTCCTGTCTCATCAAAACCTTCATCTCAACTAATCCAAGTGGACACCTGTCAATCCCGATTCCGCCCTCACCACAGAGCCACGGGACACCACCTGAACAATTCATGGCACACACCTCTGTGAGCGACGTCACGCGGAATGTCGGGGGAGGCGAAGCGGAGCGCACGAGGGGGCTCATTTTTGCTGCAACACAGAAAGAAGAGAGAAGAGGAGAGAGACCACCACGGGAGATTGCTCCGACGGGGCGTGCGGGACAGATGCGATGTAATAAGATATGGGGATTAAACGGCCATTGCGAGAAATGACTCTCCGCGACCTCGGGGGATGGGAATAGTGCAGAATTTAAATGACAGTAATTTAAATGGTCATTGCGGGAAGTGACTCGCCGCGGCCTCGAGAATATGACAAGATATGAGAATAACACAGAATATAAATGACAGAAATTTAAATGGCCATTGCGGGAAATGACTCGCCGCGGCCTCGAGAATATGAGCAGATATAAGAGTAATACAAGATATAAGGGGCGAAACTTTAAACGGCCATTGCGGGAAGTGACTCGCCGCGGCCTCGAGAATATGAGCAGATATGAGCACAATACATAATATAAATGACAGAAGTTTAAACGGCCATTGCGGGAAATGACTCTTCGCGGCCTCGAGAATATGAGCAGATATAAGCACATCACAGAATATAAATGACAAAAATTTAAACGGCCATTGCGGGAAATGACTCTCCGCGGTCTCGAGAATATGATGTGATCGCCAGGGGCCGGAGACCCCAAAATAAAGAAAGTGATCGCGCCTACCTCAAAAGCGGGAGATGACGGGTTGCTTCTTCCTCTCCCTTCGGCCGGCCGATGGAGAGGGCTTTCCTTGGTTACCCTTGCAAAAGAAGAAACAGACAAATAACAGGTGGATCAGAAAAGATGGCAGTGTAGTATTAGTCCCTTGAAGAAGAATAATGAAATCGTGGCAAGACACACACCTGGTTGGTGTTGTTTTAAACCCCTCTCGGACACGAGTAGGAGGAAAATACTATGATGAATGGGGGATCGTGCAAACGTGCATAAAAATGGATCTCCCTTATGAAAGGAGATGACGGATGACGGGATGATGCATGTGATAGAAATGACAAAAGATAAGGGGAGAGAATGGCTTATTGAAGGTGGCGATGGCGGGATCCGGTGGAGCTTCGGCAACGTGGGGACGACGTGGAAGTAGAACGGATGTAGCTAGCCTTCCTCTCGCGAGCGCGGGCACCCGAGAAGCCGGCAAAACCTCCCCCTGTAAAAGACCCACGTGTTAGAAATGGGATCCGGTAGTCTCTCCTTCCTCTGTCGGATCTGAAGCCCCCTTCCCTTCGAGGGAGGGGGTACCCTATTTATAGAGGCAAAGTTGATTGGGGCGTCCAGGACACTGGATGCCTTAATACATTTTTTTTATTTTTTTATTTTTTTTATTTTAATAAATTCATTGAGGCGTCCAGGCTCTTGGACGCCTCAATGATGAGGCGTCCGGGGCCCTGGACGCGCCCATTTTCGCCCACCGAATCCTCGCCGAAAGCCGTAGATAGTGGGTAAAGTGAGTGGTTTGGAGGTGCACCTGTGACTCACGAGTGGGCGCGTCCAACTGACAGGACGTCGTTAAGTTTTGGATTTTTTCGAAACGTCAAATCGAGCGGCGGATCGGCACCGACCGTGTGTCTAAGCAGTGAGGCGTCCAAGCTCCTGGACGCCTCAAAGGACAGGCCTGCAAGTGAGGCGTCCAGGCTCCTGGACACCTCAAATAGACACAGTGAGGCGTCCAGGTACCTGGACGTCTCAAAGATTTTTACGAAAAAAATTCAGAAAAATATAAAAAAATTCATAAAAATAGGAAATCACCATAGTAATTAAAAATGTGAAGGCCACCTTTGGGTATCATAGTGTAATATGAGATTTACTCATGGTAATGTCAAGAACGGCGTGTCTACAGCTGCCCCGCCTTGGCGTCTGCTTTGCAAGGGAGTGACACGTAGTGGAATGACATTGAAGTGAAGTGGAATGGAGTGAGAATGGACTGAAAAGTTGATGCCAATGTGTGATGAGACACGCTTTCAACATTATGGTTTGGAATGTTTTCAGAGTTTTCAATGAGACAACATTGAAGAAGGTCTTCCGAATTCAACAATTGCTTGGACGGAAACCAAACAAGGAAGGGGAAAATGTGCGCTCAGGCACGGGTAGAAAAAGGGACCAACTTCTCTGTGTGGAAGTACCTGGGTCGTAAACATGCAGGTTTCACCTTTGGGGAGCGGTTACCAGCCAATGTGAAAGTGATGCGGCCAAGGTGGGTCAAATGGAGTAAAAGTAAAGGAATATTTGAGGATCAGTCCAAACAAGGGTCTCTTTCGAAAGAACAACGTAGGGCCGTCTCAAGGAAGCTCAGTGTTTCATTCGCAGTGGAATATCTCATATTTGTAAGAACTGGAGCACAGTGGTCTTCACAATCAAATTACTTTGATTAATCTTTCACAATGGAATCAAAATCCTACATGAATGCATGCTGGGTTTAAAGGAAAACTTAAAACAAACTAAAATAGAAAATAGCCAAGGATAATATTGTCAAGTTGTTAAGAATGGGTCAGGATACCGATCCGGTGAGTTGATACTGAGCCGGGGCCCGTTTATCCACGCACCAACTCATCGAATGGAACAATCGTCCCCACGCTTTCACAACTTAACGACCTATCCGTACAACTTAAATTCCTATGAAATTATCACTATTTTTGTTGAAGGGGAACTCAAATTCTAAATTCGTTCAGGTCGCAAGGTCCTCGACATGTTCTAATCGCGTAAATATCATATAATACAATGCATGACATGGTGGGACTAGTTACCGAATGGTGGCATACGATGGGACGGTGGCGTCCATTAGTGAAACCTGCACTGATCAACATTATTAAAAGCAGCAGAGTTGCACCACAGTACAAGGGAGATCGAGACAAAATACCTTTTGCTGAAGTCAACGACGACGACTCGAGATTGATGTGACGTCTCTTGGCCTTTACCCCCTTCCCTTCCTATAAGTACCCCCCTTAGGCTAGTTCAGCCAAATACAGCAAGGAGAACTTTGAAAGCTCAAGAGGAGGAGGAGAGGAGAATCTAGGGATTTCCAGGATGGAAGGAGAGTCTTCCTGCCCTGTGAAGAGGAGCATGCCTAGTAGTGACTTTAGGCGACTCTCCGACCTTGAAGGTCATCTGAGTGGGATGATCCGGTCGCATATGGTGAGTTGACTCATTTCAAATTTCATGTACGACTTCTCCCTCACTTCTTCCTTCTTTTGTTTTCTTCCCTTTTCTAGCCGTACCCTCTCTTCCCAGGTCCGAGGAAATTCTCGAAATTGCCGTGGCTTTCGAAGTCGACTTCCAACATTACCATCGGCATGAGGGCCATAATCAAGAGGTGGCACCTTCAGGGGCTCCTAGTTCACGCCAAACATTACAGGAAGATTCGTATGGACTGGGCGGCTATGGGCGCGCTGGTGGAGATCTGGCATCCTCAAACTCACACCTTCATCTTCCCTTCTTTCGAGGCGACCATCCTTCTCGAGGAGGTAGAACTCCTACTCGGGTTAAAAAGGTTCAAAAGTGATGGCAGAATAAAGATTACGCGAATGCTGAAGTGGGTGACTTCCGAGGAGGTCCTTGGAAGCTTCATGCCGCCTGGTGCTATTAGAAACGTCCGTACTCAGAAGGGGATCGATCTGCAAAGACTCGCGGAATGGGTCATTGACACCCTGAGAGGATCGCCAGACGATGACCTCTTGGAGGAAATCATGAGGGGATTCACAATCTATTTGGCGGGAGCTCTCTTATTCCCTTACACTGACAACATAGTGGAGGAAGACCAGCTGAGCGCGATTTACGGGATTTGGAACGTCAGAAGGGTGGGACCCGCCGTCCTAGCCTACCTTTACAGTGGTCTTACTGCTTCCAGCATGGGTAAGCCTCCCTTCGGTTGCGCACTTCTCCTGAATTGTTGGATCGATTTACATTTCAAATTTGATCACCGCGAGGGGATGCTAACTGCCTCGAATATCTTCCAACAAAGTCCCCTCTACCACATAGCCGACGTGTTAGGCTTTGGTGGTAATGTAATGAATCGCGTTCCATCGCTGAGGAAGCGTGAAGACTGGAGGTCCCACTTCAGAACTATGACACAAAGCTTCTTCACTTGTGCACCGGCATGTCTACTCTCGTGCGAACTCCTCACGAGGTCTTCCCCCGAGGCTGAACTCCAACTCATTGGCGCGACTGAATTTATTCTTTACAACGCGCATCGGTGCTGCATTCAAATCGGCCTTCCCCGCCACTCGTTCCCACCGTTATCTGGCGTCGCTCCTCTAAGGAAGAGAGAGTTAGGCGCGGAAGGCGATGCAAAGGAGGTGAAGGCCATCAAAGTGTCGTGGAAGACGAGCACCCCGGGGAAGGCATTAGTGCATGTAGAGGAAGAATGCGAGCTGTGGAGGGCTTATGTAACTGAACTGGGGAAGTTAAAGCCTAAAGCGCCTAAACCCCTAATGTAGCTTACCATGTTACTTTAATGGAATAACTGTGAAGTTATTGTGTGCAAAAGTTTTCTTTGACTTTTTCTTTTTTGTTTATTTTTCTTTTTTATTTATTTTTTATTTATTTTTTACTTTTATTTTTTTTATTTATTTTTGTTTGTTTGTTTGTTTTATTTTTTTTGGGAGAGGCGTCTAGGCGCAAAGACGGGTTCTAAACTTGATTTCAAATTTAAATCGTCGAGAACCGTGGGACGTCCTTTCTCCTTCCTTACCTTGCCCGCGAACGACTCTGTAGATCTCTTTTAAAAATCCACACTTAAATATAAAAAGCAATGGATATGATGAAAGCAATAAAATAGCACGAGGTGCTAAAAGGAGGTTGTGATCGCCAGAGACGCGAACGCCTCAAAAGATATAACAATTAATGAAGGGGAGATGATCGCAAAATACCTCAAAAGATGCGGGGGATGTGAATACTCCTTTTCTCTTCAAGATCGGCCGGCCGACGAAGAGAGTCTTCAATCAATTACCCTTGTAAGAAAGACAACAACACCAATAAAGATATACATTAGAACATGATGTGTAGCATCAAATCCTAAATAAAGATGAGCATGACATCATGGTGAAGAACACACCTTAAGGGGATTGCCCTTAAACCCCTATGCAAAGAGGGTGTGGGAGATATGAATGTATGTAAAAAAAATATAATGGGGAAAGAGTGCAAGTGTTGCACTTATGGGGAGATCTCAATGTGATTGAGTATGAAAAATATAAATATGATGCGTGCGTGAATTAATGATGATGAAGATGATAAAACAAAAGGGAGAAATAAAGGGAAAAAAAAAAGGAAGAAAGGGCCTGTGCTTCAGCTTGAATATTCAAAGGGGAGGAAACTCTGTAGGATGAAGATGTTGAACGTTGGCTTCTCCTTCAGCCGGCAACAGAGCCCTGCAAGAAAAAAAAAAAGACACAGAAGAGGAAGAAGAAGAACGGAGGGAGAGGAGAGGGATCGACAGGACGTTCAACCAACCGATTAACAGAGCTCATAAGCTCTATTAATAAGGTAGAAAAAGATAAGAAGGAAAGAGTCCAAAGGAGGAAGAGATAAGAACGGGCAAGAGCCCAAAATAGGAGAGGATTAGACTGGACAAGAGCCCAAACGAAGCAGGAGTCTCTCTGGGAAAGGCTGCGTTCGTTCGGAGCACAAAAGTGAAACACGACCTGGCTCAGGGCGTCAATTCAAGAATTGACGACCTTCCGAAGGGCGTCTTTTAAAAACACGCCCTGCACAAGGGCGTTAATTAAAAAATCAATTTTAGAATTTATTTGAAAAATAATGAAACACGTCTGATTCAAAGGCGTTAATTAAAACACGCCTTAACAAAGGACGTTAATTCAAAATATTCAAAATAGGGCCATATTTCATTTCTTAATATTATTTTCTCATTTTTTAGGTGGAGGTGCATCTCGTCGCCCTGATTCCAACGACTATTTTTGCGAATTTTTCTGACACCCGGAAGGCCACCAAATCACCTCTGGAAGAGAGTGAAAAATAATATTAAAAAATCAATTTGAAAAAGTGACGACCGTGTGTAAGGCGTGAATTCAATTTTTCGATTTTTTTATTCTTTTCACATTCAAAGTAACGCCCATGGTTAAGTCGTTAATTCCTAAAAAATTCCGAAAAATTCTCAGAAAAATTCAGAAAAATGGAAATTTTAAAGAATGGACGCCCTCCAGTATAGTCGTCAATTTTTTAAGAAACGCCCATGTATAAGTCGTTATTTAAAAGACGCCCCAGATCAAGTCGTTATTTCTAAAAAATAGAGAAAAAATGCCCAGAAAAATCCAGAAAAATCCAGAAAAATAGGAAAAAATAGGAAAAGGGTGAAAAAAAGGAGAAATCTAAAAAAAGTGAGAAAAACCACTCAAATAGAACTAATTTGAGGGTCAAATTGGGGCATTACAAGGCAATATGAGATGTACTCATAGTAACGTCAATTTTGGCGTGTCTACAGCTGCCCCGCCTTGGCGTCTGCTTTGCAAGGGAGCGTAGCAAACTGAAAAGTAGATGCCAAGGTGTGATGAGACACGCAATCGACATCACTTGATGAGAAATGAAATCAGAAGCACGAGATGAAGCAAATCTCGGGAAATTCAAGGAAATCAACAATGTTCGGATAAAACGGGGAGTGTGCACGCGGTGCACGAAGGAGATAAAATAAATGATCAACTTCCAGCGCGGTGGAAGTACCTCAGGTCACAAACCTGTAGGTTTCACCATTGGGGAGCGGTTACCAGCTAGTGGACGTGCTGCAGCCAAGGTGGATCAAAGGGAAAAGGATTAAAATAAGATGATAGAAATCCAAACAAGGAGCTTTCGAGAAAATGACCCAAAACAGCGACAAAACGAACTGAGGACTCAATTCGGCATGGAATATCTCATATTGAAGATCAAGATCAATTTGACCCACAAAAACAGCTTATCAGAATGATTTTTCAACAATTGTTTCAAATTCCTACATGAATGCATGCTGGGTTTAAAGGGAAGAAATAAATCAAATGAAAATATAGAATAATCAAGGATAATATTGTTAAACTGCCAAGACTGGGTCAAGAAACCAATTTCGCGAGCTGATACTAAGCCGAAGCCCGTTTATCCACGCACCAACTCGTAAAAAGGGAACCATCGTCCCTAGTCTTGGATGGCTCAACGGCCTATCCGTGTGACTAAGACTCCTCTGGAATCATCATTGTTTTTGATGAAGGGGAACTCAAATCCCAGATTTACCAAAGCCACAAGGTCCTTGATATAATCTAGTAGCGTATGTAACATATAGTAAAAATGCATACAGGGAGAGATGGTGGAGCAATAAGTATGGGGGAACAGAGAAATGAGGTACAAACACCGTGGGACTTGGATGATGATGCCCAGTCGGTGGGACCAAGAGCTTCTTCCTGCGCTCAAAGATTCATCAGCCAAGATAAAAGATAACAAGCAATGAATAAGGCATTTAATCATAGCATGAATCATAGCACCAATAGCATGTACATGGCCTGTATAGCACGAGTTAAATCACGACATTGCAAAAGCATCATTGTTTGTTGTTTGTCATGAGGATGCCAATCTTGGCTAATCAAGATTTGGAGTTGAATGATAATATAATGCCCATTGGCAAAAAGATCAGCAAGAGAAATTAGTAGGAGTTGATTGAAAGATCTGGAGATGAATAATCAGAATGATAATCAGGAGATATAATAATCAGAATGATAATCAGAATGATATAGGGAGATGATAATCAAAAATGCCCAGGGTGGCATGTCATGAGAATATCGGGAGAATCAATAGATTGATAGCAATGAGTGGAGAGAGGACCCATCCCGTGCTTTTGGTCTCTGCAAAGCTGTTCCTGCAATACACCATCAGAAAATACAATGCAAATTTTTGGATTTTAGAAATATGCAAATTTTTTATGGAGTTTTGGAATATGCAAATTTTTATGAGTTTTGAGAAAGATATTCAAATTTTTATGAGTTTTGATCAATATGCAAATTTTTGTGAAGTTTTGAGAAAGGTATTCAAATTTTTATGGATTTTGGACAAGAAATATTCAATTTTTTGTTTGATTTTGGTTAGACATTGCTAAAGCAGCATCAAAGGGTGTTTTAAACCACTGGCTAGGGGTCCTCGTTCCTTCCCTTTTTGCTTAAAACTGTCCAAAGCTGGGCGTGCATTGTAAGGTGGCGCCCTATAACCGACCGCCTTTGATCAACGGTGCCCCTACCAAGGCCATACCCGAGAAACATTCGGTCTTGGAGGGAGAAGAGAAGAATAATTGTGACAAGCTTTGTGCAGGATGGGAGATATCGGGACTTGAATTCTTTCCAATGTGTTCCCTTCAAAGAGGTAGTCTGTTGTGCCGGGGCTTTGTGCCTTTGATTTTTAGACCCTTGACATGCATACGACCAGGGTTTTCCCTGCGGGGACTTTGCCACTCTTGACATGCCATAATTCTCAATTTTGCTTTTATCGAGATTTTGACTTGATTTTCATAATAGCCCTTTTGGCGAAATGTATATCATGAAAACTCATATTGATTTTGGGTCAAGACTGCCCCTATTTGAGACTCCTCTCATATTGGGGATTACCAGAGTTGGTCATCTCATCCGTCAACCTCTTGCCCCTGCATTCGGCCGAGTAAAGAAGAGAAAAGACTTTCAGATATACCCATGGCATGGCCAAGGTAGCAACGGTGTTTAACCAAAGAAGCCGGCTAAGGACGCCGTGAAGTGTGTGGAATGCCCAGCTAAGGGTTGCTCTTAACAAGCGGGGAGAGAATGTCGAATTCCCAACGCGGGGTTCTTATTAACCAAAGGTGCTGCATAGCAAGCCGAAAGACTCTTTTGAGAGTGATTTAATTAAACAAAAGCCTAAGATAAAGGTTTAAAACACCACTCTTAATCTCGTTAAGAAGCACTTGATTTTGAAAATCATGCGTGAAGTAATGAGAAAATGAATGCGTACTTACGCCAATATGTTACCTTGCGACCTTTGTAGAAGCAGCTGCCGCGAGAAGCGATCTTGATCATCGTGAGATTTGTCCTCTTTGGCAGTCAAAAGAATTGGAAGCAAAGGATTTGAAAGTGGCTTAACAAGAGGGAGTGGTGCCAAGACCAGACTCAGACGAATAAGGAGAAAAAGGAAGAGAGGCGAGGGCTAGAACTCCCTTGCTAAGGTGTGGAAACCCTGATCACATGGATCAATCTACAGAAGGAGAGGAGAATTAGAAGGAGGAGTGAGGACTAAAGCCTCGAAAGCAGTGAGAGAATGGGTAGATGCCCAAGGCAGTGGATGTGGAAGAAGTTGGGTCGGACCCAGAATCAGGATGAATTGGAAGAAGAAATTGGTAGATAGAAAGAGGCGGATCCGGAGGGTCCGGAGGTGGAGGAGAATCATGATAGGAGGACTCATCCGGAGGCTCCGGAGGGATGACAAAAGAAGGGACGCGATGCCCTCGGAAGAAATATGGAAAAAGATGATAAAAAAGGAAGAAGAAAATGATGGATGTGATATCCCGGAGGAGCAGAAAGATGAATCAGAAGAAAGATGGATGGTCCGGAGGTTCCGGAGGAAGTAAATGGAAAGGGACGCGATGCCCAGGGAGGAGAGGAAAATCCGGAGGTTCCGGAGGAATGAAATCAGGAAGGAGAAGATGGAAAGGGGCGTCGTGCCCGGAGAAAAGATAGAGAGAATCAGATGAAGAATCCGGAGGTTCCGGAGGAATGATGGAAGGAGGGACGCGATGCCCAAGAAGGTCCGGAGGTTCCGGTGAAATGAGGTGGAAGGGGGCGCGATGCCCGAGGGGAAAGTCCGGAGGTTCCGGAGGAAGCAAATAGAAAGGGGCGCGATGCCCGGGGAAAAAACGGAGACAATCAGGTGGAGAATCCGGAGGTTCCGGAGGGATGAAATCAGTAAGGAGAAGATAGAAAGGGGCGTCGTGCCCGAGAGAAAGGTCCGGAGGTTCCGGAGAAATAGAATCAGAAAGGGCGAGATGCCCAAAGAGGAGGGATAAAATTCCTGGAGGTTCCAGGGAAATGGCAGGAAGGGGGACGCGATGCCCCAAGGAGAGTGGATAAAAGGATGAATATGAATAAGATGGGAAATGCGGAATATCCGGCGGTGCCGGAAGGCGGGGAAGATACGGGTTTGGAAACCCGGGAAGCAGGAGGTGCAAATGTATGCAAATGATGGATGCAATGATGCAAGAATGAATGAATGAATGAATGAAAAATGCATGAAATTCGAAGAAGATGAAGAATGTGAAGAGTGAGAAGGTGAGATCCTCCTCTTTTCCCTTGGAGTGGCCCATGAAGAAAAGGTGATTGAAATGGATATGGATGAAGTTGAATGAACAAGAGTGGAAGAAATAGGGGACGACCCCTTAAGACAATTGCCCCTCCACGGCAGTGAACATGTACGACCAATTGGCCCAATAAAGGAAGCTTCAATAAATGACCACCCCCTTGGAAAGCGAAGATCAATAAGGTGAGGGAGTCGTAGAGTTGGAACATGAAGCATCGCCATGCCCATTGATGGTGATGAATATGGGATGTTGAATAAAATGGGCATTCGCCCCTTGTAAGGAATAATGAATTCGGAATTCGGAAATTGGAACAAGGGGTGCCCTGCCCGGCCCTTAGACGGCATCAACGCCCGGCATGGCGGCGACTTGGCTTCTTCGACCGTGCTTGGCACAATAACCCGGATTGTCATCCGGCAAATGAATTCTTGAATCTTGAATGGCACGGCCAAATCCTTGCTGCCCGGCTCTTGATTATCTTCGGCACCTGTGCTTGCAGAAGGCCCCCCATTCCGAGTAGTAAGGGAGGTGAAGCGGAGGCGGAAGGCTCCATGATGGTGGAGTTATAATGGAAGGTGTTGGCGTAAGTGGAGGCGGAGGTTCAAACACATCGAGTTTCTCCCTTTGCTTGCAAGCGGTCGGGATTGGCTCGGGTGCAAAAAGTGGTGATCCTGCTCAGAATTAACCATAGGTAAAGGCGAAAGGCTATGTGGTGGAGGTATGGGTTTTGGGGTTAAAGGCATAATGGAGGGTAATGGTGGTGAAATTGGGTAAGTGGAGGCCGAGGTGGAGGCTAGTGGGAGGCTGATTAGGGAAGGTTTAATGATGGGTTCGACGGAGGCTAATGGTGTGGAGGTAGATGGCTTAACGGGTGGAGGTTTAATGGTGGAAGGCTTGGGGGAGGCCAGTGTTGCGGGGGTTAATGGTGTAATAGGGGGAGGTGTAATGGGTGGAGGGTTAATGGGTGAAGGTTTGGTGCGTAGGAAATGCCGAATGGGGCGAGCGGTGTTTGGAGTGGTGAAAAACTCAAGATGCGTCGGCGCGGGTGATTGGAGTATCGACCCATCGTCGTAACACCAAGAAGTCTCGGAAATAGGGGTTGGATCGGGGATGGTGGCTTCATCCTGAGCGAGGGGTTCATCGAATGAAAGTGGGGGAAGTGGAAAGTTAAGGAAACTCGAAAGGGGTGCCTGCGGAGCTTCATCATCATACACCGGCTCGGATTCTTCAATTGCCGGTTCTTGCTCGCTTGGAATATCAACGCCGTAGTCGTCCATCCTATCCTTCCATTCTCTCTCCATTCTTGTAATGTCATCCAAAGCCGCATAGAGAGGATTGACCGGAGTAGGAGGAACCGTGACCCTCTTTAATTGTTCCTCCATGGAAGTAATCTTATCAAAAAGAGATTGTTGGAGGGGTGTGACTTGAACAATAGAGGGCTGGCAGGGCCTTGAAGGAGGAGGGGCCGCATAAAAAGGCCGTGGAGGGGAGTTGACGGTATGACCCGTAAAAGAACCCGGAAGGGCCGGATTGCAATGAATAAATGGGCCTCGGGGCCGTGAGGGAGGAGGAATAGAAGGAGGCGGGTGTCGGACCACCCGAGTAGAATGAATAGGGGGAGATGGGTAATGGGCTACCCGAATATGATTGGAAGGAGGAGGTGGGTGATGGTCCACCCGTGTAGAATTGGAGGGAGATGGGTGATGGGTCACCCGAATAGAATTGGAAGGAGGTAGGTGATGGGCCACCCATATAGAATTGGAAAGAGGGGGAGATGCATGAGATGTACCCTCAACGGCAGCCTTAAGGGCTTGGATCTGTTGAGGGGTAAGATGATCTAATGCATGGATGATTCGAGAGACCTTCTCGTCATTGGGAGGAGACGGTCCCGAGGGAATAGTGGCCTGAAATTGAGTAGGTGGACCATGAGAATGGACATTGCCCATGGGTTGGGTATGACCATGAGAATAAGGACGTGGTCCCTTGAAAGAATGGTGAGAATGCTGATTAACATGTTGAAATTGAGGATATGAAGTGCTAGGTTGTGCATCCTCATGAATTGAATTGAACATGTTTCTATCATGGTAAGCCATTATATAGTCAAAAATTCTCAATAATTATGCAAATAAGCACACAAGTTGGAATGGTTACCGTGATTTTTGATTGTTTTATCCTTGGTGAATTAAGGATTTTAATAAAGTTTGGAAAGATTCACACAAGGAGAGTCCTAGTTTCAAATGAGATTTGAACTCCAATGCCAACTAGGAACTCTCACTCACCACGTATTAGGCCAACTATATCGGGACTCCAAAAGGGTACAACCTGCCCGGCGTCCGTGAGGGAATCCACGGGTGCGGGGACTTACGGAGGCTTGGTTTAGGAATTTCCAATCCAAAGAGACGGAATGCTCAATGGAGGGTCGTTCCTTCACCAAGGGGGTGTGTGGATCCTAATGAAGAGGAGGGGGCTCCCAAACCAATGCAAATATGAATGAAACAGGGTAAACAGGCCAACCACAATAATATGATCAATCAACAAAGATAAGCATGAAATATCATGAAAAACCACAGCCGGGGGGTTCTGGAAACCCACAGTAAAAACACGCCCTGGAAGGGGACGCTACTAAACAAGGACACGACGGTGTGACCGTCGTGAATCAACGTGAGGGCCAAGGGGTAGGGTAAAACACGCCTTAGTGTGAGGCGCTATAAATAAAAGGACGCCCTATCCAGCGGGCGTCAAATCCAAGAAAACACCTTTAAGGGAGGCGCTAATAAAGATAAAGACGCCCTTGCAACGGGCGTGAATTCACCAAGCAAGCAGAGATAATTGGAGACAGCTAGCAAACGCCCTGTCAGAAGGCGTTAACTTCAAACAACACGCCCTGGGTTAGGGCGTGAAATCAAAAGGCGCCTCCGACAGAGGCGTTAATTCTCAATCCACGGCCAACAGTAACAACCACTCACAGTCGCAGGCAATCAACAAATATAAGATATAAGCATGCTCATCAAAATTTCAAATAAGTGGAGATTTTAAAGAAAAATCAATAAATTGACAAATCACTTAGGGAAAAGGACAAAACCAATGGAGGGTACCCGAGGGGCACAAAAGGGGGACGCACCGAGGGTGCAAATAAGGGAGATGGCACACGCGGGTGCCTAAGGGGAAACGGGTAATAGATGAAGAACACAAAGGGTCCCACCGTGATCGCCAATTTGTAGATCTCTTTTAAAAATCCACACTTAAATATAAAAAGCAATGGATATGATGAAAGCAATAAAATAGCACGAGGTGCTAAAAGGAGGTTGTGATCGCCAGAGACGCGAACGCCTCAAAAGATATAACAATTAATGAAGGGGAGATGATCGCAAAATACCTCAAAAGATGCGGGGGATGTGAATACTCCTTTTCTCTTCAAGATCGGCCGGCCGACGAAGAGAGTCTTCAATCAATTACCCTTGTAAGAAAGACAACAACACCAATAAAGATATACATTAGAACATGATGTGTAGCATCAAATCCTAAATAAAGATGAGCATGACATCATGGTGAAGAACACACCTTAAGGGGATTGCCCTTAAACCCCTATGCAAAGAGGGTGTGGGAGATATGAATGTATGTAAAAAAAATATAATGGGGAAAGAGTGCAAGTGTTGCACTTATGGGGAGATCTCAATGTGATTGAGTATGAAAAATATAAATATGATGCGTGCGTGAATTAATGATGATGAAGATGATAAAACAAAAGGGAGAAATAAAGGGAAAAAAAAAGGAAGAAAGGGCATGTGCTTCAGCTTGAATATTCAAAGGGGAGGAAACTCTGTAGGATGAAGATGTTGAACGTTGGCTTCTCCTTCAGCCGGCAACAGAGCCCTGCAAGAAAAAAAAAAAAAGACACAGAAGAGGAAGAAGAAGAACGGAGGGAGAGGAGAGGGATCGACAGGACGTTCAACCAACCGATTAACAGAGCTCATAAGCTCTATTAATAAGGTAGAAAAAGATAAGAAGGAAAGAGTCCAAAGGAGGAAGAGATAAGAACGGGCAAGAGCCCAAAATAGGAGAGGATTAGACTGGACAAGAGCCCAAACGAAGCAGGAGTCTCTCTGGGAAAGACTGCGTTCGTTCAGAGCACAAAAGTGAAACACGACCTGGCTCAGGGCGTCAATTCAAGAATTGACGACCTTCCGAAGGGCGTCTTTTAAAAACACGCCCTGCACAAGGGCGTTAATTAAAAAATCAATTTTAGAATTATTGAAAATAATGAAACACGTCTGATTCAAAGGCGTTAATTAAAACACGCCTTAACAAAGGACGTTAATTCAAAATATTCAAAATAGGGCCATATTTCATTTCTCAATATTATTTTCTCATTTTTTAGGTGGAGGTGCATCTCGTCGCCCTGATTCCAACGACTATTTTTGCGAATTTTTCTGACACCCGGAAGGCCACCAAATCACCTCTAGAAGAGAGTGGAAAATAATATTAAAAAATCAATTTGAAAAAGTGACGACCGTGTGTAAGGCGTGAATTCAATTTTTCGATTTTTTTATTCTTTTCACATTCAAAGTAACGCCCATGGTTAAGTCGTTAATTCCTAAAAAATTCTGAAAAATTCTCAGAAAAATTCAGAAAAATGGAAATTTTAAAGAATGGACGCCCTCCAGTATAGTCGTCAATTTTTTAAGAAACGCCCATGTATAAGTCGTTATTTAAAAGACGCCCCAGATCAAGTCGTTATTTCTAAAAAATAGAGAAAAAATGCCCAGAAAAATCCAGAAAAATCCAGAAAAATAGGAAAAAATAGGAAAAGGGTGAAAAAAAGGAGAAATCTAAAAAAAGTGAGAAAAACCACTCAAATAGAACTAATTTGAGGGTCAAATTGGGGCATTACAAGGCAATATGAGATGTACTCATAGTAACGTCAATTTTGGCGTGTCTACAGACTCCTCCTCTCGTCGAGAGTTACTTGCCTAGCTCCATCTTCTTCCACTCTTGATCTATGGAGTATGGTGGGCCACATCGTGGTGAAGGACGAGGGGGACGAGGAACTCCTCACCCGAGGAGGGTCGTGCAAGAGCACGGAGAGGCGGCCACGGAAGAGAAAGGGCCTCTTTTGGCGTTCGGGGTGCCCGAGGGGCCCGAAGACGTGGAGGGAGGCGAGCACGGCCCGGTAGGCTCCTTCGATCTCCATTTCTTTTGGTTTTGTAGCGAACAAGTAGAGAGGGAGAAGAGGGTTCGATGAGTGTTGCACTTGAATGATGAGCGCGTCTTCGACAGAAGACGCGTTTTCTTTTTTTTAATGATGTGGCCCTTCCTTTGATGCGCAGGATATGACAAGGACCCCGGGCTTGGCCGATGAGTGGGCGAGTGCAGATGAGCCGAACCGCGTCGTGGGAGAGAGACGCGGCAAGGCAAAACTTGAAGACTAGCGCATACGTCTCCCTGCTCAATTCCAAGACGGGAAGCAAGGTGGTGCGCCTACGCAGGAGAGTGCCGGCTACTTGCGGCAGTGCAGGGGGAGCCAAGTGGGGCCTCTTCAGCTCGGGAGACGGACAGAGGTGAAAGAAGGGCCCTATTTTTTTATTTGTTTTTTGTTTTTTCACTCTTTTTTTTGAAATCCCAGGGCTTATCCGATGGCTGTTGTTTATCTGTTCCAGCGTGCCCAGCAGGCAGCGATGGCAGGGATGGCCGGCGGATCATCTTCCAGCTCTCGGGCTCCTTTTCTGGAGATCGCCTCCCTTCGGGAGCAACTTGCTAGTGCAGTGGCCCGCGCGACCCGGGCTGAAGAGGAGCGTGATGCTTGGGCAGCAACCATAGCAGAGCTGCGGCGTCACGATGAAGAGAGGCCGTCTCCAGACATCCTGGAGTTAAGGGTCCTCCTCCAGGTGGCGAGGAGGGAGGCAGAGAGAGAGAAAGAGAGAGAGAGGAGAGGGAGAAAGAGAGGGAGGAAAGAAGGGCCGAGCGACAGCAGGATCGGGATGAGAGGAAGGCCTTGGAGGCCCAGGTGAGGGAGCTCCAGCTAGGCCTTCGAGTGATAGGGCAGAGGCTAGGAGTCATGGAGATGCGCTACGAGAGGACACGAGAGTTCGGGGCGCGACTCCGCCAGTCTGGCCACCTTTCTGTCGGTGGCTTCTTCGCCACGCCAGGGGATCAGCAGCGAGCCGCTGCTGTGGAGCAGGTATCACAGGGTGAGGGGACTGCTGCTTCTCGGAGCCCCAGACGACCCCTGAGGGACCCTCACCTCAGGGGAGAGGAGAGGGACGCGTAGAGGGATGAGTGTGAAGGTGATGGCGAGAGTTGGCGAGCTAGCATACGCCTCCTCTCTATAATTGTGATGTTTATGACAGTTTATGTAGACTTATGAATGGAGTGATTTGATTTCATGTCACTTATTTATCCTCTTGTGCGTTCCCTCTTCCTTACGCTTCTTCACTGTTCCCATGTGACGTGCTTATCGAGACCCCGTCCGAAAAAGGGGACTCATATCTTGCTCCGATCGTCTTTCACACGGAAATCTGCCACCGAAGTCAATAATGATGGCTCAAGCCCCTTCTCCTTGACGACCTTCCAATCTTCCCGGATGACCTCTACAGCATGACAGGGCATCCCTAGATTGCGTAGGGAGTGAGTCATCATATCGCACTATCAATCAATTACCCTGCGAGCGGTGAAGTGACACATGTGGGACCGCAAGGAAGGTGCCTTATCATGAGGGTTATCGTTAACAGTGATGTAGGCAGTCTTGACTCGCCCTTCTCCCATTTCTATAAATACCGTCCTCGTTCGTCTCCCCAGGGGCACCAGTAGCCAACAAGTTTCCATGAAAACGGAAGAACTAAGGGTTCTAAGGTTCAAAATGGAGGGTGAATCTTCCCACTCTTCGAAGAGCAGCATGTCCAGTGGTAGCAGTTCCAGGAGGCTCTCAGACCTCGAAGGGCACTTCAGTGAAAAGACCCAATCGCAACCCGTAAGATGAGGTTTCTTGCCCCTTCTCTCATTCTTTCTTCTTCCCTTCTAACAAAACCCCTCCTTGTGTATGCGCAGGGTGTGATGAAATCACACATTCCATGGGAGTTGGTAGTGGCCACATACCGGGGTCTCCCGGATTTTCAGAAGGCCAAGCTAGACGTGATGGGGCTTGGAGTCTTTCTTCGGATCGTGCCAATCAGGCTCGACCTTGCCCTCATCCAAGCATTGCGCGAAATGTGGGATCCAATGAGCCGTGCTTTCTTGATGCCTTGGGGGCACATGGTGCCCAGCCTGGAAGATGCGGTCCGAATTACGAGCCTGAAAGTGGATGGCGAGGCGCTGACTGGCATTATGTACTCCGACTACCGAGAGGCTGCCCAGAGGTTACTAGGGGTGGACCTAGATGATCGCAAGAACAGGTCTGTAGCCAAGACGCCTATTATGGAGACGTTGGGGCTTATTGACATTCGTTCCCGTGATGATGAGTCCTTGGAAGAGTTCATGGAGAGGACTGAAAGAGGATGCCGCGCTGTCTACTACATAGACGCGAGCAATTGGGAGAGAGCCAACATGGATTTGAGGAGATTCCTGTTCTTCCTGTTGGGGAAACTGTTGTTGGGCTCGAAAGGAGACATCATTCATTGCCGTTTCTTAGAATTCCTGGTAGACCCTGAGAAAGTGGGGCGATACGCCTGGGGAGCAGTCATGCTGGCGCATCTATTTGCGGGTCTGTCTGAAAGAGCAGATCGAGAGATAACAGTGAGTGGATTCACGCCGTTCATCCAGGTATCCTGCCTCTTCTTTTGGTTTTTTTTTTTTTGATATGTTAATGACACATGACGGTGCAGTTGTGGAGCTATTATTACCTCCCAATGGGAAAAGTCCGGCATTGGCGACCGATGGCGGTGCCGCTGGCGAGGCGGTGACAACCTGTCACGAGCCCAGCCTCTCTATCCTGCCAGTTGATGGTGTTGAGGCGCGAGTTGCAAGAGTTCCCCGCGGCAATGGTGATTATTATTTCATCATCATCCTTTTCTCCCTTTTTTTTAATATTAAGAAGATGTGTGTGACCTGACCCAGGTGGTCTGGAGGCCTTATGCGGGCATGACTGACGCCGATCAGGCATGGGTCATAACTAGCCGTGCCCGGTTCGGACGCGACCTCTGGATGCACTGTTTGAATGAAATCGAGCCACTTCGGCTACGATTGGCCATGAGGACTCTAGGGCTGGCCCAAGAATGGGTGGACATGACTACCACCCCACGTGTCGGGAGGAAGACACGTGGGCCGGTGACCTCCGTTGATTGGAGAGTGCGGTTCCCTGAGCAATACAAGGACTGGCAACGAGGCGGCACTCCCGTGGAGTCACATGCTCAAGACAACGACGATTATCTGCGCCTCTATAAGGCGATGTATGCAGAGCGACTCCATCCTGAAGGGACCGTAGATGTGAGCATAATTTTCTTTTCTTTTTTCTCTCTCTTTTTTTTTGTTAACCTATTTCCTGGCCACACGATGTTCGCGACACTATGATAGCGAACCTGCAAGCTCACCTGGTAGGCACGGAGCGACAGTTACATGATACTCGCGCAGCTTTGAGTTCTTCGGTAAGCCTACATACACACGATCATAGACCAAGATTCCTGGCGTTAGGTCCTCAGTGTCACCTTATGTGTGTTGCAGCGCGCCCAGCTTGATGCGGCTTCCTCAGCAATGGGGGCAGATGGTGTCTCTTCCAGTTTGTGGATCCCCACTTCCGAACTTGATTTGCTTCATGAGCAGCTTGCTCATACTACGCAGCGAGCCGCGGAGGCAGAAGGCATGCTCTCCGCCCAGGTGAGAGTCTCGCCATTGAATTTCACTTATTCGTGCCTCCACATTTCTGAGATGATGGTTATGGCAGACGAAAGAGATGCAAGATGCACTTGCCGGTACCGCGCAGGGGGAAGCTAGAATAGCGGAACTGGAGGAAGAGCTACGGCATCGTCCAGACGATGGCTCTTCTTCGAGACGCCATGGAGCTGAGGATCACCCTTCAGCTGGAAAGGGAGGACCGAGAGAGAGAACGCGCGGAAAGGGAAAGAGACACCGAAAGGCAGAGAACCGACAAATTGGCTGAGAGGGAGGAGCGTAGGGCCATGGAGGCCCAAATGTTTGAACTCTGAACCAGCCTTGGTCTCGCTGAACAATGGCTAAGAGATGGCGAAGAGCGCTACCGAAGAGCACGAGAGCGTGGCTTTCGTGTTAGTAGCTTCTTTGCTGCCCCTGTCGATCGACGGGGAGCAGAGACGGGAAGAGAGGTACAGAGCAGTAGAGGCACCGCCTCGCATGGTTTAGCAACACCCTCCAGGGTTCTTCGCCTGGAGAGTGGAGAAAGGGGTAACACTGAGAGAGAGGACGGGACTTAATGTACAATTTCTAGAAGGAAATAAAGGAAGGAATGTTCAGTTTCATGTCTTCTGCCTTCATTCCTGCTTTTCAATCCTGTACACATTGCTCAATGAAACAAGTCAATTTTTCCGTTCTGACTTGACCCCTTGCTCAAGAGTGGGTGATTATTTTGAGACTAGCCTTGATAACGAGTCAAGGGGCCAAGCCTTTATTAGTTAAGGCAAGAGCAAAGATGATGAATGCAACATACGGGCACACAAATGGGAACAGAATGTATAAATGTAGCACACAAATGAGATCACACGGATGCATTTTTTGTGTTGTTTGTTTATGCTTTTTTTTTTGAATTTTCTTTGAAAATTTTGAATTTTTGTTTAATTTTTTTTTTTGAAAGACACTTGTTATTACAACTGGCATGGTTCTTAGACTAGGGGTGTTTGAATCGTTCTTAAGTATCCTAATACGGGGTTAACGTGCTCCAAGAGGATTCCCACTTTGGGACTCACCTGACGGCGTCTTCCGAGGGCCGCTTCATAATTTTTTCTTCTTTTGTTTTGTTTATATATATATTTTTTGGATTAATGCCTAGCGACCAATCTTATGGCACCTGACTCTTATGAAGACATGGTTTCTTACTAACCCCCTAGGTTTCCTGTGCGCAGATCTAGATTGATTTGGGCCCCTAGACTCCTCGAGTGATAATACTGCTGGTTAAGACTTAACCTGATGACAAAACCGTCATGCCATGCTTAGGCTCCCAGTTACTTCCGACCGCAAGGATACACCGAAGAAGTGTTCGAGGTAAAATATTTGCCCGACCCGGGTCAATTTCCTCACAACTCTAGATGGTATATGATGGAACACCTTGGAACCCTAACGGTCAACCGCGCGACACTGACCCGGAATCAGACGCCGTCGCACCTATTGGTGACGCGCTTGCATTGACCTAAGCCCGAGGTTGAAGTAAGAAACCACCGGGATAGTAGATAGAGGTCTTGACCGACCAGAAACACCGAGACTCCTTCGTGGTGATGGCTTTTGCCTTTCGAAGTAGACAATTATATGTGTGTTTTGCTAAAACGAGGTCGCTTGTCTTCGCGGGGCGTGCCTTTCAGGATTTCCACTGAGCTTTCCTCTTTGAGGGGAGAAAGAAGAGTACGGTGGGGGAAACCTTCCGAGAGGACCGACAAAACCGTTAATCCGACGAGCTAACTGGGACCTACTCGACCTCTCCCTTTTGGGCGACTTTGGACCAAACCTCGAACAGAATTACGTTGCCCCTTTGTGGAATTTAGCTTTTGTTTTGAGGGGTTTTGCTTATTGAAATCAGGCACAGCCACGACCAGACTTTCATTTGACTTTGATTTATCTCTTCTTCTTCTTTTTTTTGAGGGAGACACGATGATTTGATATGTGGGAATCCCTCTTGTATGCCTGCAGGGACACTGCCCTCTTCTCGTGCTCTGACTCGAGTTCGAGGAGATGAATCCTACTATCGCCTTCAGGGTATGGTATTTTGGTTCCCTTATGCTCAGCGTTTTAAGGGCGCCGGCTGTCTCATTGGGCCGAGAAATGAGAGAACAAAGATTACGGCTTTCCTGGAGACCTTCGAGTATGGCCCCACAATAAGCAATACGACCAGCTTTGGCTAAAACAGCTGCGTGTACGCGTGCTGCCTTCTTTTAGTGGGCGTAAGCCGACATGACCGGACAGGAATCTCCGCGGTTCTTGCAAGCCAAGACCCGAGACCTACCGAGCCTTAATGGGTCCTATCCTACATGAAGGATCGATGCAAAGACTTGACTGCATGATGAAAACTAGGCACTCTTTCTTTGTTTTTTTTTTTTTTGGTTGGGCCTCCCTCGAGTTCCGCTTCGTTTGATCCCGAAAGCGAGGTGTGGGAGTATGCGCAGGTTAACCCTGAGTTAGACTACAAAGACCGAAGAGTGAATTTCTGGCTCGCTGGTCCTCGTACCATGCCAGTTGTTACGGCTATCTAAGGGTAGTATTTCTTAAGATAAAGCCCGTTCCAAGGGTGGGATAACTCGGTCCCTTCGGCATCGACTAGCTTGTAGGCGTTGCCGGGGTACACGGCTTGAATCACAAACGGTCCTTCCCAATTGGTTTGGAGCTTAGAACGCGGCCTTCCGGGTTTGACAAAAATTCTTTTGACAACTATCTCACCGATTTTGAATTTTCTCTCAACGACCTTCTTTTGGTAAAAACGGGCGAGTCTAATTTGATAAACACATGCATGCTCGGCAGCGGCCAGCCGCTTCTCGTCTAAGAGTTCCAACTGGGTAAGGAGTGACTCGTGACGTTCGTCGAGGGGAAGATCCTTGTCCAATTGTACCATGAGAGAAGGGACCAGAGTTTCGTACGGGATTACCGCCTCCATTCCATAAGTAAGGGCGAAAGGAGTTTGCCCGGTGGGAGTACGGATTGAAGTGCGATAGGCCCATAGGACTTCGACAAGCCTCTCTGGCCAATCTGAGAACTTACTAGACTCGCAGATTTTCTTTATGATTTTGATCAATGTTTTATTAGTGGCCTCTGCCTGGCCATTCCCTTGTGGGTAGTAAGGTGATGAATGATGCAATGCAATTGCGTACCTTTTACAGAGGTCCTGAAGATCCTGAGAAATGAACTGTGGCCCATTATCGGTGACGATTGTGCTTGGGACGCCATACCTGGTGAGGATATTCTTCACTTGCAGACTGTTGACGCCTTGATTTCTGCGTAGGCTTCAGCTTCGGCCCATTTGGTGAAGTACTCTGTCGCGGTGAGGATGAATGATTTCTGCTTGGTGATGGAGTTGGGATCACCTAAGGGACTAATGATGTCGAACGCCCACATGGAGAAATGCCATGGGGAGGATATTGGATGAAGTGGGGAAGATGGTGAATGAATCTTGTCGGCGTGAAGCTGACACTTGACACACCTACGGACATAGATGGCACAATCATCTTCCATAGTGGGCTAGTAAAAGCCTTGCCGGATGATCTTCTTAGCGAGCATTTGGCTATTTACATGGCCACCGCACACACCTGAGTGTGCTTCCTCTACGCACTTCCAGACCTCATTGTCATCAAGACATCTTAAGAGAACACCAGTGAGGCCTCTCTACAATAATCCTCCAACTAGGGCGGTTTATTTTAAATAAGTGGGGATAAAACCTGATTTAGGTGAAAGATACCTAGAAGAATTTACAGGATGAGAAGAAATCAAAGAAAACAGTGAGGACTAAAGCCTCGGAAATAATGTGAGAATGGGCAGGTGCCCGAGGAAGTTAATGTGGAAGGAACCGGGTCGAACCCAGGAGCGGGATCGGGAGGAATCAGAAATTGATGAATCGAGATAGGCGGATCCGAAGGGTCCGGACGTAAAGGAGGAGAATCATGGGGAAATGAATCCGGAGGTTCCGGAGGAAGAAGATCATGAGGGACACGATGCCCTGGGAAGTATGTAAAAAGGCAATTCAAAGGGGTGAAAAGAACGAAGGACGCGATGACTTGGAAGAACAAAAGGATAAATCGAAAGAAGGAGAGGCCCGGAGGTTCCGGATGGATATGGGAAGGAAGGGCGCGATGCCCTGAGAGAGATGGAGAATAAGATAAGAAATCTGGAGGTTCCGGATGGGGGTGAGAGATGGATAAAGATAATGAATTAAATAGGGAGGGGTCCGAAGGTTCCGGATAGGGATGAATGTAGGGGTCCGGAAGCTCCGGACAACAAGGAATGTGAGGGTTCAGGGACCCTAGAGCAGAGGAGCTTGATGGCTTCGATTTAGATGACGGAAGGCGTCTCCTTAACCAATGGATTGCCCATAAAAAGAAGCTGAATAGCAGCATGAGTAGTGATGGACTGGGATAGGAAGTGGATGAACTGATGTGGGCTCCTTCAACAAGGGATTTATTGTCCTTAAGCTTCACTTTATGCTTTTCCCTCTTCTTGGTAGATACTCTCTCATAGTGCGGTCTCTCAACGTTCAACATGGCTTCTTGGCCTCTTGGCCTTGCATGCTCTCTCCAATGAAGAGACGGCCTAGTCCTTCTCTGACCAACCAGTCCAATCAGTGCGGTCATGGTCCATGGGCTCTCATTTGGTGAATTTTTAACAAGACCCCTAGGACGTTCAAAAGCAAACGGTAACTCTCTTGGCAAATAATGATCATAGCAAAGATTTGAGAGTTTCACTTGTGCAGTAGGGATCTTGACATGGAATGGCTCCTTTGGAAATAACTCCCTTCATAAATAAATGGTATCTATCATTGGGAATTTGATGTTCGGCATAAGGAGCTTCTTATTCGGGGCAGTGCTCAAGGGTGTTAGAATATGCTTCATGAATATGCTTGGTAGCATAGGTGTTCCCCTCTTACATGGAGGTAGGTAGGGTGTGGATGAGGTGTCAAAGGCTTCCAACAAGGACTGCCCTGACTCACTCTTGAGCGTAGAGTTCATGATCTCCTCTACAGTAAAATGTGTCATCATTTGATTGGCCATTTGGACTATGACCGAACAAGGGGTAATAAGAGCCTTGAAAGCATGTTGGCCCACGAGTAACGTGACCGCTATTATTTTGGCCCCCGATTGGCTCGGCATCAATTCCTGAGAGTCCTTCGTGATGGACATTGATACGGATGGAGATTCAGGCTTCTCAAAAGTGCCCAGCACAAGAACTCGAATCGTCATTCGACAGATGAAATCTTGGATTTTGAAAGGCATAGCCGTAACCGACTCCTTCTTGTCCGGTTCTTGAGCATCACCATCGGCACATGTGTTTGTCAAAATACACCCACTCCGAGAGGAAGTAAAAGGAGGTGATATGGAGGCGGCAGACTCAATGGGTAATGGAGGTTCAATGAAAGGGGTTGTAGGAAGGGTAAGTGAGGGTTGAAACATGCCGAGCTTCTCCTCTTGCTGGGGAGCAAACGAGGTTGGCTCGAGTGCAAGAATCGATGGGCCCTGCTCAGAGTTAGTCACGGGTCTGGGTAAGGGGTGGAGTGAAGGAATATGCGTGGTTGGATTCGGGGTTATAGGGATGGTGGAGGCCTTACGTGGGGGCAATGGAGGGTTACTAGGTTAGGGACAAGGGCTGATGGGAGGTTCGGCAGAAGCCGACAGTATGGGGGTTACTTGCGTAGTTAGAGGGGTGACGGTAGGAGACTTGGTACATAGGAATCTGTTGTGCCCCTATGATCATTTGAGTCTTCCTACGGTTTGGGTCATTCGACATCGTCTTGTGGTCATTTGAGTTATTGGATATTCTTGGTTTTGATAATAGCTAAACACTATAAGTCATTATTATTTTAACTCTCATATGACTGACATACGTGATGTTTTGTTCATGACAGATATGCCAATGAATTGCCAAGGAATGAAGTGGAGATGGCAAATGTGAAAGCTCAATGTTGCGCCCTCGCACGCGGATTGACCTGCGCGGACAAACGGGCTTCGGCTTAGTGTCAGCTTAGAGATCTGGATTCTTGACCAAGTCAAGATGGTTTAGCAATATTATCTTTGATTATTTTCTATATTTTTAGTTTATTTTAATTTTGCTTTTAGCCCAGCATGCATCATGTAGGACTTTGAGATTAATGATGAAAATCTTCATATTACGCTAATAATGAAGGTCACTCGCTCTTAATAGAGTTGACATGAGATATTCCAGTCCAAATCAAGTAATCTATTCTCCTTGAAGCCGCTCAGGCTGATTCCTTGAAAGCATTCATTTGCCGGGTCTTTACCTCAAATTCATTTTATTTCTCTGCAAATCCACCTTGGTTGTAGCACGTCTACATTGGCTGGTAACCGCTCTCCAATGGTGTCTCCCTTCCGTGCCCTCGTGCACATTTTAGTTCATTTAGTTTAGTCCCTTCATCCAGCTAATCAGTGCTTTCTTGTAATCCTCCAGAGTTGTTTCATTCAGAGTTTTGGAAAGATTTTCAACGCTTAGTGTCGAAGGCGTGTCACATCACACCTTGGCATCTACTTATCAGTTCGTTCCACTTCATTCCGTCTCACTCCCTTGCAAAGCAGACGCCAAGGCGGGACAGCTGTAGACACGCTAAAATTGATGCTATGTTGAGTAAATCTCATGTCACCATGTGAGGCCCCAAAGTGGACTTCAATATTGGTTTAATATAAAGTTTTTCTATTTTCTATGTGTTAATTATGATTTCTTGACATTTTCCTTTGATAATTGGAATTAACGCCTTAATGAGGGGCACCATTTAATTGACGGCCTAGCCGAGGGCGCTTCTTAATAAATGGATGACTTCTTCTAAAGGCGTTGATTTCTGGATTTTTACGAATCCTACCCAAAATGAAAAATCAAAGAATTGACGTCCCAATGAAGGGCGTCTATTATTTAACGCCCATTTCCGAAGGCGTCATTTCAGAATTTTTAATAAGGAAAGCCATTTGTTGCCATAATTAAATCCAGGAATTGAGGCCTCTGTGAACTTCGTCATTTTAATTAACGCCCTTGGTGATGTCGTCATTTTCAATTGACGCCCTTTGAGAGGTCGTCATTTCCATGTCCGTCTCCCTTTCGCCTGCTTGTTTCCAGTAATGATCCCTTCCCCATTTTACGCATTGTGTTTGATTGGGAAGGGGGTTTCTTATTGGAGGTCCATTACCTTGTTTTAATCCTATTATTGCAAGGATTTTTGGGCTATAAATACCCCTTGCTGTGCGCCTCGCGTGAGAGAGAGAAGAGGAGAGAATGCAATAACGCTGCAATAGCGATACAGAGAAACCACTGTGAGTTTTCTTAACGGTGAGAAGAGAGTTTTTATTTTTTGCAGGTTCTATTCTTCAAGCAATCACTCTTCTTCCTGGTGCTAATCTTCTTCCACGGTGGTCATCAGCCGCTATTCAACTTGTTCTCTCCCAGTATTGCTGCACACACAGCAGAGAGGAGATTATTCTCTCTTCCTTATTAGCATTGTCATCATCTTCATCTTATTCTTTCTAGCTACTTTGCTAGAAGACATTGCCACTTTCACATCACATATACCTTGTTTTGCATATTATTGCATTCATATTCCCATACCTTTGTTACTCCTCTTAAGGGGTTTAAAACCAAAACACACAAGGTGTGTTCATGCTTCATTTGTTTGATTTCATATTTTTAGAACATTGATACTGCACACCTTTGGCTAATCCATTCTTTCACTTGTTTTGTGTTTTTTTTTTACAAGGGTAATCAAGCTAAGAACCCCCTTCATCGACCGGCCGGTAGAAGGATGAAGGAAAAGTCCACAATCTCTCACGCTCAATACAAGGTACATGCGATCACTTTTATTTTTCTTGAGGTAACCTCTCTGGCGATCACACTCCTCATTAGCACCACATGCTTTATTTTTTCTTCTTTTCTTTAGTGGATTTTCCATAATCTACAAATTGGCGATCACGGTGGGATTCCTTTTATTTTTAGTTTGATTACCACTCCCCTTGGCACCCTCGCGTGCCCCTCCCATTGGCGCCCTCACGTGCCCCTCCATTGGTACCCTTGCGTACCCCTCCATTGTGCTCCACGTAGCACACTCCCCTTGGCACCCTCGCGTGCCCCTCCTATTGGCGCCCTCGTGTGCCTCTCCTTTGGTACCCTCGCGTACCCCTCCACTGTGCTCCACGTAGCACCCTCCCCTTGTGCACCATGTGCACATCTCCCATTGATTAACCAATTTTGAAGTGTCATTATCATCATTTTAGTGATTTCTGTCAGCTATCAGGGTTTCGGTTCACTGAACCGAATAACGCCCCCATCATTGCCGTTATTTCTTCATACAGCGACTGCGACAGAGGCGTTGTTTCAGTCATTTTCCTGCATTTTTGTCATTTTTATAATTCATGCCCCTTACAGAGGCGTCATTTCATCATTCAACGCCTTAAACCAAGGCGTCATTTCGTTGATTACTATCATTTTGCCATTTACCTCATTACTGTTTACAGTGTTTTGACGCCCCTTTCCAGAGGGGTCCGTTCTTCATTTGACGCCTCATTCCAAGGCGTCTTTTTTTTCCTGCTGTACTTACTGCACAATTTGACGCCTCCCACGGAAGCGTCTTTCACTTATTCAGCGCCTTATCGCAAGGCGTCATTTTAGTATCATCATTGTTATTTATACTGCGAGTACTGTTCACTGCCATTTGACGCCCCTTCCCAGAGGCGTCCTTTTGTTATTTAACGCCTCACATCAAGACGTCTTTTTTGCTTGCTGTTACTTCCAGAAGCGTCTTTACTTATTCAGCGCCTTATCTCAAGGCGTCATTTTATTATCATCATTTTCATTTATACTGCGAGCACTGTTCATTGCTATTTGATGCCCCTCCCAAGAGGCGTCATTTCACTATTTAATGCCTCACTCCAATGCGTCATTTTGTTCTGTAATGATCTATTTTGATATCACCTGCATTAGATTGCATCTAGGGCATTGGTTTGGGAGACCTCCTCTCCCCACATTTTTTAGGAGCTACACCCCTCTTGGTAAAGGAAGGACCCTCCTTTGAGCATTCCGTCTCATTGGACCGAAAATTCTTAAGCCAAGCTTCCGTAAGTCCTCGCACCCGTGGATTCCCTCACGGACGCCGGGCAGGTTGTACCATTGAAGTACCCGGAGTATAGTTGACCCATACGTTGGAAAAGAGAGAGAAAAATCTAGATACCCGGAGATTATACTCAAATTTTCAATCATGATCCACCTTCAAAAGAGAGAACCTAATATTGAACTCATCCTAATCTTTAAGAAAATCTTAAAACTTTGGGCTCATTACAACTTGTGTGTTTCTTTTGCTTAAAGAAGGTGATATTCATTGATTATATCTCATTGCTGAAAATTTATTTCTTTCTCTCCTTAAGCATGAAATTGCGTTCAGGTAAAATCATCAACATGGCCAACTACGGGTACACTTATGATGATTATGAGGAGGGTCATTTTGACTCATTTCATGAGGTTCCTTCCCAAAATCCTGTTTATTACGATGGGAACTACGTTCCTTCTCCCACTCACGTCCACATGATGGACGCCACTCCCCCGGAGGTCGAGCCTTCTTCCCAAGCTCAGCCTACTACGCAAAATACTTCCGGGGACGTTTCCTCTTCTTTTAATTTTAATGATGTTCTCAAAGTCCTTTCTCAGCTGGATGATTCCCAGCGCCAGGCGGTTCAAGCCGCTTTGAAGGGAAAGTCTATCCCGTCATCCTCAAATCCTCCCCAGGCCATGGCTGGCCATTCTATTAATCCTCCTAACGACCAGGCGGTCGCACCTAGGGTGCCCTCGCGCCCATCTACTCCCGTTATGACTGTGCCGGCCCAATCGGCAAGTCACTCCGTTGCTAGGCCTCAACAACCTCCTGTTTCTCAAATTTTGAGAAGGCCTATGACAAACCAACACTCTTTTCATCCGGCCCCAGCCGAGTCTGATAACCATGCTCTACTCCTCCAAAAGATGGCTAGTATGGAGGAACAGCTTAAGAGGGTTACTGCATCCAAGGTCGCTCCTAAAATTATACTCCCCCTATGCCAGTTTTTCACCTACCACCATCTGAAATGCCAAATTTCCGACGGTACAATGGCACGGGCAATCCACACATCCATTTGAAAGACTTTTTGTATGAAGCATCATTCTTGCAGGATAATAAGAACTCATTGGCTTATCTCTTTAGGCGGTCTTTGGATGGCCCAGCACTGGAATGGTTTTATTCTTTGGAGCCGGCTGATGCCGGCGATTTTGATATAGTTCAACGGAAGTTTTTGCAGAAGTATAAGGATCGTGTGGGTCCCTCCTTGTCTATTACTGATTTGGTTGCTGAGAAGATGAAGCCCGAGGAGGACTTCGTCTTATTTGCTGATAGATGGAGGGGTATGGCCGAGAAGCTAAAAGACACATTGTCGGAGACAGAACAAGTAAAGATGATAATATCAAACTCCACTCCGCAATTCCGTCATATTTTGACCATGAACAAATTGAGCACTATGGAGGAGCTCTATGAAAGAGCTAGATACATACAGACTCAAATGAAAGATTCGCCCATTATGGGCATGTTTGAGCCAAGGCCAAAGGTGATAAGGAAGAATGTTCATACTGGTAATACTGGCCCAACTACTGAAGGCACTGTCATCAATGAGCAGGTGAGCGCATTTGGCAATTCCACTCCTTTTCGTCACCCTCAAAACCAAGGGCCATCACCACAACAGCCCGCCTTCCAGAACCAAGTCCACCAGCCAAAATAATCCTCCTCAGACCTTAAGGCCTCATCCACCTCCTCAACAACAACAACTCCCCTTTGCTCCACAAAACCAATATCACCACGTGCCCCCCCCCCCCCGGCTAATTATCAACCATAACAACTGCAACAACCAAGAAGGCCGATGGGCCCATGAAGAGCCCAATACCCTCCGCTACCTGAGAGTTTGTCAGACATTTTGAACGCCCTCATGGCTGCTAACCTGCTCACATTGCCTAAAGAAAGGGCAGTATGGCCGCAAAATGTGGACACCTCCCGGTATTGTGTCTTCCATCGGCAGCCGGGGCACAACATTGATTATTGTTTTCACTTTAAGGATTACATACATGACATGAACGATCAAGGTGATATTGATTGGGATGAGATGAGGAGGGTCATCGCTACTTTGAAGGCTCGATGGTCTCCTCGGCAGCCACCAGTTCAGCAACCACAGCAAGGTCAGCAACAGGTTCCACAGCAACAGCAGGCTCCTGCACCCCAGCCAAATATGGGGATTGTTAATAACCCGCTACCAGAGCACCCGGCTCAGAATCAACAAGTAAACCTTGTCACCGCAATCCATGAAGTGGAGAGAGGGCAGGTTTGGCATAACGAAAATGCCTCTGTCGGGGCCATTAATCAAAATCCCAATCAACCACAGCCACCTCCATTGTTAAGAAGGCCTCCACTTGTATCTCCTTCCCAACCACAACGTACCCTTATACGCTCCACCACTCTTTCGCAGCCTCTTCTTTTACGCCAAACCCCAAACTCCCCTCCACACCAAAACCCTCCACCAAATAGACCTCTTCTTATCCGCCGCTCGCCAGCAGCCGTTGCTCCTCCTGTTCCATCTCCACCCACTACTACCATGATTCCAAGACCCCTCCTTGTCACCCGGCCTCCACCTTCCGACAACCCCCAGACGGCGAGGCCCCTTACAGGAACCCCTCCCCCTGCCAATCCAGCACCCAATACCACTATTCCCTCTACCTCCTCTACTCCTTTACCCACTCCAGGCCCGACAGAGGCGCCCCGAACCATGGTGCTCCGTAGCGGACGGATGTTTCACCGAGTGTTCCCCCAGCGGGAGCAGGAGCTAGTACAAGAACAAGGAGAGCTAGAGCAAGAGTCTACACCGGGCACAGAATATGACTTATTGAAGCATTTGGACAGAACGCCGGCCCGAATCTCTATTTTGGAATTGATTAAAAGATCTATCGCACATCAATTGGCCTTGAAACAATACTTGCAAAAAGTAATGGTCAATGAAGACATTCATGTTGAACAAGTCACTACGGTTTTGAATCCGGCCAGCAATCAACCGTCTATTACTTTCTATGAACATGAATTAGCTCCTCAGCCGGCCAGAAAGTACGCACTGTGTATCACTATTGACATTAACAAGATAGCTGTAAAGCAATGTTTGGTTAATACCGGGGCATCCAATAATGTTCTACCGCCGAGCACCTTGAAGATGTGCGGCATTTCGGAAAGTCAAATCCGGCCATCTACCATTACCGTCACAGCTTATGATATTACCAAGAAGTCGCCTCTGGGGATGATCACTCTAAGAGTTGGTCTGGGTCCAGTGACAGTCACAGCAGATTTCCACATTTTAGACATGGATCCGACATTCAATGGCATCTTGGGTCGTCCTTATATCCAAGAACTTGATGTTGTACCCTCCACAAACCATCAATGCATAAAGTTTCCACACAAAGGGCGCATTATCAAAGTTACTAACATGCCCATCTTGCCGACAGAAGACATACATTCAGCAACTTCAGTGCCTTCCATGTGGCCTTCCAATAGGCCTTTGCTTTCAGTCTTGGATGTTGCCGACCCACGGCGAGAGTTGTTGAGACCCCCAGTCATTAAATCAGCTTCACCTCTAGTAACACCCCTGCCTTCCCAAGGAAAGAAAAAGAAGAACATGATGAACACGCTTGGATGGAATATCTTATTAAAAATGGGGTATAAAACTGGTAAAGGCTTAGGGGTCAATCTGCAAGGCCGGGTTAAGCCAATCAGGCACCAAAAGATGATTCACCGAGGTGGCCTAGGGTATAAAGGGCCGAGCAAAAGCAAAGATGAAGATGGGCCATGGGCCGTCATGACTTCCACTCTTAAGACAGACCGGCAGCCTCTTACGTGGACCTTACAAACACATTTTATAAAAGGGGGGACTCATAATGATGAGCAAACTACACTTGTTACTTCCATGCTGGACTGTCAAGATGTGCATGCAAGGCAGTTTGCTCGCCACATAGCCCCACTGGCTACTTACAAAGCCTTGGAATCCTTGCGGCCAGATAAGAGAAGAAAGATGGATGACCCCGAGTGTGACTGGTACAGATGGTTCGACATGAATGACATTGCCATTGCACTAAGCCGACTGTTTATGCCGACTGATCCGGAATGGCCGCCGTTGATTCATGAGTTGATTGAGAAGCCAGCAGTAATTACAGACAAGAGGCAGTTGTTAAGTGATTATACAGATACTGGAGTGCCTGATGTCCCATTTGAGGAGGGCTTCAACATAGACAGGCTGTGGGCCGGCCTCTTCTTTGTCAAAACCATTCATCCAACGGCCTTGGTCCGTTTGTTTAATAAAATGTTTTGCTCAGACATCCCTAGACCGCCTACGGTCTTAATAACTTTTTCTCCAAATTCATTTCCAGCTTCTCCATTAATTCCTCCCTTGCTCCTCGAGCAATTTTCCAAATTCTCCATCACGCCCCCGCACGGGCCATCACCCATTCAATCTTTTGCCAGTCTTTTAATTTCAACTCTTCCTTCTATTCCCCCCTCACATTGCCTCCTTTTGGAAAAGAAAAATGAAAACGAAAAAAAAAAACGCCAAAATTTCAACTTTTCAATCATCCATCTCCATTGAGGAGACCTCCTACCTTCTCCCTGAGTGTGTCCCGACCCAGGGACCGCTCTTTCAGGATTCATTGGTAGATCTTTTCTACCCCTCTGGCGAGGGGTCTTCATCTGTATCTCCTTTTGTACCCGCTTTTTCCCCTCCTTTCTCATCTTTGTCAAATTCTAGTAATCAGGCTAGTTGTTCTTTTTCTTCTAATGTTAAGGCTCATGGGGTAGTTTCACATAAGAAATCCAAGGGTAAGCAGATTCCCCGTAGATTCTTGTTGGAATTAGCTAGAAGGTGTCAGGCTTGTTTAGCCATCCCCGAATTCGTGGAGAATCCGATTATCCTGCCAGAAATAGAATATGAGGATGCTTATGCTTTTAATGAGGGTTTTGGTGTTTACGAGATTATGAATGATGAAGACCCTATTGAAGAGGGGGATGTAAAAAAAAAGAAGAAGAAGAAGAAGAGGGGGATGAAGGTTGTGAAGAATATGAGGACGAGGCTGATGATTTTCCTAGTGGCATGAGGAGATTTGATGAACCATCAGCCTCAGTAGAAGAGCCTACCAAAGAAATAAATCTGGGTACTGAGGAAGACCCTAGGATTGTCCTCATCAGCAAAAACTTGCCGCCATCCGAAGAGGAGGCGCTTATTTTGGTCCTCCAAGAATATAAGGACACGTTCGCATGGAGTTATGAAGATATGCCTGGACTAGACCCTGCGCTTGTCGAACATCGGCTTACACTTAAGCCGGGGTCTGTCCCGGTCAAACAACGATTGAGATGTTTCCACCCTAATATGGCGTTAAAGATGAAAGAAGAGGTCGATAAGCTTCATAAGGCTAGATTCGTCAGAGTTGTCATCTATCCCAATTGGGTGGGTAACATCGTCCCGGTCATGAAGAAGGACGGAAAAGTTCGAATTTGTATAGACTTTCGGGACCTCAACCGCGCATGTCCTAAAGATGACTTCCTCCTCCCTCATATTGATGTTTTAATTGACAATACGGCGGGATATGAGACTCTCTCCTTTATGGATGATTTTTCAGGTTATAATCAGATTCGCCTGGCTGAGGAAGATCAAGAGAAAATATCATTCACTACACCATGGGGAACTTATTGCTATGTGGTCATGCCCTTTGGACTTAAGAATGCTGGAGCCACCTATCAAAGGGCTATGATGGCAATTTTTCATGATATGATCCACATTTACATTGAGGTGTATGTTGATGACCTGGTAGTGAAATCAAGGACAAGGATTGAGCATCCTGGGGTTCTAGCTAAAGTCTTGCAAAGAGCACGGGAGTACCAATTAAAGATGAATCCTAAGAAATGCGTATTTGGAGTTTCATCAGGGAAGTTGCTTGGATTCATCGTGAGTAAGAGGGGTATTGAGATTGATCCCAACAAGGCGAAGGCCATAAGAGAAATGCCTCCTCCCAGGAATTTGAAAGAAGTTCGAGGTTTGATCGGGAGGTTGCAATTTATTCGCCACTTTGTCTCCCAGCATTCACAAAGATGTAGGCCGTTCTATGAGCTTACTAAGTCGGGAGTCAAGTTTATTTGGGATGACAAGTGTCAGGCAGCTTTTGACGGATTGAAGGATTATCTCTCAAATCCTCCTGTCCTGAGGCCGCCAGTTCCAGGCAAACCGCTTGTTCTTTATATTTCCGTCCTGGATGACTCTGTAGGCGATGTCCTAGCCCAAGTTGATGAAGAAGGAAAAGAAAGGGCAGCCTACTATTTGTCAAAGCTTTTCAACCCCTGTGAGCAGAGGTACTCAGCCATAGAGAAGACTTGTGCTGCTTTAGTCTGGGTAGTTCAGAAACTCAAGCATTATTTCTTGGCTCACGAAATTCACATCATCGCCCGCATGAATCCAATCAAGTTCCTTCTTGAAAAGTCTGTTCTCACCGACCGATTGGCACGATGGCAAAGCTTTCTTTCTCAATTCGATATCATCTACATTCAGCAAAAAGCGATTAAAGGCTATGCCATAGCAGAACATCTTGCTCACCATCCCCTCCCTAGATTTGACCCTGTTCGCTCAGAGTTTCCAGATGAAAAACTAATGTCCGTCAATCAGACCGATTCAATGTGGACGTTACATTTTGATGGAGCTTTGAATTCAAAAGGGAAAGGGATTGGTATTGTTCTTCTATCACCGGAGGGTATCACTATTCCACTCGCCTCCCAGCTTGCATTTCCAGTTACAAATAATATAGCTGACTATGAGGCTCTTCTGGCCGGACTAGAGGACGCTCATCAATTTGGTGTTACCCAATTGCGGATTGTAGGTGATAGTCAGCTTATTCTTCGCCAAGTGCTCACCAAATGCCACACGCTCAATCCTAAGCTCAAACCCTACCAAGAATTGACTTCCGCTTATACCAAGCTTTTCACTAAATTAATTTTCGTCCATGTTCCTCGTGATCGTAATATCTTAGCTGATGCTCTCGCTTCTCTTACATCTTCCTTGGCTTTCCCTTCCGGAAAGGATTCCCATTCTATCATTGTTCACAAGCGACTCACTCCAGCTATTAAAGATCCAGCTTTCCTTAGTGTTAAGGAGGAGGTGCTCATGAAGATTAAACAAGGTGGAATCATTGAGAATAAGGAAGTCATGCTGTTGGATTTAGAGGAAGAAATGGACAATGAAGAAAAGTCGTGGTATTACGAGATTGCTAAGTATTGTCAAGATCAATCATATCCAGAAGAAGCCACGACTGAAGAAAAGAAAGCCATTCGAAGAGTTGCTCAGCGATACACTTTGGTTGGAGGTGTGCTTTATAGAAGAGGTCTTACCGGAGTTTTGCTAAGATGTCTTGATGATGATGAATCTTGGAAGGTCGTGGAAGAGGCGCATTCAGGAGTGTGTGGCGGTCATGTCAATAGCCAGATGCTAGCTAAGAAGATCCTTAGGCTAGGATTCTATTGGCCCACTCTAGAAGAGGACTGCTCCATCTATGTTCGAAGGTGTGTTAAGTGCCAACTGCACGCCAATAAAATTCATTCTCCTGCTTCTTCACTCCATCCCATATCTTCCCCATGGCCTTTCTCCATGTGGGCTTTCGATATCATTGGACCCCTTGGTGATCCGACCATCCTCACAAAACCAAAGTCATTTATACTCACGGCAACGGAGTACTTCACCAAGTGGGTGTAAGCGGAAGCTTACGTGGAAATAAAAGCTTCAACCGTATGTAAATTTATAATGAAGAACATCATCGCAAGGTTTGGCATCCCAAGTACCATCGTCACCGACAATGGGCCACAATTCATCTCTCAGGAGATTCATGACCTCTACAACAGGTATAACATTGCATTGCATCATTCATCTCCTTACTATCTGCAAGGCAATGGTCAAGCAGAGGCAACTAATAAAACTTTGATTAAAATTATCAATAAAACGTGTGAGGCTAATAAATTTGCGGATTGGCCGGAAAAGCTGGTTGAAGCTCTTTGGGTCTATCGCACTTCCATTCGTACCCCTACTGGGCAAACCCCTTTCGCCCTCACCTATGGAATGGAGGCGGTGGTTCCTTACGAGATTCTTATCTCTTCTCTACGAGTACAATTGGACAAGGAGCTCCCCATTGATGAGCGTCGTGAATCTCTCCTTGCCCAGTTGGAACTCCTAGACGAGAAGCGTTTGGCCGCCGCCGAGCATGCGCGTATTTATCAAAATAGACTTTCACGTTTTTATCAAAAGAAAGTGATTGAAAGAAAATTTAAAGTCGGTGAAATGGTAATTAAAAGAATCCTCATAAAACCTGGTGGACCTCGTTCAAAACTTCAACCAAACTGGGAAGGTCCCTTTGTTGTAAAAGATGTTTATCCTGACAACGCTTACAAATTAATTAATGCTGAAGGTGAAGAGCTAACTCATCCTTGGAATGGTCTCTATTTAAAGAAATACTACCCCTAAAAAAAATAAACAAAACCAACAAAAAGAAGAAAAACAAAACAAAACAATAAAATTGAAAATTGCAGGCAGACATGGTACATGGGCCACGAGCCCGAAAAATCAAAATCCTTAATTCATTCTTCAGTCTTGATGGTTTAACTTTGGGGTCAACTCACACACTACACACTCTACTTTTAAACTCAAGCAGCCCGGAATTCGAGGAAAGTCCGACTCAAACTAAGAGTGTAACCTTACCTATTCTCTTCTCTTCGGCTCACGAGAGGGAGTACGAGTCAAGAGTTACTAACCAAACCTGCCCGCCGCCCTAGTAGGTGAAAGTCAGGGCCCAAAAGGGAACAAAATGCTTAAAGCCCAAGTACAATTAGGCCTCTATTTTTAAAACAAAAGAAAAAAGAAAAAGAAAGTTATGAAAGAAAGCGTGTCAAGAGGGCAAAGTCCCCGCAAGGAAAACCCTGGTCGTAAGCATGCGTGAATAAGGGCAAAAAGAGCAATGAAATTTCCCTAAGTCGAAGACCGAATCCCAACATGCATTAGGGTAGGGGAAGAGTGTTCCCCATCCTTGAAAACCTCTCGTGAGCTTCCTTAACTTATTCTTCTATTCGCCCCTCACGGTGGGTTGTAGACTCGAAGAATGGAAAAGACTGACTAAGGAGGATGGGCTGTAAGAAAATATGAGTAGAAGCATAAGTCATTGAGCACGTTGACCCCTTTGTTAAGTTTTTTTTTTTTTGAGAAAGATTAATGAATTTAAGATCGTGATGGCATAAGGTTTAAGGCCATGTACTTTGCATGCTTTCAAAATAAAAAAAATCAAAAAAATCAAAAAAAATCAAAAAAATATAAATTCACGCCCCTTCTTGTAGGCGTCATTCTCAAAATTAACATCTTTAGTTAAGACATCATTTTCACACAAAAAAAAAGAAAGAAAATGAAAAATAAGAATTAACGCCTCTGCTGACAGGTGGCTTTTTCAAAATTAACGACTTTTATTAAGTCGTCATTTTCAAATTAAACAAATAATTGTTATAAAACACCTATCATGAAGGCGTCAATTTCCCAATAAGCGTCTGGTGGCGAGGGCGTCATTTTGAAAATTGAAAGTAAAAAAAATAGAGAAAATAAAATAAAAAAATTTTTGAAGTTTTAAGCCGTTGTTATGCATGTGCCTGGTTGCATTTTTGTGTGGGCATCTTTTTTAGTCAGCATTTGCTTGCTTGCATGTCGCATTTTCCTTATATTTGTTTATCATTTGCCTTCATTGATCAAAGACTTGGCCCCTTGACCCGTTATCAAGGTCAAAGTAAAGACATCCCCCTACTTATTGAGCAAGGGGCCAAGTCGAACAGATGGATTAACCTGTCTATTCAAGTGTGAACTACAGCTACAGGTGTAGGGCAAAAGCAAAAGGCGGAAAAGTAGAAGAAAACACAAGTCCACAAGTGCTCAGGTGACAAAAAAAGATCTCAAATCTCATATACATATATATATATATCAAATGTATATCTAAGTACAGGTGTGAGGGTGGAGGAGTACAAGTAAAGTCTCTCTCAACTCTCGCCTCCACCCTCCTCTCTTCTACTCTCGGCCTCACTCTCATCCTCCCGACGAGGTGCTCATGGAGGGGGCATGGACCCCCGAGAAGTAGCTGGAGCTCGAACCTGCTACTCTGCCTCGCTCCTCTGCCGAAGATCCAAACCCCATAGCATCTACCCTAGCCCTCTGGAACTCGGGGAGTCCGTAATAAGCTGCTCAGACTTGGACCCAGGAGATCCGCGTCCTCATCAATCCCTGTATGCAACAAAAATAAAATTTTCACTTAAGATTTCATGTGGATAATCGTTTAAGGTCATTGGCTATAACATTTGCTCTCTGTTTTAATTAACGACCTCCCCTAGGTCATGGTATAATCAATTGACGCCCCTAAGAGAGGCGTTATTTTAAAATGTGTTTCTAATAATTTCATGAGAAATTTGAATTAACGACCCGCCCTAGGTCGTTGTTTACTTAAATAACACCCCTATGGGGAGCGTTGTTTTGAAATTAATTTCCTAAATTCTGAGAAATGTTGAATTGACGCCCATCCCTGGGTCGTCATTTGTTTGAGCGACACCCTTATGGGAGGCGCTGTTTAAAAGGCAATTCTCTATCCTTAATTACAATTCTGAAAAATTTGAATTGACGACCACACCCGTGGTCGTTGCTTAATGAATTGACGCCCCGGTGGGGGGCGTTGTTTTTCTGGGGTTTCAAACTAATTAACATGCGAAATAAAAATAAACAGAGACATATATGCTTTAAAATAAATGAAACAGCATGGAAATTAACCGCATGATGATAAACATGATAAATTTTAAAATGACGACATGCTGCAGGGCGTGATTTCATGGATTAATCATTTTTCAAAAAATAAAAATCAATTGAATTGACGGCTCAGGTTGGGGCGTTGTTTTAATTGACGACACCCCTGGGGGCGTCATTTGTCTGAGTCGTTGTTCTTTCGACCGAGGGCTATGGAAATGATGAAAAATGGAAATAAAATGAAAATAAAATTAAAAATAGAGGGTTTGGGGGCCTACCTTGCATCGTTCGGGCACGATCAACCCTCCACGGATGATTTGCCTTGGTTGCCGTGGCCGTCGGGGTTGGCCGGGTCGTGGGACCACCGCCACCGTCTCCGGTGGTTGCTCTCCTTCTCCTTCTTCTTCTCCTTGTTCTTCTTCCCCTCCTTCTTCATCTTCTTCGTCTTCTTCATCGTCGTCCTCGTCCTCGTCATCATCACCATCATCTTCGTCTTCTTCTTCTCCATCTTCTCTTTCTTCTTCGTTGGTTTCCTCCTCGTGCTCCGCCGCCGGAGCGTCCTCGGCCGCCGCGGGAGGAAGCTCCTCCACGGCGTGTTCGCCTTCCAATTCCACAACCTCGGGGGCTGTGACCCTTTGGCATTTCTGTGCGCCGCCCGCCATGAGAACGAGGAGTAGGGAGAGTGAGAATGAGAGAGTTAGAGTGGGGGGAGAATGGGTTCGGTTAGGGTTTACAGAAGAGAAAAAGGAAAGAAGAGAATGAAAGAGGGAGAAGAAAGAAGGGAAAAAGGGTTAACGGTCGAAAAGAAATGACGCCCTGATGGAAGTCGCCATTATATCAATTGACGGTCTGAGGAGAGGCGTGGTTCCAAGATATGACGACATGAGCTGAGGCGTCATTTAATCTTGCATGGGAACTTGTAACCGGCGTCAGGCGCATTAATGGGCAAGTGATTGATGTGATTGATCATCATTATTACTTTTGAAATTGACGACGTTGGATGCAGGCGTCCGTTTCCTAATACGCGACATATGTGAAGGCGTTATTTATATAAGATTAAGGAATTATTTTGAAAATAATTTGAAGAAATTTGAACCGATTAACGCCTTATCTGGAGACGCGAATTAAGAGACGCCTATTTCTGAGGGCGTCAATTGTGATTTTTGAATAGTTTTAAGGATTTGATTTAATGACAATTGACGACATTATCTGATGCGTTATTCAACCAATTGACGCCCTTTATGAAGGCGCTTCTCAGGACAGAGAACCCGAAGCTCATCTTATCAGACAGAATTGCATAAATTGGAAGATATAATCATATAAACTCATTGTTTTGGCTCAAAATAAGAAGAAAACCATTATTTCATTAAGGAAAAATCATGATTACATTTATTGAGCCATCATAGGCCTTATCTTCCTAAGTGCCAGTACATAAGATTTGCATTTGTCTTCTTCTTCTTCTACATATGTCTTGGACTTTTGGAGTAGTCCAACCTTCCATTGAGCCATTATTGTCTTCACTTCTTCTTGATCTCCACTTGAGCATAATTCCCTTCTTTTGAGTGGAGGTAGATGAGAAGGTTCTTCAAAGAAGTGCCGAGGTAGCCCGAGCTGTGGGAGGCACCGGTGTGCATTGTAAAGGACGAAGTCGCTCCCACCTATCAACCGAAGCTCTATGCCGGAGGAAAGTCTTGAGCGGAGTTCTTGGGTCTTGAGAAACCCCGGTGTGCAAGTAAAACCACTCTTAGGCATGGTCTTGAAGTAGTCTCTCCAATCTCCTCTTTTCTTTAGCTTAGGAACCCGATTGGTTACTCTCTCACATAAGCCCATATAATCTGTCATGTACCGGAGGGGGCTCTTGGAAAAGATTTTGGAGGCCGCTTGGGTTGCTTGGCAAGGATCAAATTTGAAGTGGAGATCTACCCAACAAGCTAGAAGAAGCATAGACCCGTAGAGGGGCCGTCCCAAGGAAGCCGAGGTAAGCCCATTGTATAGGTTGGCTAATATCGCCGGACCTATTCTTTTTCCCTCCCACATGCTAGCAGTGGCACTTAGGTGGTGTTCTTCTAGATGGTCTTCCGTTGAAGGGAAGAGTAGAGCTCCCGCTATGCATATAACGAACCCCTTCATTACTCTCTCCAATAAGTCTTCATCTTCTTGAGCTTTGTCCATGTTTTTAAACACCCATGAGGCTAGTTTCAAAAGGTTGACCCCTTTATGGGCTTTAATTTGATTCACTATATTTGGGCTTTGAATGAGGCTAGTGAGTATGTCATGAGCTTTTATTGGCTTAGTCATGTGAGCCATCTTTGATTCCTCTCCTTGCTTCATCCTTCTTAAACCTAGGAGTGTCTCTACTTCTTCTAGGAGTATAGTAGCTTCAAAGGATGGAAAGAGGAAAGTGTGGGTACGAGGGTGCCATAGTTCTATGAGAGCTCCAATTGAGGCCCAATCTAGGTGAATGTCATTGTAATGGGTAGCATGGGTTATGAGGCCAAGAAGGTGCCACCTAGAAAGGAAATATTTCATGTCTAATGAGAGTTTGGAGAGTAATAAAGGAAGCCACTTAATCTTTAGAAATCTCCTTGGTCCTGGAACAATTGGGTAATCCTGAAAACATAAAAGAAAGAAAGAAGAAGAAGAGAAAATGCAATCAGAAATTTTGAAAAGGAAGGAAGAAAGAACAGAAATAAAAGCTTTGATATCAAAACACTTACTTGGTCTTTAGCAATTCTCCCACTAATATGGCTGGGAACTTCACAAATCTTGGGAAAACTCATCTTAGGCTTTTTAGAAGGCTTTTGCATCATCATGTTCATCTTCCTTCTGCTAGTTCTGATATCTCTGTTGCTTCGATTCTTTGTTAGCTCGATCGTTTGGTGAGCTCTGGAGACGAACAGTTGCCTTTTATAATGTTTTGGAACACTAACGGGTATCATGGTTTGTGTCTGATTCAAACGAGTTGCTGGAAGCTCAATTTCGAGCAGGAAACGAAAACAGTTAATTGACGACTCGCCCTTTGGCGTCATTTCCTTAATTGACGACACATTATGGGTCGTCATTTATTTAACGCCTCCATGGAGGGCGTCATTTGCGTTCCAATTCCAAATCAAACCTCAATTGTAATTAATGCCCCAATGATAGTCGTCATTTCTTATTTTTGACGCCTCTGCAAAGGGTCGTCAGTTTCTGAGCTTATGCTTTTGAATTGCTTTGATTATTCATGAACTTAAGTGCTATTATATCTTGATGGAATTATTCATATTATGCACTTATGATCATATCGTGAGCTATCCTGAGCTGATAATTCTTTTGATAAGCTAATGAGCTTTGAGGTGCAGAAGTGCAGGATGTGCAAGTCTGGAAATGCTTGGATTGACACGAACCCACAATCAAGATCATAAGTTCAAATAATGCCCGCCCATTCGCATTTCTTCATCGTTGGCTCACACGTATTTCGATGCATATTTGCATAAGTTTAAGCATCGTAAGTGCAAAGTCCAAAGTCTGTGGAAAGTTCAAAGTCTGTGCAAAGTTTAAGTTTGTGCAATGTCCAAGTCTGATCACACCCAACATCTAAGCATCTCCCATTCCAAGTCCAAGTCTATACATTCCATGACTATATACATTCCATGACTATATACATTCCATAAGTCTATACATCCTAAGTCTATACATCACAAGTCCAAAGTCTATACATTCCATAAGTCTATACATCCTAAGTCTATACATCACATTCCATGTCTATACATTCCATAAGTCTAAGCATGCTTCATCCATGTCTATACATCCATGTCTATACATTCCAAGTCTATACGTTCTAAGTCCAAGCATGCTTCATCTAAAGTCCATACACACTCTTAAGTCCAAGCATTCTGAATCCTGCATTAGTGCAATCCAAGTCCATACACACTCCAAGGCCTGTGCATTCATTGCAACATCAGTGCATTCTAGTGCAACATCTGTGCATTCATTTCCAAGTCGGTGCATTCCAACCATTCCACCCTAAGGTCGGTGCGGTCCCCAACATCGGTGCACACCCCGCGTATGTGCATTCCATGCAATCCCATGCCTGTGCATCCAAATTCCAACCATCCCACGGTTGTCACCAAAAATTCAAAAATTTTCAAATAAATCCAAAAAAAATTCAGATATTCTCAAATTCAAACCAAAAATTCAAATATTCTCAAATTCAAACTAAAAGTTCAAATATTCTCAAATAAATCCAAAAAAAATTCAAAAATTCTCAAATAAATTCAAACCAAAAATTCAAATATTCTCAAATTCAAACAAAAAATTCAAATATTCTCAAATAAGTCCAAAAAAAAAAAACAAATATTCTCAAATAAATCTAAAACTTTTTTTTCAAATATTCTCAAAAAAATCCATAAAAATTCAAATGCCTTAAAAAATTCATAAAAAAAACTCAAAAAAATCCATAAAAATAAATTTAAATATTCTCAAAATTCCAAAAAAATTCAAATATTTTCCAAAATCCATAAAAATTTGAAATGCTTTTCAAACCCCTACAAATTTGCATACTTCAAAAATCTAAAAAAATACATTATATTTTTCTAATGGTATTTTTTTGCAGGGACAATTTCCTTTGCAAGGACCAAGAACACGGGATGAGTACTCTTCATTCATTGTTATCAATCTTTTGATTCTCCCCAATATTCTCATGATATGACGCCCTGGGCACTTCAATTATCATCTCTCCATCATTCTGAGCAATTCATGTCAATCTAATCATCCCTGTCACTTGGGGTAACACTCTGATTATTCACGTCAATCTGATCATTCAAGAGCCAGCTTCTCTGACTATTCCTGCTAGCTTTGCTCAACCATTATGACATCGTCCTGATCTTTTATGCATCAATCTTCTGATTTACCAAGATTGTCATCCTCGTGACGACATTGAACAAAAATACTTGGAATGCTCTCCTCTTTTACGACTTTATATATGATGCTTTCCACAATGCTTTTCAATGCTATACAATGTTGTTGAGTGTTTCGATTATGCTTTCATGCTTAAACTGCTTTCATTGCCTTATGCATCTTTATATCTTGGCTAATGAAATTTTGAGCGCAGGATAAGAAGCTCTTGGTACCATCGACTGGGCATCACCATCCAAGTCCCACGGTGTTTGCACATTAGTCCATCTCAGTTCCCCACATGCTCATTGCTATCACCATCTTCCTGTATTGCATTGTTACTATATGATATCTACACTACTAGATTATATCAAGGACCTTGTGGTTCTGATGAACCTGGAATTTGAGTTCCCCTCCATCAAAAACAGTGATAGTTCCAGGGGAGTCTTGATCACACGGATAGGCCGTTGAGTCATCTAAGGTTTGGGACGATGGTTCTACTTTCTGAGTTGATGCGTGGACAAACGGGCTTTGGCTTAGTGTCAGCTTAGAGATCTGGATTCTTGACCAAGTCTAGATGGTTTAGCAATATTATCCTTGATTATTTTCTATACTTTTAGTTTGTTTTAATTTTACTTTTAGCCCAGCATGCATCATGTAGGACTTTGAGATTAATGATGAAAATCTTCATATTACGCTAATAATGAAGGTCACTCGCTCTTAATAGAGTTGACATGAGATATTCCATTCCAAATCAAGTAATCTATTCTCCTTGAAGCCGCTCAGGCTGATTCCTTGAAAGCATTCATTCGCCGGGTCTTTACCTCAAATTCATTTTATTTCTCTGCAAATCCAACTTGGTTGTAGCACGTCCACATTGGCTGGTAACCGCTCTCCAATGGTGTCTCCCTTCCGTGCCCTCGTGCACATTTTAGTTCATTTAGTTTAGTCCCTTCATCCAGCTAATCAGTGCTTTCTTGTAATCCTCCAGAGTTGTTTCATTCAGAGTTTTGGAAAGATTTTCAACGCTTAGTGTCGAAGGCGTGTCACATCACACCTTGGCATCTACTTATCAGTTCGTTCCACTTCATTCCGTCTCACTCCCTTGCAAAGCAGACGCCAAGGCGGGGTAGCTGTAGACACGCTAAAATCGATGCTATGTTGAGTAAATCTCATGTCACCATGTGAGGCCCCAAAGTGGACTTCAATATTGGTTTAATATAAAGTTTTTCTATTTTCTATGTGTTAATTGTGATTTCTTGACATTTTCCTTTGATAATTGCAATTAACGCCTTAATGAGGGGCGTCATTTAATTGACGGCCTAGCCGAGGGCGCTTCTTAATAAATGGACGACTTCTTCTAAAGGCGTTGATTTTTGGATTTTTACGAATCCTACCCAAAATGAAAAATCAAAGAATTGACGTCCCAATGAAGGGCGTCTATTATTTAACGCCCATTTCCGAAGGCGTCATTTCAGAATTTTTAATAAGGAAAGTCATTTGTTGCCATAATTAAATACAGGAATTGACGCCTCTATGAACGTCGTCATTTTAATTAACGCCCTTGGTGATGTCGTCATTTTCAATTGACGCCCTTTGAGAGGTCGTCATTTCCATGTCCGTCTCCCTTTCGCCTGCTTGTTTCCAGAAATGATCCCTTCCCCATTTTACACATTGTGTTTGATTGGGAAGGGGGTTTCTTATTGGAGGTCCATTACCTTGTTTTAATCCTATTATTGCAAGGATTTTTGGGCTATAAATACCCCTTGCTGTGCGTCTCGCGTGAGAGAGAGAAGAGGAGAGAATGCAATAACGCTGCAATAGCGATACAGAGAAACCACGGTGAGTTTTCTTAACGGTGAGAAGAGAGTTTTTGTTTTTTGCAGGTTCTATTCTTCAAGCAATCACTCTTCTTCCTGGTGCTAATCTTCTTCCACGGTGGTCATCAGCCGCTATTCAACTTGTTCTCTCCCAGTACTGCTGCACACACAGCAGAGAGGAGATTGTTCTCTCTTCCTTATTAGCATTGTCATCATCATCATCTTATTCTTTCTAGCTACTTTGCTAGAAGACATTGCCACTTTCACATCACATATACCTTGCTTTGCATATTATTGCATTCATATTCCCATACCTTTGTTACTCCTCTTAAGGGGTTTAAAACCAAAACACACAAGGTGTGTTCATGCTTCATTTGTTTGATTTCATATTTTTAGAACATTGATACTGCACACCTTTGGCTAATCCATTCTTTCACTTGTTTTGTGGTTTTTTTTTACAAGGGTAATCAAGCTAAGAACCCCCTTCATCGGTCGGCCGGTAGAAGGAGGAAGGAAAAGTCCACAATCTCTCACGCTCAATACAAGGTACATGCGATCACTTTTATTTTTCTTGAGGTATCCCCTCTGGCGATCACACTCCTCATTAGCACCACGTGCTTTATTTTTTCTTCTTTTCTTTAGTGGATTTTCCATAATCTACAACAGGAACCCATAATCTGCCAGAGATCACTTCCTCAAAACACGATCTCATTCGAGAACACAACTGGTAACACAAGCCGGGCACCAAGCCACCGACTCTGACCAACACGTCCTCGACCTCCATCAGGCAACATCCTCAACAGCCCCTTCCGGGTCACACCGACGCCTGACACGGCTTCCATCACAGGAACAGGGTACTCATGCGGCACACTTACCAACATCTTTCCCCAAGTCGCCATCCTGCCAGTGCCAAGAACCACAGCACCTCGAGCGACGGCACGGCAACAACATGTCTCACACCGAGGAACCAATCCTCAGATGTTCAACACAACCTCAGGAAATCTGCCCGTAGCACCCAACGCTACGATCCCAAACCAGTGGGTTATGAGCCCACCAGGCTTACGCTGTGCACTCTGATCCACAAGTGCACAGCCAACACGGCAACTCGGGACAAGCCATCCCGACGATCCACAACTCGGTTGGCCAACTTCAGAAAATAGGGTGAGGAAAGCTCCATTACCTCGAACCCCAAAGCACAGATTCTCCCAAATCCGGCAATCCTATGTAACTCTGCAGGCTCCGAACCGCCATGCATCGGAAAGTTCCAACACCAGCCAAGAATGCGAACACCGCCCAACCAACACTCGTCCTTCCGGAACAGCGCCATCACCCGTACACACCAGGGAAATGGGCACAACTCTCACCGGCAACCACCTTGCCAAAACGCGGAACTCGTCTCGCACAAACTTCATGGCACGCGAGGCCAACCAATCCGAACACGCAATGCAAGACGACGAACCTTAGCCAAACACAATCTCCCTAACCAAAGGAGAAATGAACATACCTCCGACCAACGGAAGAACTCCACGCTCGACCTGACCTCAAACCTCGCGCATGCTGGGAACAGCACCTTCCAACACTGAGAAAACCATTACCTCGTCAGGTCAGCACCTCCGACACACTCGGTGAGTGTCACGTCGGACCACAATCACAGCATCTCTCGATGCACTACCCCAGCAATTCCTCAAACTGCAACACACCATGCCAAGAGCCGCAACATGAGCCATGATCAGCAACCGCTGATGCTCATCCTCGAGTCCCAAAACTCGCCACGGAACCTTCTTATCTCAAACCAAGACCAGGGGGAACACCACCCATTCGCACACAAGAGCACAGGAGCAAGAACTTACTGGGACACCACAGCCCAATCCTGCCTCGAAATCCATAAAATAATCGAGACCGACCCGTCATTTCTGACGCCACAGAGCACGATAAGAACATCAGGCTCGACGAAACAACAGCTCACCGAGAAGATCCTCCGCTCACCCGAGCACACCTCTCGATCAGAACACCCGCTCTGCCACCTTAAACCACAACCTTAACACCTCAGGGGCTGGATAAACCTCAAGGTGGAGTGGCCAAACACAACGACAGCTCCCTCAGAGCACACTCACGGCCACTTAACCATGAACAATCCTCGCCAGCCATCTGACCTTGCTGCAAACACCTCGAACACATCACCGCAGCAACGCACCTGTCGGCAACCTCTGCCCAACGTTGCACAACCGGGGCCACAACCGATGAGGGAGAAAGCTCTCGACCTCGATCCTTAGACCCCACGCCGGCATGGAAGCCGCGAACAACAACCACCTTCACAGCGCCAACGCCGCGCACTCAAGCTCTCAAGCGAGAAACAAAGCGAAAAACATGCATGAAACTCTATGCCAGCTGCCGACTGTATTGGACCTTATGGACTCCGATCACTGTAATATCTCGAATTCCTATGTATGTCCACAACCACCGCTCTGATACCAGCTGTAAGGACCCAAGATCCGGATACCGGGAGGAGTCCGATACCATTCGAATCCTAGCCCGCCGCCAACGAGCCGGGAGGGCTCGGAAGGGCTAAAAGGAGTGTGGAGGTACAAAGAAATAGGAAATAAGGCAGAATAATTCAACAATTAACAGAAATAAATAAACAACTACTACAACAATAGAGTCCAGTCCAACAGAAAGTACAGTCTAAAGCAGTAAAACGTACCACATGTCAAGTGAACACTCGGCTCGGCGAATTGGCAACTAAGAACCTCCGAACAGCACCCTCGAACCTCGAGGAAGAACCGCCGCACCTGAAACGCAGGGGTGAGCCTCCTGTCACTGGCTCAGTAGGGATCCCGCGAAACCCCAACTGAGAACAATAACGGTACGGAAAGCAGTAACTACAAGAACAACAGCAGCAGCAGGAACAGTAAACACGGTGGCCGGTCAAAACTCGGCACTACAACTACTCCTACTTTACCGGTCAAGCAGAAAGTGAAATTCCGATCTCGCAGTTGGGAACCGGACTACACTAACACCACTCACCGAGATAAAACCCACGGCAACCCTGCCGTAGAGGCCTGTCTCCCAGGACAAGGTCACCCTGGACACGCTGTCCAATGTGCAACCCCGACCACCTGGTCGCGGGCATCGCACAAACAAGACGCAACCTCGGTGAAGCCACTGGCACCTTGGCCACTATCTCGAAAACCCCGGACGGTCCAGAAAACCACGTCTCGCAGATGGGAAACGGAACTCGGAAATAGGAGAGTCACGTCTCACGTGACAGGAGTACCTGCCCACCAGAAGCAAGGCCGGATGTGTCTACTGACGTCTTAGACCGCGCCTCAGGTGCCCCCCTCGACCCCTGGTGGAACGGGGACACCGTACTAGTAACCACAGAACAAGTGACTAGCTGGGGTCGCGCTCGTCAGCGCGGGTCCAACTGCCCCCAACCACGTGTGCACACTCAGACCGTGCGTCTCTGGTCTGGCCCTCTGACTGATTTTCCCCTCAGCCAGACTCTGGCTGGTAGACGTGGGGCCCGACAAAAACTAGTCTAAAATCGTCTCTCTGGGGTAGCCTCGCCACCACTCCCTGGTGGGACCACTCGCGTGTCGGAAGGCTATGACTAGTGGGGAGTCACTGATGTGACCACTCTCCAAAGAGAAACTCCGAGCACCACACACGCACCCTGTGCGAAAGTTGAGAAGAACCAAGTGGCACCGAGCCACTGGACTCTGAGCAGTCCTCTAGACTCACTAAATCCAACGGTCCTTGAGTCGCGAGACTCGGGGTCAAGACCGTCGTACACAACGGCACGTCGCCGTTAATCTAGCCTAATCCCTAGGTCTAAACCACGGTAGTACGAATATCGAGACAGCTTACGAGCCGCCGAGACCATTCCCTTGAAAAGGGAACTAAGAAACCCTCCAGTCCCAGGCTGGGTAATTGGACTCACAGTCCACAGGCCACACACATGGCCCACGCGGAAAGTACAGAAGTGCGATTCCCAAGGCAGCTCACAAGCCACCACGCCGATTTCCCCATCCCAGGGAAAAGCGGGAAACCTCCAGCCCTAGGCTGGATAACTGGACTCGTAGTCCAAAGCCACACACTTGGCCACTCGGAAATCATCTTCCGGAGAAACCTACGACATGCGGGGGAAACCCCACCGCACACACACCGATACACGGTGACTCGATCAAGCGTAACACAAAGCTCGGAACATACACACCTACGGGCACGCTAACCGAGGTAATATGGCACCTCCCGACACTCCAGAAATATGGACACGGAACTCACGGGGTATTCGGGACACTCACGAGGCCGAAGGTCGATCACTGGGTCACAACCGGGTCGACCGGAGACCAACACAACGCGAATCCCGACATCGCAAGCATGGAAAACTCCTAGCGGTCTAACCTTAAACCGCCACAAGGTATAGCGGTCTAACCTTGGACCGCCACATGCTGAAATCACCGGACCGTAGCGGTCTACACTTGCTCCGCTAAGCAGGGACTAGCGGTCTATTACTGCACCGCCAACTGCCCTGGCGGTCCACCTATGGGCCGCCAAACCCTCGGAACACACGAAGCTCAAGCGGTCTTAGCGGTCTAACCTTGGGCCGCCAAAGACCCTGGCGGTCTATCGCGTGGCCGCCAGCCTTGAACCGACACAGGGAGACCCATAGCGGTCTACCCTTGGTCCGCTGGAACCCTTAGCGGTCTCTGGAACGACCGCTAAGGCGTCCCGAACCCGAAACGACTGGAAAATGGCGGGAAACCTATTCCACGCCCCAATCACCCCCGGGTGATGGGGAAACAAAGGGGAAACCCTTCCCCAAGCCCTTAGGCATTCGATGATGCCCTCAACCACCGATTAACACATTAAAACGCTAGATCAGGCTCACACCCCAAAATCATGGTTTTTCCCCAAAAGGGCAATAAACCCACGCTCGGCTCGCCACGGTCTACCAAATCTGCTGGAATGGAAATACGCGAGCTGAGAGTCCATCTCCCTACCTCCACCGAAGATTCTACGCGCCGCGACGCCGCTCCGCGAAGAAAATGCCGTGAAACCCTCGATCTTCCCGAGCATCCCACGAACCACGCACGCCGCCACGATCACCACACCGCCGCCGCCGTTGCCGCGCCGTCACCCACCGCCGTCTGCAGCCGGAGGGGAGTACGCCGCCGCGTCCACGGGAGAGGGGGAGGAGAGGGGCGCTGGTCGTTCATGGGAGGAAGAAAGGAGGAAGAATAAGAAAAGAAAAAGAATAGAAAAAGAAAAAAGAAATGGGGGGCTATATAAAAAATCCGGATTTTTTGAAAAATACGAAAAAAATAGAAAAATATACCCCCGCGATCCTCGGAACACGCTGATCGCGGTGGTAACGTCCCGGTGTCGGAGAACGCAACGGTTCACCCTGTACGGGGTTTCGAAGGTCCGACAGACGAAAAATATGCGTAAAACCCAAAACGCAACCCGAGACCCACAAAGGGGCTCCGAAAATTCTAAAAAAATACCGGCGTGCTCCTCACAACACCATGGACCCAAGGAAACTCACGGGCACACCACCAATGGGTCCGACAATCTGGTAAAAATAGTCTGAAGCTCAATCGGACAGAATCCGCAACCCGCGAAAAGCGATCCGAAACCCACGGATCCAGATCCAAAAAACCCAGGGCATTACAATGCTTCTTCCCCAAAACTCAAAATAAACCCTCTCTCGATCTCACCTCGGCATCCCCTTGTCTCTCACAAAGCTTTACGGCATTAAAAACGCCGGATCCACACCAAAATAATGAATCTCCCTTGGCCAGTCCTCCACCTCCGTCAGCGAACTGTCACCGCTCCATCGCACGATCCCGCTCTCGTCCTCACTGCTTGCCACCGCCATTATCCAACCACCTCGCCCTCCACGCCGCTGTCGGCCACCCGGAGGAGGGAAGGTGTAATGCCCCTGGTTTTTTGGATATTTCTCGGATCTGGATCCGTGGGTTTCGGATCGTCTTTTCGCGGGTTGCGGATTGTGTCCGAGTGAGCTTCAAACTTTTATACCAGATTACCGGACCCATTGGTGGTGTGCCCGTGAATTTCCTTGGGTCCGTGGCGTTGTGAGGAGCATGCCGGTATTTTTCTGGAATTTTCAGAGCGCATGTGTGGGTCCCAGGTCACGTTTTGGGTTTTACGCGTGTTTTTCGTCAGTCGGACCTTCGGAACCCCGTGTAGGGTGAACCGTTGCGTTATCCGACACTGGGACGTTATCACTGCGTTGTGTGTTTTCCGAGGATCACGTGGGGTATTTTTCTATTTTTCGATATTTTTTGAAATTTCTTGATTTTCTATATATATAACCTCCTTTTTCTCTCTCTCCCCATCTCTCATTTCTCTCCCTTTTCCCTCTCTCTTCTCTCACGTTCTCTCCTCTCCCCCTCTCACTCCGGGCGGCCGACGGAGGCGACGAGGGCGGGGCGGAGTGGCTCGTGGACGAGGATCGCAATGGTGGAGGCGGTTCGTGGGATCGCGAGCCGGCGAGGGTTTAAACGGCATTTCTTCGCGGATTGGCGTCCTCGGGGTGCGGAATCTTCGGTGGAGGTAGGGAGATGGACCCCCAGCTCGTGTACTTCCTTTCCTGCGAATCTGGTAGGCTGTTGTGAGCCGACCGGGCTTATTTGAGCGATTTGGAGAAAATCCATATTTTTGGGGTGTGAGCCAGATCTAGAGTTTTGATCACATTTTTGGGGTTTGAATGAGTCCTCTCGGTGCTAGGGAGGCTGGAGACTAGTTTCCCCTTGTTTTCCCCTTCGCGTGGGCGCGAACGGGGCGTGGAATGGACTTCCCCGTGATTTCTGCCGTTTTTGGGCTCGGGACGTGGAATGGACTTTCCAGAGACCGCTAGGGGCGCCAAGCGGTCATGTTGAGACCACTAGGGGTCCCTCTATGTCGGTTCAAGGCTGGCGGTCATGCGATAGACCGCTAGGGATTTTAGCGGTCCAGAGGTAGACCGCTTTCCAGTGCCTCGCGGTCCATGGGTAGACCGCCATGCTCCAAGTAGCGGTCAGGGCAAGACCGTTTTCTGTTTTGGAGTCGTTCGAGGTCGGTCGAGTAGCGGTCTCGCGATAGTCGACCGCTAGGCATCGCCTAGAGGTCAGGCAAAAGACCGCCACCTACCTAGCGGCCCGAGAGGTGACCGCTAGGCGTTACGAGTTCTTGAGGCTTAGCGGTCCAGGGGTAGACTGCTAGGCTGGCGTTAGCGGTCCAGGTGTAGACCGCTAGGATATTCTTCGTGCTAGTCGTGCCGTTTATCGTCGTGTTGGTCTCCAGTCGACCCGGTTGTGACCCAGTGGTTGACCATCAGCCTCGTGAGTGTCTCGAACATCTCTTGAGTTCCGTGACCATGTTTCTGGGATGTGTGGAGGTACCGTGTTACCTCGATTAGCGTGCCCATAGGTGTGGTGGGTCCGGGTGACCCCATGTGTTTCGGGCTTTTGTGTTATGCTCGATCGAGTCACCGTGTATCGGTGTGAGTGCGGTGGGGTTCCCCCGCATGTCGGAGGTTTCTGCGAAAGATGATTCCCGACTGGGCCGTGTGTGTAGCCTTGAACTGCGAGTCCAGTCATCCAGCCTGGGGCTGGAGGTTTTTCGCTTTTCCCAGGAATGGGGAATCGGCGTGGTGGCCTGTGAGCTGCCTTGGGAATTGTCCTTCTGTGCTTTCCGCGTAGGCCGTGTGTGGCCTTGGACTATGAGTCCGGTTACCCAGCGTAGGGCTGGAGGTCTCTTGAGTTCCCTTTTGAGGGGATGGTCTCGGCGGCTCGTGAGCTACCTTGGTATTCGTGCTACCGTAGTTTTAAACCTAGGGATTAGGCTAGATTAACGGCATTGTGCCGTTGCGTACGACGGTCTTGACCCCGAGTCTTGTGACTCAAGGACCGTTGGATTTAGTGAGTCTAGAGGACTGTCCAGAGTCCAGTGGCTCGGTGCCACTTGGTTCTTCTCAACTTTCGCGCAGGGTGCGAGCGTGGTTCTCGGAGTTTCTCCTTAGAGAGTGGTCACATCAGTGACTCCCCACTAGTCATAGCCTTCCGACACGCGAGTGGTCCCACAAGGGAGTGGTGGCGAGGCTACCCAGAGAGATAGTTTTTAGGCTGGTTACCGCCGGGCCCCACGTCTTGCAGCCAGAGTCTGGCTGAGGGGAAAACCAGTCAGAGGGCCAGACCTGGGACGCATGGTCTGTGTGTGCACACGTGGTTGGGGGCAGTTGGACCCGCGCTGACGAGCGCGACCCCAGCTAGTCACTTGTTCTGTGGTTACTTGTACGGTGTTCCCATTCCACCAGGGGTCGAGGGGGACACCTGAGGCGCGGTTTAAGTCGTCAGTGGACGCATCCGGCCTTGCTTCTGGTGGGCAGGTACTCCTGTCACGTGAGACGTGACTCTCCTGTTCTGGTTTCATTTTCCCATCTGCGAGACGTGGTTTTCTGGACCGTCCGGTGTTTCCGAGGTAGTGGCCAGAGTGCCAGTGGCTTCACCGAGGTTGCGTCTTGTTAGAGTCGTGTTCACGACAGCGTGGTCGTGACCCTACCTTGGACAGCGTGATCCAGGTTGGCCTTGTCTAGGAGGACAGGCCTTCACGGCGGAGCTGCCGTGAGTGTGTCCTTGGTAGGCCTGGTGTTAGAGTGGTCCGGTGTGGACGTGCAAAATTACACGCCCATACGTCCCAGTTAGCCCGGCATCGACAACAACTTCAGCCGAAGAGACTGCGAAGAAAGAGGGACATCCGGACTCTCTGAATATCAACACACGCTGTGTGAGGCCGCCTCCATAGTCACGACAGCAAAGAGAGATCAGCCTTCAAGAGCCCCACAAACCACGGGCCACGGAGGAAATCAAATGGGCCACGACTCGTGCTCACAACGGGCTCAGAGATGCACCCCTGATGGCCTTCAGCGGCACACCTGATGGCCTTCAACGGCACACCCTGGTGGCCTTCAGCGGCACACCCAGGGTGGCCTTCAGCGGCACACCCCTGGCCTTCAGCGGTACGCCCTGAAGCCCTTCAGCGGCATGCCCCTGGGCCTCCAACGGCACGCCCCTTTGGCCTTCAACGGCATGCCCTGAAGCCCATTCAACGGTACGCCCCCTTTGGCTTTCAACGGCACACCCTGGAAGCCTTCAACGGCACACTATTTCAGGCCTTCAACGGCACACTATTCCAGGCCTTCAACGGCACACTATTCCAGGCCTTCAACGGCATGCTATTTCAGGCCTTCAGCGGCACACCCCGTTGGCCCTTCAGTAGCACGCCCCTAACGCCCTTCAGCGGCACGCCCTTTGGGCTCTTCAGCGGCACGCTTGCCGTGTCTTCCAGCGGCACGCCCTTTTAGCCCTCTCAGCGGTACACTTGCTGAGCCCGCCAGCGGCACGACGTCCAGCCGTTTCAACGACACATCCGGCAGACCAAATCTCGGGCCCATGCCCTACGGATCTTCGGCGCGCAGTGAGCTGTCCGAGGTGTCAACCGGAGGTTGGGCGACGTAAGCTATCCCTCTGCCACCGAAGGACGGGGAGGTCAAACCCCATGATGACCCAGCACTTCCCGCCTCCGATTGCCGTGCTTGAGGGCTCCCGCTGCTGGGAGTATAAAACCACTCCCATTCCGACGAAGAGAGAGGAGAGACGGAGAAGAGGCGCACAGTGAGAAGAGACGAACAGACACAAAGCCACATACGAGAAGAAGGAGAAGAGAGAAGAAAAGGGAGAGGGCTCCGGCGTGGAGTCTTCCGACGACCACCAGGCAAAGAAAAGAGAGTAAGAGAGAGAGGGGGCTTGATGTAGTAGGGGAAAGTGGGGGAAAGAGCAGTGGACGGTCGTCCCTGCTTCGATCCCTAACACTTCCTCTTCTTTTGTTCTTTTTCTCCCTCCCCATTCTTTTATTCTTCGGTTTTCTTTCTTGCCTGTAGCCTTAGCTCGGGCATGCTTTGTAATGTATATGGACGGCCACGGCCCTCTGCTCCCCCATGAATGAAGATCGTCCCCCTCAGTGGGTTTTCTCTTCGTCTCGTTGGTTTTGGGCCACAGTGCGTTTGATTGTCTTTCCCTTCACTTCCCGGTGTTTGTGTTCGTCCCTCATGCCGACGGTTTCCTCCGGATCCGACGCCATCTTGAACGGTTTGAGGTCACGAACCTCCTCCTGTAAAGCCCAACGCCTTCACCCGTGTCTGCCCCTTTGAACCTTCTCCTCTCCTGCCGGGGGTCCCTACGGGTTTGATCGGTCTAACACCCCGCCCTATTAGCAGACCAAACCTTTTGGAGCCTTGCTCGGCGCCCTTGCACTTTCCCCCAGCGGCATACCCTTCCGGCACCTTGGCCGACACACCCATAGTAGCCCCCAGTGGTACACTTTCCCTTGGAGCCCCAGTGGCACACCTGGTCTCACCCTAGCCCGGTACCCCCCTCAAACGCCCTGTGACCGTCTTTGGCCGGCACGCCTTGGCTAACCCCCCCCAGTACACCCTGTCCAGTCTCAGAGGTTTCCCGTCCGTCGTTTCCTCTGAGTTTTCTGAGGTTTTGTTTAGGTGTTGCCTCTCTCGGGCGCCCACCTCCAACTGTCGGGTTCCGCCACTCCATGTGGGCGTGTTCCCTTTATCTCCCTTGCGTTCGGGTCAAGGGGAGATGCTGCCGAATTTTCGTTAGAAATAATAACACATTGAAGAGATAAAAGGAAGCAACGAACAAACAGAATAATAACACATAAAAAGGCAAAAGGATGCAGCAAACAGATGGAATAACAACATATTAAAGGGCAAAGGAAAATAACGAACGAATGGAACGCTCGGCGATAAAACACTCCAACCGGAATAAGACACCGAGGGCGACGTGAAAAGAATCAGATTGAACGACGGTGTGGCGGATTAGATGCCCAACTTATGAAGAGCAGGCTGTGAGGAAAGGGAGGAAAGACTTGTATAAAACTGCATAAAAACCAAAGAAAGGAAGAAAAGAAAAGCCTTAAAAGAAGTAAAGGAGGAGCGGGCCTTCATCGGCACACCTGTTCCAGCCTTTGCCGGTACACCCTATCAATCCTCCATCGGCACACTCTAATAGCCCTTCAACGACACACACTTTTGGCCCTTCAGCGGCACACTCCTCCTCAACGGTGTTTCTCTCTCCCACCATCTCTCCCTCTCTTAGCCCCTCACCGTCTCTCCCTCACCGTCTCTCTCTCTCTCTCTCTTTCTCTCTCACCGTATCTCTCTCTCTCTCTCTCGCCGTCTCTCTCTCCCTCTCACCGTCTCTCAGCCCCTCACCGTCTCTCTCTCTCTCTCCCTCGCCGTCTCTTTCTCTCTCGCGCCCCCACTGTCTCTTTCCCTCTCCCTCCGTCTCACCATCTCTCCCCCCACCGTCTCTCTCTCACGCTCGCCGTCTCTCTCTCTCTCGGCTTCCCCCATCGTCTCTCTCTCTCTCTCTCTCTCTCTCTCTCTCTCTCTCTCTCTCTCTCTCACGCTCCCACCTCATCTTTCTCCCCCACCGTCTCATCTCTTCTCCCCGCTGTCTCTCTCTCACGCTCGCCGTCTCTCTCTCTCTCTCGGCTTCCCCCATCGTCTCTCTCTCTCTCTCTCTCTCACGCTCCCACCTCATCTCTTCTCCCCACCGTCTCTCTCTCATGCTCACCGTCTCTTTAGCAACGTATAGACTTTGCAGGAGGGATTGCACAAATGCAGATAGTAAAGTATGTACACTGGAAATGAATGTTCAGACATGCCGTGAACGAATGTATGGACTTAATGTGCTTGTGACAACAATGTACAGACTTTGAGTAAGGATGTACCGACTTATCAACAGCCAATGTACAGACTTTGTGTTGCAGCAACCAGCCAATGTACAGACTTTGTGTTGCAGCAACCAGCCAATGTATAGACTTTGAGTTGCAGCAAACGGACGATGTACAGACTTTGCGTGTGTGCTAGCAGACGATGTACAGACTTTGAGTTTGTAGCAAATGAGGAATGCATCGGCTATGCATGGCAAGCTATGCAACCAATGTACGGACTTGTGTGTTTGCTAAACCAGTGAACGTAGGTAAAGATAGGAATGTATAGACTTTGAATGCATAGAGCACATGGGCTGCACAGACTTGGTCCGAGAATGTATAGACTTTGAGCCGATGGATGTATAGACTTAGTGTGTATGCAACCAGCCAATGTACAGACTTTGTGTTGCAGCAACCAGCCAGTGTATAGACTTTGAGTTGCAGCAAATGGATAGTGTATAGACTCTGCGCGCGTGCTACCAGACGTTGTACAGACTTCGAGTTAGCCCGGCATGCCCGCCAACTCCCTCCCCGGCACACTCTCCTTGGTGCCTTCTCCGGCGCACCCTCTTCTCCCTTCGCCGGTACGCCTTGGGACGCCCTCATCGGCACGCTCTCCATACCCCTCGTCGGTAGACCCTCCAGCGGCCCTCTCTCTCTCAGGGAAATATACACATATAACATATAATGATAATGATATTGGTGATAATAATAATAATGATAAATAAATTAATGAAAATTGTGATAAATAAAGAAATCCGAATATATATAGGAAACAAACAAAAAAATGTGAAATAGTGATAATAAAAAAAGGAAAAAATAATAATAATAATAAACAAAAAGGGGGGAAGAAATCATTCGGAACAAATGCATAAAGAAGAAATGAACAGCAAGAGGAAAGAGAGGAACATATAATTAAAATCTCGGATAAAAAAAATGCTAGGGTCCGCATTGCAGCCCCATCTCTCTTTGCGACATGGCGCTGAAGGGAATAACAATGTTGCCCCTGCAGGTCAGGCCTGAGTCACGGGGATTGCCTCAACACGGCCACGACCCGACCTCGCCCCGGGCCGACATTCCGATTAAATCGGACTCGTTTCTCAGGCCGGATCCCTTCCGAGCCACTACTAAAATTACCGCATGTTCGACAGACATTTGAACGGGTTCACCTCGATTTCCGCCGCGTTTCTATTACGGACCTGTGTCTGAACATGAAAAGACCAGTGAGCAACCAACATGGCCGACGGCTCCCACCCCGACGTGGTCGTGACCCGGTATTGCTCTGGGCCGATAGCTCGTCAAATCGGATTCACCCTATCGGGATTCGTTCCCGCCCTTTCATTGAAATTACCGCAAACTCGGCATACATTTGTACGGGGTTGTTCCTATCTACGTCACACCTTCAATATGGACCCTTGTCCGAATATCAAGTGGTCCGCAAGTGACCGATAGAAATCTGAATAGAACGAGATGGCTCCTGTCATCTCTGGACCCTATACATGGGAATATCAATAAGGCCATTGTGGGCTGTGCTTGGACCTCGGGTCCGTCCCGATTATGGTCATTGTCTGACCCACACCCTCGGCCTAGAGCTCGCTTCTTTCGAACATGTTTTGGTTTTGGAATCTAGTCCCGGGACTCTTCCCCATTGCCCTCCGGCACCGGGAACATTAATGATGCCCATGCAAGCCCCGTTTGGACCGCGGGAGGCGCCCCCGGTATGGTCCCGACTCGATCTCGTACCTGGCCAATAAATTCGCTAGTTTCCTGCTACACTAACCGAGATTTAACCGAATGTTTTCAGTGTCTCGGAATAATGTATTTGCCGTATCACGGCATACATATATTCCAGGTCCTCCTGCGACGATTATGATATTCTCAAGCCGGACACCTGTCCGAATATTAAACGGTCTCCCGAATGACCGACACGTTTCGAACGTCCGCTTCCCTAGACACAGGGCTTTTCAACCGATTCAAGGGATATTCCCTCGTTGCCCCTTGGCCCCAGAAATATTAATGACGCTCATGCAAGTCTTGTTTCGACCACGTGGGGCCCACCGCAGTATGGTCGCAACTTGCTCTTGCACCGGGCCAACAGATTTACTGGTTTTTGACCGCTCCAACCGAGGCTCAGCCGAACGTTTTTCGCTCTTCCGAACAATAAATTTGCCATACCTCGGCATACATGTGTTCCGGTTTTCTCGCGACAACCGCGATTTTCTCGAGCCGGACATTTGTCCGAACATTAAATGGTCAGTACACGACTGACATGACCGCGCATGGTTTTCTTCTCGCCCTCGCTCAAGGATCTCAATACCTCGTAATAGACCTTCCATGCAATTGATTTCTTGGCCATGAGGCCCTGAATCCCGGCGATTAATCAAAGGTGTTCCCTCGTATGGGGGGTGTAAATGACGCCGTGACCTTTATGTCGCGGCGGGTTTTGGTCCCGACACGAATCACACAATCGTCTGACCGAGTCAGATCGAGCGCACCATGGGCTCTTCGGAGCCCGAACAAATTGTCAATTGTGAGATCGGGATTTCTCTTTTTGTTTGACCGGTACAGTAGGAGTACCTGTAGTGCCGAGTTTTGACAGGCCACCGGTTCGCTGTTCCTGCTGTAGTTGTAGCTATTTTTCCTGTCCGTTACCGTCGTTGTTCTCGGTTGGGGTTCCACGAGATCCCTACTGAGCCAGTGACACGAGGCTCACCCCTACTTTTTAGGTGCGGCGGTTCTTCCTTGAAGTTCGAGGGTGCTGTTCGGAGGTTCTTAGTTGCCAGCTCGCCGGGCCGAGTGTTCACTCGGTGTTGGGTACGTTCTCTGCCTTAGACTGTACTTTTGTTGGACTAGACTCTGCTGTTATAGTTGTTTATTTATTTCTATTAATTGTTGATTTGTCCTACTTTATTTCCTATTTCTTTGTACCTCCACACTCCTTTTAGCCCTTCCGAACCCTCCCGGTTCGTGGGCGGCGGGCCAGGATTCGAATGGTATCGGGCTCATCCCGATATCCGAATCTTGGGTCGTTATAGAAGGAGAGGAGGATGGAACGAAGGAGGAGAAGGAGACAAATGGGGAGAGAGAAATGGTGGGGGGTTTTATATATTGTTTGATTTTGGGATTTTAAAAATCCAAAAGAAAGGGATTTAGCTAATTTTGACCTCACAATGCTCGAAAAATATGCAACTCACCCGTTATGCCATAGTAACTGAAAAATAAAGCAATGTTTCACATTTATAGATTCGAAGATTCAATATTTAAAATCTGAATATTCAGGGAAACACGATCCGAGACATGCGGATACGCAATCCGAAATCTGGGGACGCTATAGTCGGTCTCCTCTGACACGGTAATTGTGGAGTCAAAGTTGAAGGGACACGAGATGTCATGGTTGACCACCAGAACCTCCGCAAATCATAGGACCTTTGCGAGGTTGAAGTGGGTAAGGAGGACATCATGTGCCCCTCCTCCCCTTCAAACGCCATTGCCCACTACCCAATGCCCACCGAGCACCCCCCTCCTTGTCCCCATCCCAACCCTAGCCCCCACCTCCGCCTTCTAACTCCCTCTTCCCACTCCCATCTGCACCCCATTGTCGCCACGAGGAACTGGCCGGCTTCCCCGCACGTGGAGGGTCACCGTTGGCCCCTCCCTACGATGACGTCACCATCCCTCCACCACCGTCTTCTAGGAACGATGCCGCCCTCCCTTCGCCCCGCCGGCCAATGCCGTCAGTGCCACCCATCAACCACCGCCATCGACCCCCTTCTCTTTCATCTCTCTTTCCCTTCCACAGCCACCACCGCACACCCCGGTTGCCCTTGCCCTCCTGCTGCTCAACCCCCCTCCCCCCGTCAGAACCCTTGGGTAGAGCCCCCCTTCCCTACCGGAAGCCCCCTCCGCTGCTCAACACCCCCCTGGCCGGAACCTCTATATATGTAGAGCGCCGAAATTTCCCACTAGAAGCCCCCCCACTGTTCAACCCCCATCCCCCCACGCGTCTCTCTCTCTACTAACCACGGCTAACTTGATATTTTTACCTTATGTCTAGTTAATCATGGCCCGGTTAATTTTGATCGAACATAACTAAAGACAGAGATTTATTTGTACAAGGGCTAAGATTATAAGGGTTTACATAAAAACTATTGTAAAATCGATAATTTGCTAACGTGTAGGGATTTATGTGAAAAATCTAAAAAAATACAAGTTAAATATGCCATTATATTCATCTGGGCACGGTATTAACCTTTTAGTTGACATTGGACCATTTGAACGTTGATATGAAGTCTTACCTTAATTACATGCGACTAATGTCTTAATGTTAACAATAAAAAGTTTTTTTTAAATAAAAGGTCACCTTTGATAAGCCATCTGAATGAAAACAGGAACGCATGTAAGTTGTCAGCAATATCATTCTCGTTGTATGGTGAGGGATGATTAGGAGTGATGGCGAAAAAAAGACTTGTGACGTGACATATTTCTTAACAGACTCTGCCGCAGTGGCAGACCCCCTTAAAAAAAATAGCGGACAATAAAATAGTACAACATAATAGCGATGGGCGACATTGAGTAATGGGTGATTAAGGCAAATATGAATGATAAGTAGTGAATGGTGGGATGATGGATGATAGGTACAGGTTGATCGAGTGTAATGACACGCGAGAAGGTGGGTGATACAATTGTGAGAGCAGGCGAATGATGGACAAGCAGTGATGGAACAGTATGGGAAGACAACAAGTTGTAGGGCAACGATGGAGGGCAGTGAGCAGTACGGTAATAATGGCTGGCGTTGGTTGCGAGCAGGTGACAGCTACAACAAATGATGGCCGGTGGGGGAGCATGAATGGCGTTAGTTGTAGTTAAATTTGGAGGACATTGGATTTTCTTTGCGACACTTGTTTCCAATGTTCAAAGACATCGTCTAATTTGGACAATAACTTATTTCAGAGTGTAATGTGAAAGAAAAGTCGGGTGTAATAATATAACAAGAGAGAGATGAATTAGATTATTAAAATTAAATTTATTTTAATTCAAAAATATCTCAATTAAATTTATTACCACAAAGGATACATCATCAAGATGGGACATAATAGACAATGAGCCAATCGCAATCGCACGACGAGAACATATGTTTTTATAGTAGTTCAGATTGTTGATGGGCCGATGCCCATTGGGCCCCGCCACGGGGGCACCGCCGCGGTGGCGGGACGCACGCGGGGCGCGCGCCCGCGTCTGTTCGCCCGCGAGCGCGCGCGCGCCCGCGTGCGCTCGCCCGCGCCCTCCGCGAGCGCGCACACGCGCCTGCGTGGCGCGTTCGCAGGGCGCCACCGCACGGCCCCCCCTCCTCTTCCTCCTTATCCGCCCCCGTCTTCCTCCTTATCTCCTCCCGTCGCCGTCTCTCTCACCCTCACTTTCATCTCCTTCCCTCTCCTCTCGTCCCCCCTATATATACCCCCTAAGGGGGTTGGTTAAAGGGAGGGGAAAAAAACAAAAAATAGAGGAATATTATGTGTGGAGGAGAGATGGCACTATGTGTGCTAGTCATGGGAGACGACTTGTCGGTGGACGACGTCTCGATGCCCGCGTCGATCCGTTGAGTACGATGACGCCGGAAGATATACCATGGTGGGAGTTCGTCTCCATAGGCTAAGGTATGCTTGTGAGGTGACGGATAAGTGTATAAGAGAGAGGATATGTGCATGTGTGTATAGAGAGAGAATTCGAGAGCATAGCTGTGACGACCCGAGATCCGGATACCGGGAGGAGCCCGATACCATTCGAATCTCGAACCGCCACCCACGAGCCGGGAGGGCTCGGAAGGGCTAAAAGGAGTGTGGAGGTACAAAGAAATAGGAAATAAAGCAGGACAATTCAATAATTAACAGAAATAAATAAACAACTACAACAGAGTCCAGTCCAACAGAAAGTACAGTCTAAAGCAGTAAAACGCACCACCTGCCAAGTGAACACTCGGCCCGGCAAGCTGGCAACTGAGAACCTCCGCTCCGCGCCCTCGAACCTCGAGGAAGAACCGCCACACCTGAAAAGTAGGGAATGAGTCTCCAAAACAGAGACTCAGCAGGGATCCCGCGGAACCCCAGCCGGAAACGACGGCGGTAGCGGAAAGGAACGCTACAACTACAGCAGGAACAACAAACCGGTGGCCGGTCAAAACTCGGCACTACAGCTACTCCTACTGTACCAGAAACACACCCCAGACTCACGGTCAAGGGCTACCGAACTACACTAGTATCGCTTATCGAAGTGAAAAACCCACGGCAACCACGCCGTAGAGACCTGTCTCCCAGAACACGGCCAACCTGGACACGCTGTCAAAAGTGCAACCCGGACACCTGGTCACGGGTACCGCACGACAAGACGCAACCTCGGTAAAGTCACTAGCACTAGCCTCACGGCACGAAAATCGACACGCGCCACGGCGAAACAATCGAAAACTCAACGGTCAACACGACCGAAACCCGAAGGTCGAAGTCACACGACTGACAGTCTGTCACTCTCTGTCCAGAACAGGAGTACCCCCCCCCCCACTAGAAGAACGACCGGATGCGTCCGCTGACGTCTTACACCGCGTCACAAGTGTCTAGCTACTTCGCCCTAGGCGTGAGACTCAGACACACACAGTAACCAGTACCACAACAAGGACTAGCTGGGGTCACGCTCGTCAGCGCGTGTCCTAAGCCCCCAACTACATGTGCACACACAGACCATCTGCTCTAGGTCGGGTCCTCTAGCTGGTTTTTCCCCCCACCGGACTCTGGTGGCAAAGGCAAGGGGCCGACGGAAACCAGCCTAAAAACCGCGTCTCACCGGGTCGCGCTCTCCACCACTCCCAGGTGGGTCCGCACACGCGTGCGCAGGAAGCTACGACTAGTGGAGGATCACTGAGAGAGTAGACTCTCAAAACAACAGAAAACGACGTCCGAACCTAACGAAGTACGGGGACCATCCCACGTAGCAACACCATCGCACGGTGACCACGATCGGAGAAGAAACGGGACGCACAGTCCACGGCCAAACACATAACCCACTCGGGAATCATCTTCCAGGAAGACTCACGACATGCGGGGGAACCCCACCGCACACATACCGATACACGGTGACTCGATCGAGCGAGAATACGGAAACCCGAAACGCCTGGGGTCACCCGGACCCACCAAGCCCACGGGCACGCTTATCGAGGTAACACGGCACCTCCAGACACCCCAAAACACGGTAACAAAACCCACGGGGTGCCCGGGACACTCACAAGGCCAAAGGTCGACCACTGTGTCACAATCGGGTCGACCGGAGACCAACACAACCCAATCGGAACACTAGTAAACCGCCCGGACCCTTACACTCACGAGCGCGCAAATCAAGGTAAACGGAACCCCCGGACACCCCAAAGACACGGTCACGGAACTCCACGGGGTGTCCAAGGCACACACGGCCCACGAGGAGCACGATCAGCCGCAGACCGCCCGCCCCGGGCAGCCCGGCTGGTCCCTCCAAGAACGCGCTATAGGTCCATAGCGCGTTCAAGCAGAACGCGCTAGGAGCCTATAGCGCGACAAGCCAGGTCGCGCTATGTTTCCATAGCGCGACAGTCCAGAACGCGCCGTAGCCCTATAGCGCGACAGGAACCGCCATACTGTTCATCTTCTCCGATGAATGCGCCCCGTCGGGGCGGCGCGACCCTCAAAAACGCGCTACCCGTGGGTAGCGCGTTCTCAGTCCGCGCCCGAAACGCGGTGAGAACCACGAAGAAATCCATTCCACGCCCCGATCACCCCCGGGTGATGGGGAAACAAAGGGAGAAACATTCCCCAACCTCCCTAGCACTGAGAGGACCCATTTAAACCCCAAAAACACGATCAAAACACAAGATTCAACTCACTCCCCAAAAACATGCATTTTTTCCCAAATCACCCCGTTTAGCCCGCTCGGCTCACCACGGCCTACAAAACTCACGGGAAATGACGTACGCGGGTTGAGGGTCCATCTCCCTACCTCCACCGAAGATTCGACGCGCCGTGGATGCCGATCCACGAAGAAACGCCATTCAAACCCTCGCCGGTTCACGATCCCACGAACCGCCTCCACCATCGCGATCCTCGTCCCGTACCCGTCGCTCCACGCCCCACGAGCCACGCCGCCCCGCCCTCGCCGCCTCCGTCGGCCGCCCGGAGTGAGAGGGGGAGAGGAGAGAACGTGAGAGAAGAGAGAGTGAGGGAAGAGAGAAAATGAGATGGGGAGAGAGAAAAAGGAGGTTATTATATAGAAAATCCAGAAATTCTCAAAAATACCGAAAAATAGGAAATCACGTTTCTGCGATGCTCGGAACACACCGATCGCAACGGTACCACTCGCGCCCTGGTGAACAGCCCGGTTCACCCGTAACGAGGTTCCGAAGGAATTACCGAAACACACACCGGGAATCGGAAAACACACGCGGAAAAGCCGCGGAACGCTTCCAGGCCTCCGAAACAACTCCGGATCGCGCCGATCCGAACACAAAAGATGTCCGAAACAAAGATTCGGACACAATGGAGTCGGACACCCCAAGAAACCAGATCCGGGACCCATGAACAAGGATCCAAAAATCCGGGGCATTACAGCCCTCCCCCCTTAAAGAAATTTCGTCCTCGAAATTCAGGACTAGCACCAAGTCACAGGGGAAGAACGCCTCCACTAACTGACAACGTTGCCAGGGCCCCAACACAGAAAAACCTCAATTCTCGGAAAAGCACCGATCATTAGGGATACAGCCAGACCATAATCATGAACAATGCCATGCTCCGCACACCGCGCACACACCGGCCACCAGAGCAGGCATAACACAAGGGCACAAGTCTGGTATCACCTCGGACACAACGGAAACCACCCACGGCATCGCTGCCACCTTCTCGCTCACCGAGGGAACACAATCCTCGCCACAAGAACCAATCCACCGGTCAACGCCCACGCTCGGCGGACCAACCAAACGCCAGCTTCACAACCGCTGATCGATCTCACACCCTGCACCAGGGGCAACCAAACACTGAGCTTCCACCAGCTCACCCCAGGCAAGCCAAATACCAAGGACAGCACGAGACCAACTCTCTCAGAACTCAAACTTCGACAAAGCTCAGATCCCATCTGGAAAAACGCATCTCATAAACGGCCACCAAAGGCCTCGCTGGCACTCGGCTCTCTCCATTCTCGAGCCCTTACAACCAGCATCTTCTGTCTCTGAAAAGACCATCCACTGGTCACTAGACATTTGTCAACAGGAAACTTCCGCTTGCTCAGGTTCTTCCTTCTTTCCTGGTCCTCCACCAGATCCGAAGGGAACATTCCAAACCTCGGCAAGCCGCCCGTTGACTCTTCGCACAAACCACCACAACGCCAACTCGAGATCCACCATCTCGACAACCGTCTGCAACCCCGCAGACTCCGATCCTCCACACATCGAGAACCACAACACCAACCGCAAATCTCAAAAACACTGCCCAGCCGGCACTCGTCCTTCTGGAACAGCGCCAACACCCTTACACATCAGGGGACGGGCAACGCTTCTCACAGGCAACCACCTTGCCAAGACAAATAGCACGTCTCGCACGGACTTCATGACACACAAGGCCAACCAATCCGGACACGCAATGTAAGACGACGAATCTTAGCCAAACACGATTCTCTCCAACTAAAGGAGAACCCAATCACACCTCCGACCAACGGAATGAAAACTCCACACTCGACCTGACCTCGAACCTCACGCATGCTGGAAACAGCACCAAGGAAAACCATCGCTTCCATCAAGTCGGCGCCTCCGACACACTCGACGAGTGTCACGTCGGACCATGATCACAACATCTCTCGATGCACCATCGCTGCAATCCCCCGAACTGCAACACGCCCGCCGGCAACCTCTGCCCAACGCAACACAATCAGGGCCACCAACCGCGGGAGAAAGGTCTTGACCTCGATCCGCAGACCCCACGCCGGCACTCCAACGAGAACAGCGACCACCCTCACCGCGCCACGCAACGCACTCAAGCTCTCGAGCGAGAAACAAAGCGAAAAACATGCACAAAACCCTATGCCAGCTGCCGACTGTACTGGACCTTACGGACTCTGATCACTGTAATATCTCGAATTCCCATGTACGTCCACAACCACGCTCTGATACCAGCTGTGACGACCCGAGATCCGGATACCGGGAGGAGCCCGATACCATTCGAATCTCGAACCGCCGCCCACGAGCCGGGAGGGCTCGGAAGGGCTAAAAGGAGTGTGGAGGCACAAAGAAATAGGAAATAAAGCAGGACAATTCAATAATTAACAGAAATAAATAAACAACTACAACAGAGTCCAGTCCAACAGAAAGTACAGTCTAAAGCAGTAAAACGCACCACCTGCCAAGTGAACACTCGGCCCGGCAAGCTGGCAACTGAGAACCTCCGCTCCGCGCCCTCGAACATCGAGGAAGAACCGCCACACCTGAAAAGTAGGGAATGAGTCTCCAAAACAGAGACTCAGCAGGGATCCCGCGGAACCCCAGCCGGAAACGACGGCGGTAGCGGAAAGGAACGCTACAACTACAGCAGGAACAACAAACCGGTGGCCGGTCAAAACTCGGCACTACAGCTACTCCTACTGTACCAGAAACACACCCCAGACTCACGGTCAAGGGCTACCGAACTACACTAGTATCGCTTATCGAAGTGAAAAACCCACGGCAACCACGCCGTAGAGACCTGTCTCCCAGAACACGGCCAACCTGGACACGCTGTCAAAAGTGCAACCCGGACACCTGGTCACGGGTACCGCACAACAAGACGCAACCTTAGTAAAGTCACTAGCACTAGCCTCACGGCACGAAAATCGACACGTGCCACGGCGAAACAATCGAAAACTCAACGGTCAACACGACCGAAACCCGAAGGTCGAAGTCACACGACTGATAGTCTGTCACTCTCTGTCCAGAACAGGAGTACCCCCCCCCCCACTAGAAGAACGACCGGATGCGTCCGCTGACGTCTTACACCGCGTCACAAGTGTCTAGCTACGACGCCCTAGGCGTGAGACTCAGACACACACAGTAACCAGTACCACAACAAGGACTAGCTGGGGTCACGCTCGTCAGCGCGTGTCCTAAGCCCCCAACTACATGTGCACACACAGACCATCTGCTCTAGGTCGGGTCCTCTAGCTGGTTTTTCCCCCCCACCGGACTCTGGTGGCAAAGGCAAGGGGCCGACGGAAACCAGCCTAAAAACCGCGTCTCACCGGGTCGCGCTCTCCACCACTCCCAGGTGGGTCCGCACATGCGTGCGCAGGAAGCTACGACTAGTGGAGGATCACTGAGAGAGTAGACTCTCAAAACAACAGAAAACGACGTCCGAACCTAACGAAGTACGGGGACCATCCCACGTAGCAACACCATCGCACGGTGACCACGATCGGAGAAGAAACGGGACGCACAGTCCACGGCCAAACACATAACCCACTCGGGAATCATCTTCCAGGAAGACTCACGACATGCGGGGGAACCCCACCGCACACATACCGATACACGGTGACTCGATCGAGCGAGAATACGGAAACCCGAAACGCCTGGGGTCACCCGGACCCACCAAGCCCACGGGCACGCTTATCGAGGTAACACGGCACCTCCAGACACCCCAAAACACGGTAACAAAACCCACGGGGTGCCCGGGACACTCACAAGGCCAAAGGTCGACCACTGTGTCACAACCGGGTCGACCGGAGACCAACACAACCCAATCGGAACACTAGTAAACCGCCCGGACCCTTACACTCACGAGCGCGCAAATCAAGGTAAACAGAACCCCCGGACACCCCAAAGACACGGTCACGGAACTCCACGGGGTGTCCAAGGCACACACGGCCCACGAGGAGCACGATCAGCCGCAGACCGCCCGCCCCGGGCAGCCCGGCTGGTCCCTCCAAGAACGCGCTAGGAGCCTATAGCGCGACAAGCCAGGTCGCGCTATGTTTCCATAGCGCGACAGTCCAGAACGCGCCGTAGCCCTATAGCGCGACAGGAACCGCCATACTGTTCATCTTCTCCGATGAACGCTCCCCGTCGGGGCGGCGCGACCCTCAAGAACGCGCTACCCGTGGGTAGCGCGTTCTCAGTCCGCGCCCGAAACGCGGTGAGAACCACGAAGAAATCCATTCCACGCCCCGATCACCCCCGGGTGATGGGGAAACAAAGGGAGAAACATTCCCCAACCTCCCTAGCACTGAGAGGACCCATTTAAACCCCAAAAACACGATCAAAACACAAGATTCAACTCACTCCCCAAAAATATGCATTTTTTCTCAAATCACACCGTTTAGCCCGCTCGGCTCACCACGGCCTACAAAACTCACGGGAAATGACGTACGCGGGTTGAGGGTCCATCTCCCTACCTCCACCGAAGATTCGACGCGCCGTGGATGTCGATCCACGAAGAAACGCCATTCAAAGCCTCGCCGATTCACGATCCCACGAACCGCCTCCACCATTGCGATCCTCGTCCCGTACCCGTCGCTCCACGCCCCACGAGCCACGCCGCCCCGCCCTCGCCGCCTCCGTCGGCCGCCCGGAGTGAGAGGGGGAGAGGAGAGAACGTGAGAGAAGAGAGAGGGAGGGAAGAGAGAAAATGAGATGGGGAGAGAGAAAAAGGAGGTTATTATATAGAAAATCCGGAAATTCTCAAAAATACCGAAAAATAGGAAATCACGTTTCTGCGATGCTCGGAACACACCGATCGCAACGGTACCACTCGCGCCCTGGTGAACAGCCCGGTTCACCCGTAACGAGGTTCCGAAGGAATTACCGAAACACACACCGGGAATCGGAAAACACACGCGGAAAAGTCGCGGAACGCTTCCGGGCCTCCGAAACAACTCCGGATCGCGCCGATCCGAACATAAAAGATGTCCGAAACAAAGATTCGGACACAACGGAGTCGGACACTCCAAGAAACCAGATCCGGGACCCATGAACAAGGATCCAAAAATCTGGGGCATTACAATAGCGCACGTGATGACTGTAGCAGCCCCGTTTCTCGATTCTCTCTGTCCCTTCTCTCTCCTCGTCTTCTCATCTATATGTTAGATGGAATAGTGACGAGGGTAGTGCGTCGGTGTGCCGACCGCACGATATTAGTCGCGGGTTAGTCCTGTGACGAGTATGGTCTTCATCTCTGGGGGAACCATCACCATAGTCCCTGGATTTGGAGTATGGACCCTTGGAGTCGACTCTAGTAGTCGGCTCTGTGACTCCGCGACGATTCACGGGTAGGGGTCGACTCTGGTAGCCGATCTTGTACCCGGATACTGCAGGTACACACGTATTTCTATTTCCGCTGTTACGTGTGTACGTCTCGTTTTCGCTGCGAGATACGTCCTCCCACTCTGAACTCGTTTAGTTATATATATTTGTTATATATATCCCCGAGAGGGTTTTTTCCAACACAGATATTATCGTGTTGACCTAAATTCACTACCTAATAACTTCCTGAGATTTTCACTACGTACCGTTAGACATAGAGATGCTAAGTCACCTTACATCCGCTAGACACGAAAGCGTTAATTCATCACACAAAATCACTAGACACGGAGACGCTAGTCCGTCTAAACACCACTAAACATAAAGATATAGTCCACCTCGATATCACAATATAATAAACAAGATTATCCTTCCAACAGAGAAGGATTCAAATACAAGTCTAGAATATCTAGACAACATAAAATAAACACACAAGGAAATTTAGATTCTAAAGATCAAATCTGAAGAACGAAGGATGAAGCAGCTTTTGATCTAGAAGAGATCTTGATGAAAATCACGTCCTCTTACTTAGAAGATTTCTATAGGTTCAAATAGCCGCCATCTTCACATATTTGCTTGTAAGAGCCAAAGTTCTTCAAAGAATAGCCAAGGACATTGATTCTGTGCCGTTGAATTTTTCCAATCGCAATCTCCTCTTTTCAACGAGCTTCTTTCTTCTTCTTCTTTACCTTACGTACATCTCACGCATACCTATTTCCTTCTTTAACAAATCACCGACAGCTCATTGTGATATACCAAATTGATCTACAAAATCTCCCATTTATTTAAGTCGGTATTCCTTCTATAAAATATGAAAAATTAACTCTAAAAGAATATCTCTCAATCACTTAACAAAAGAATATCAAATAAAAAAGAAATTTTAATTATGTAAAATAACAATAGTAATTACGTAGATTCTCCCCCTCTGTCACCGCCGACTCTCTCCGACGTCCCCCATCCCTCTCTCCCTCTCTCTCTCTCTCTCTCACTGTTGTTCGGCATCTCCCATCTCCCATCTTCCTCTCCCTCACGCTCTCTCTCTCTCACCATCGTAGGGAGAGCTCCGACGTCTCCCTATTCTATGTGTGTGCCCTAAACCCTAAACTCTGATGGGATGTCTGTGTCGGAGAGAGAAGAGTGGGGTCCACAGTTACAATGAGGAGAGAGAGAGAGAGAGAGATAGAGAGAGAGAGAGAGAGAGAGGGGTGAGGCTCACAGTCTAATTAAGGTTACTTCAGTCTTTTACTAACATTAAGTTAATTTAACCCAATTTAAATTTCACTCTAGTTATTAAAACTACTGACATGGATTAATAAGAGCAACGATGAATATTTAAATTTTTTTAAAAATAATAATAATATTTGAGGGATTAAAAAGAATACGTAGAGACTAAAAAATAAAAATAAAATAAAATAAAACAAATCTATCGCGGATAAACATAACACGGCAGCATCGTTTCAAGAACCAACTAGGGTAACAGAAATGAACCAGCAAATCAAAAGGAAAAGAATGAATCAACAAAAATACAAACTAAATCCGAGACGAAATGGAATCGGAATAACATAAATTGAACCGGCCATGAAAAAAAAACATGTAGTACACCATCTGAATTTAAAACAAAAATCAAATAAATCTTTTTTTCTATGGATAGATTTTTTAAAAAAACTGAGAAAGAAGAATCGAGTTTGAACTCGGGACCTACCCAAATAAATGAAGGTGTCGAACCCACTGCGTTAGTCCGCTGGTTCAAATCTAAACAAACCTGTAGTTCAGTAAACAGGGTAGATTCCTTTCAAAAATCAACAAACGAACCGGAAAGTTAAAAGAAAAGAAAAAATTGGAATAACACATATTGAGCCTGAGACGAAATTGAACTGCAAGAACAGAAATTGGAGCGGCGACGGAAAACCCGTAACATACATATCGTATATATGTTATAGATCATAGATTAATATATCGATTTATTAAAGAACTGGGATATTAAAGAAATGAGATATCTTCATCTGGGTCCGGCTTGGGTTAAGCCCACTCCAACCCAGCCTGAAATGTAAAAGTAATTGTAAACGAAATATTTTATTTATTATCTCGGGTAGAGGTAAAAGAAGAGGACTCAAAAGATCTCATATTGAAAATTATAAAGATGGACACGTACTTATAATTAAGATCTAAGTCTTCTCATTTGAGGATCTTTTTATCAGTAAAAATGACAAAACTCTAGTCGCCCCCAGACGTAGCAGGAATAATATCTCAAATGAGACATCTCAAAATTGTACGTCTTCGTTGACACCGTCTGTGAGAAATCCGGCCTAATAAATATAAAGCCGCCCACCTTTGATGGGGGCTAGTATAGAGACCTAAGAAGGGAGCTTAAAATATCCCATATTAAAAATTACAAAGATGAGCATCTCATTTGAGGGCCATTTTATCAACAAAAATGACAAAATTCTAGTTGTCCCAGACGTAGCGGAGATAATATCTCAAAGGAGACATCAAAAAGGATAAAATTCTAATCGTCCTTGAACATAACGGAGATAATATCATCTCAAATTTATACGTATTCACCTCCTTTTATTTCCTTGTTCATCTTTTTAACTTTAGTAGTTAGTTTCCAAATGACATTGTTGGCCATAGACTCTCATCCTAATTTGATAATGCATTTAAGTTTATAATAATTGGAAGCTTGGTTCTCTTCTTGTTACGGTGTAACTTTGAATGCATGTATATGATTGGGAAAACTTAGCCACGCGATATCCAAAATAGGGGTCGGGACGGGTCTACAAAATAGTCACGGGTCAGGCCAATTTCGTGTAAACCGGGTTTTGTTCCGCTCATGGCCTGTCCAAGCACGGTCCAAACCTGACAAATTGGCGCCCTTGTATCACATCACAACATTTGAAATAATATTCCTATCTTCACTGACTCATTGTCCAATGATATTATTAAAAATAGTTAAGTTTAATAAATTTATAATTACATTTGAGAATAAAATAAAATAATTCTAGACTTGCGTAGGCCCTTCCGGTATCTATGTTTATTTGTCTTTCTACGACTCTTTTCCTCTCTCTTTCGTCACAGTTGTCAAGGTAACAAAATGATCTAAGACGACAAGACATCCGCTTAGGCATTACTCAAATTACACCTTGACACCTATTTAAAAGTCAATATATATATATCTAGTATGTAATTTGCAAATAAGATATACAAACAAAATATATATATTATTATTTTTTGTGACTAGAAATATGACGAACCAGAAAACTCGAGATCACATACCCCTCGAGAATATATATATATATATATATATTAATATTAACAATTGAGAGAGATAGAGAGAGGAGAGAGGAGATAAATAAATGAAGACGCATACACATGAAGAGAGGGACGTTGGAGTAATGTGCGGAGTCTGATCTATCTATGACCCTCCGTCTTGCATAGTAGACTCTCCCACCCCCTTGACCCCCAAAAATTTAAAAGGGTATCATAGGCTACGCTCAATTAAGGAATATCAAGGCACGACCAAAGACACCTTGGGGCACCTTCTTTGTCTAGGCATGTCTCGCTCGCCTTTTTAGGAGGATAGAAAGGCGAGCTTACATTTAATGGTCTAGACGAATATCTTGACAACTATGTATTTGATGCAATATGTAGATGACAAAGACTTTTATTCCATGAGTATGTTGTCCAAATATCACAGAGAATATAATATTTTATGCATTTTGAACATAATCATAGTGTAATAAATGATATATATACATATACTCCAATAATATAAATATTACTTATATTACCTTTTCTTATCTCATCTGTTCCAACTTGACCAATGGGAAAAAGGTTTGCGATTTGCTGCAAGTGTTACTCTCTCTTCTCAGTTTTGAGCCAGCTCGAAGCTAGGTTGTAGGAGGTTATGCCTAATTTAAGCTTTCACATTGAGACCCTATATAAGTTTGGTTCAATTGTCCCTTCGTGACATATAAGTCATCTATCTGTTTACAAATTATGATGATCATCATTTTTTCAAGTTTTTCCTTGTTTTATTTTCATTTTATACTTATTTGGGAAGATCATCAAGAAATAAGAAATTTGGACGTGAGAGATTACTGCAACATATGGACTCCACCGAATCATTATAATCCACGTACTTTTTTTAGATGAGTTTTTGGTGGGTAGAGAAAAAATATCCTTCCGTGTCTATCTCTCGCTACACTTGAAAAAACATATTTTGAAATCAAAACATCCATTTAGATCATTTAATGTTCATGTCTCCCGTTTGTCTCCCCTCAACAATGTTCCCATCATCTGGGTGAAGCCCTACCAAACGTAGAAAACCACCACAACTAGATATATCAATGATCCTTTTAATTACCATTCATATGCCAAAGTAATTGTATTGGGACTTGGGGCCACAATATTAGTGTTACATTGGATGTTTAGAAAATAACAAAATGATTATAAGATTGGTTTTTACTTTTTAACCTAAGAGGATCATTTTATATTAATAAAACTTCACCTTCGTCGCGAGGATAACACCTCTTGAGGACATCGAGATTCATATCGCATCTATGTAATGACATCGTCTGTAATAATTTTGAACTTGTACTCGTATCTCTTAAGTCAAGATAACTATTTTACAAGGATAAAATTTCACCTGTGTTCTTTTACAATGACAAAATCTCACATCCGCTCCAGAGACAATATCTCTTGAGGTCACTAGTGTTCATCTCATATCTATAGTAACGATCATTTATGCACGGACTTTTTCAAAGATAATTTCCAAAGAAGTAGTCATGTGATTTTACATTATTTTCCTTATGTCTTAGTGCTGTAATTTGTTGAACTTTAAAATTAGTTGACCAACATGGCATCCTTTTCAAAGCAATTTCGAGTTTCAGTTTAAAATTGATAAAAAAAATTAAAACTAGAGATTTTAAATATAATTTTTATAGTTTATATTTTAAAAATTGTAAAATAAATAATTTTATTATTAATATTTTACATTATTTTACAACATGTCAAACCATCCCACACAACTTACTCTAACTCACCTTAATTCTACAAATAGTACATACAATTGGGGCCTGTTTGATAAGCTGATAGGGCACGCCGCCGGTTGGTATCCCATTCGGATCCCGTATTCGACCTCTCAAGTCGAATATGAAATCCCGGATTGGGCACTAAAATGAGAAAGAAATCGTTTGTCCGCCGTCGTTACTCGTGTGACTATCAAAGCTTGAAGAAATGTCACCGGTGAACAGGGACGCGTGACCGACATATAACTGGCGTTGTCCGCTTATCAAATTGGGCCTTGGTGTTTACTTAGGTTGTTTATTTTTCAACTACGGAGTGCATTGTTTCGACTAACATGATTTATAAAACATAAAATAGGAAATTTTGTGGCGTGCGCATGAATAGAAATGTTGCATAAAGTAGTTACGCGGGAAATTACGTTACAAAGTGCAAACATTTCATAATAGTTTATTTTCATAAAAAGCCTACTTAATTTCTTGACATGGGCGCTTCCCACCAAAATTTGAATCCCAAACTAATCATGGACGCAAAGTGCAAATGGTGAAAGGTTGGGTGTCACCATCCTTGGCATGTCTCATGGTCTCATTGTGACGGGCACGTCGCGCGTCATGACATGACTAAAGGGGTGTAACCTCCATAGACATGATCTCAACGGTTTGATCACCATTACACACGTCTAGAGGGGCTGTAAAAAGGTATGACATAGAAATATCGTAGTGTATGAATGTAACGATCCAAAATTCAGATATCGAGTCAGATCCGATAATATTTGGATCTTACTTCGTCACTCACGAGTTGAAATTTTGGGATGTTATGGTTATACATTGAAATTTTAAACAATACCATGAAATAAATTACAGAACTAATCAACTATTCAGGCAGAAATAAAATTACATTTTAAAATAATAACATAACTACATAGTTAAGTCCACAAATACAGTCAACAAGAAAAAAAAACGTACACTGTCACGGGACATATCCCGGCACTGGCGAGTTGGCTACTAAAGGTCCTCCGACCGAGACGCACCACCTCGAGGATAAACTCTGCACCTGAAAAAGTAGGGAGTGAGTCTCATCTCATTAGTTCAGTAGGGATCCTGCTGATCCCCACCACAACAAAAGTGGTGAACAGTAACAATAATAGCATCAATACTAACAACAATAATAACATAACAACGGCGATCGGAACAAGAATGGTAAATGGAGGAACCACGGAACCTCTACGCTACCCCGACTCTCGCGATCGGAACAACTCGTCCTCACTAACGGAACCTCTAACAAGGCTACGCGGCCCAACACGTAACCTCCACCCTTGGGAGGACATCTAGACACTAGTAACCCTCGATCTTGAGCTAGAACTAGCGAAAGAACCATGCCCTCTACACAGGGCGACTCCAGCCCATCTGCGGTAAGGGCCATCAACAACGCTATCGGTACGTCAACTTTACCGGCATGAGGTCTGTCACTCGAGTATATACAACAAGGTCAGATGCGTCCACTGACGTCTTATACTGTGCCAAGGTCTCATATGCACGCACACTACTCACACCCTGGTCTCAAGAGGAGCAGAGGAGACACTCACACACACCACACCTTGGGACTGGCTAGGATCCGTGCCTCTACACCCAACAGCACGGCCGTATCCTACAGCCTGACACGGGGTACGCGCCACTACGCCCAACTACAACTTACACTATCCTAACCAAGGTACATACGCTCAGACGTTCTCGTCTCTACAAGGAGCGTTGTACACACAAGGCGCTCTCGCCCGATCCAATCACGACATGCCCTCCAGGTAGCGAAACTATAAAGCACTATCTTCCGCATTCTCGTTGGAATTCTAAGAATATGCGTATGCACGCACCTGAACCACAGAGAACCTCAGAACATCTCTACCAACTATTGATGAACCATCTAAGGGTGGATGACGGAAACTCGAGAACATCGGCCCACTGATACGTACGAGAATGCTTAGCCGCGATCACAGTACTCATGCGAGAATACCTTTCGCGGTCACAGAATTCTCGCAGGGACAGTCGTCATTCATAGCCCAATTACACGGAATGACTGCCCACACTACACAAATCACACAGGGATGGGCCACTCTAATTATACGGGAATGGCAGGACACGTGGAATTACGCGGACACACATTCCACGAAGCCACATCCAACACAGGCACCCCGGGAAACAAAACGACAGAACATGGCACCCCCGGGCTTAAGGGGACTGGGCGGCCAATCCCCTGCTGGGCGGCCACATCCTTGGCCGCCCAGAGGGCTGGGCGGCCAACCCCATGGCCGCCCACCTTGGGCACTCTAAGGCCTGGGCGGCCACCAGTCTGGCCGTCCAGCCAGGCTAGGACCGAGAGTTGTGCGGCCACAACAGTGGCCGCCTCCCATCCCTGGGCGGCTAGCCCTTGGGCCGCCCAGACTATGGGCCACATACATAGTAGAAAAGGTCAGGTCGGCCAGGCTCCTGGCCGCCTGCAACCCTAGGAGGCCAGACCCTTGGCCGCCCAGCAGACCTAGGCGGCCAGGCCTCTGGCCGCCCAACCCTAGACGCAACGGCCACCCCCATGGCCGCCTCTTTCTGGGTTTCACAGAAACAAACCGAACTCCACACGGAGTTCGATTGCACGCCCCATACGTCACGGGATGAAGGGGAAGACATGTGGAATCCATCTCCGGGCATTCCTACATCCGAAAAATCGCATTCAAGCCACAAATCGAGGCCTAGATCGACCGAAATCCGTCACTCGTCCCCAAACATGAATATCTCCCAAAACATGAAATACTCCCGCTCTCTGCCTCACCGTGGCATGGAATCACGGGGAAAACACACATGAAGAGTAGGGATCTGCCCCCTACCTTTTCGAAGCCTTAAACAGCCATAACCTTGCAAAAATGTCGATCCTCCCCACACGGTCGGTTCCCACGACCGCAACCCCTCCCGCCTCACCGTTCCCCACTCTCATCGCCTTCGTCCTCGCCACACGCTGCCGCCGTCGCTCCACCTCGTACCCTCCCATCGTCGTTGGCCACTGGAGGTGAGAACGAGAGAGGGAAAGAGAGATGGGAGAGTGAGGGTGAGATGCGAGAGGGAGACGAGAGAACGGAGGGGGAGTTAAAAACTGGGTTTTTATTTTATTTTATTTTATTTTTTTATTTCATTTAGAAAAATCACAAAAAATTCAAAAAATATCAAAAGATATATATTGACTTAGAAAAAATCCAAGAAAAAGCGCAGCCGCTCAACGTGTCGCCATAGACCCCAAATAATCCACATAAGCAATATATAAGAGTCCGAAAATCCAATTTTAAAGTTTAAAACTTGCACGGATACGATCCGCAACCCGCGGAAACACGATATGAGACCCGGGGATGTTACAATGAAAAGTCGAGCCTTATGCCCTTCCGAGTTTCTTCCCTCTCTTCACTTTTTGCCGACTTAAATGTTAAAGGGTTCTCTCGTGAGATCTTCACTTCCATTTGAGAACTTATTCATTTGCGTAAAAGAAACACGGCTCAGTTGCTCGATTCACCTCACAAAGTCCCTCTTTGCCGTCATCATCGCCCTCTTATTCGTGAAACATTCAGCCTAGTTTCTCGGCTCGCCCATCTATCCCTTGCCTAGTCACTCGACTCGCCTACTAATCCTCGGCTTATTCTCTCACCTCACCTCCCATGGATTCATTTCGTTGCTATTATCGTCTTTTTGCTCCGTCCCTATTCTCATTGTAAGTGTTATGCAACTCTTTCCATTGGAATTACAAATCATATTTTATTATATAGAATTCTCTACACAGTTTAAAAAAGAGCCTCTCATCCAATGACTTAATTTTCAGTTTTGATTTTCATAAATAAAAAAAAGTAATAGAAGTATTGATGAAGTAAAACAATATCAAATTATCAAAAAACCATTATTCAACCTGTTAGGGAAGTTTCATCCAAAATAACTAGGCCCGATGTCCAGTATACCAAACTTTAAAAACAAGAATCTCATCACCGTATGGTTTGAATAACTTAAAAGTACAAAACGACAACGAAATAAAGTAAAACAATTATATTTTTGAATATTAAAATTCATATAATAATATAAATTTCCTAAACAAGGTAACATAATCCAAGATGTCAAAAAATGCTCACTTTTTTATTGCAGCAAGCTCAAGTATATGATCATTAAATAGTACATTTTTTATGAAAAATTGATGACATTAGTTTTGGTATAAAATGAGGGAAAAATAAACAAACCCTCTGCACAACCCCGCGAGGCGAGCTTCACGCGAGTACCAAGATACCGTTGTTTCAATTGACACGTACGAGCGACACACCACGATAAACCCACTGCCGCGAGTACTCCCACTCTTTTTGTGTTGATCTGTCACCGCCCTCTTCACAGCCTCCGCCTCAGTGGACGTGGTCCTTTTGGTATTATCCAGTGGCGTCGCGGTAGCGGTCGCGATCGCCACGGGCTTGGGGAGCGCTCCCTCTCATATATGCGTACTCCACTCCATCGTATCGCTACTTCCCCACGAAGAAACGCAACCGGAGGTGATGGTGGAGAGCCCCATCGCGCCCGCCTCCATCGCCGACGAGATCCCCCTCTGCAGATATCTCACGCGGCAATGGCATCGCTGCAGAGCTAGGGCTGGTTGAGGGCTTCGCCGAGATGGAGTCCCAGCTGAAGGAGTTCGGGGGGAAGAAAGGATCGGTCGCTCACTGCGAGGACTCGCCCCGGTGTGGCGGCGGAGCCGGCGGCGGGGCGGCCAAGGACGAGCGCCCGCTGCTCAAGTCGGATTCCTCTGTTTCCGCCGGATCTGGCGCGGCTACGGCGGCTGCCGAGAGCATAGAGGACCTCGAGAAGAAGTATGCGGCGTTCGTGCGGAGGGATGTGTTTGGGACGATGGGGAGAGGGGAGCTGCCGCTGAAGGAGAAGGTGCTGGTGGGGATGGCGCTTGTGGCGCTTGTCCCGGTGAGGTTGGTCGCCGGGGTGGCCATCCTGGTGGTTTACTATTTGATCTGTAGGGTGTGCACGCTGTTCAAGGATCCCAACAGGGAGGATGAGCAGGAGGATTACGCGCACATGGTTGGGTGGAGGAGAGAGGTGGTGGTGCGGTCGGGGAGGTTTCTTTCGAGGGCGATGTTGTTCACCCTCGGGTTCTACTGGATCCATGAGTCTCGAATCGAGGTAATTGTCATGTCCCGGAGGTGTCCGTTTTGGTTTTCTTGAATTCTATTGGTGTTGTCTTAGACAAGCCCGTTTCCAAGAGATTTCCGTTGCCTGTCATATGTATAAAATATTTGGTGAGTTCAGTTTACTGGAATGGCTTTGATCGGTGCGAAGGAGTTTATTGTCTAACACCCTGATGAACACAAAACGGGCGTTTATTGCCCTATTGTTTCGAACTATATTACTTCCGTATATCTGTTTATATGCATATATATTTTTGGATGGTGAGTAAAGGTCACATCTCCTTAAAGAAAAAGAGGATAACAGTACAAGAGACAGAGGACAAGCAAAAGAACAAAAAAAGGAAGGATGTGTCTACCAAACTGGTAGAGACAAATCCCTCCTTACCCTAGCCCAGAAAGTAAAACCCAGGGGACCCACTTACATCAGCAGTCTTTTCCAACTCCCCATTCTATGAAGCGAAGGAGAATGTGCAATACGACTCCCATGAATATCCTTCGATAAGAAATTAAAATTCAACTCATTTAGAAGTGCAGATGTGAAGGCATGCCAATCGCTACACTATGCCTTGATCCCCTCTATACAACGGAAAAAAAGGTGCACTCCAAGATGGTGTGCCGCCCATTAATTCACCAAATAACTGAAAATGCCCGAGTTTAGCTCTCTCACATTCCAAAAGAAGTGCAGCTCATGCTCTCTCCCTATTAGATATGAAAGTGACTACCTTATATGGAGCCTTGATTTCCCTTCCAAATGTCCTTCAGTCAGCCCACAAGCAACATTTCCACATTAGCCAAAAGGCAATATATGCATCATAGCTTATAAAAAATCTGCTGCCACACCACATCAGGGAAAGGGCAGTCAACACACAAGTGATGTATAGTCTCCTCTCCACAGAGGCAGCAAAATGTGCAAATGTCCTTGAGTGTAGACTGTCGAGAAGTCACAACTAGACAGTTAGCATATTGTGATGTGTGAAGATCTTTCTCTCACCACAAGAGAAGACTACGATGTGATGTGTATACAACGCTTCCGCTTGGTATACATTGAGGTATGCAGCTCGTTCTTTCATCAAAAGAAATGCAGATGTATAAAAATCTTTGCACTTTTTTCTAGTGCATTGGCAATTGGTTCCATATTGATCCATACTTGAAAAGCCCGTTCTTTTTATTTAATAAACTTGTAGTGCTATCTTTGGAGTTCATGACCGGCTAATATGCACTACATAATTATATTTGTCAATATCTGTTTTGCTTTGTAGCAATATCTTGCCACGGTAGCTGGAGTTGATTTATTTTGAAAGCTCCCGTAGTCTATCTTATCTTGTAGAGGCAACACCTATTTGAGAATTTTTCTCCTTTTGAGGGAGAGGAACCTCTCCTCCCCCACTCTGATTGTATCAGTTATTATTGCTCCATTCACGTGTCATGCAAAGGCCACTTATCCTTACAAAAAGTCAACTCAACTGGATGCATCTGAAAATGTCTGCTTAGACTAATGCATTTTTGGTATCAAAAAGATAATTTGAACAATATTTAACTTTTCTTAACCTTTATTTTACTTTCAATCAAAGCTATAATGTGAAGGAATGTAGTACTGATCCGATTTTTTCTGATTATTCCCTTTTCATCCATTTTGTTCAGAATGTGACCATGGAGCAGTCTGATGAACATGAGAGACCAGGGGCAATTGTGTCCAATCACATATCTTACCTGGATATCTTGTATCATATGTCATCTTCTTTTCCTAGTTTTGTAGCAAAGGTAGGTTCTTTGGCAAAGCCACTGCTGGTATGTTGGCTTTTTGTAGATTCCTGGCAATTGAATGTTTTTCATTTTCACTTCCAACTGACATATTTCCTTCTTTTCCTTCAAATTTGTTCTGCATTTTGTTGCTGAAGAGATCAGTGGCTAAGCTTCCCTTAGTTGGTCTTATCAGGTCAGTTCTTATGTCTACTTATTTTTCTAGTTCACATGTATGCATCTACTGATAGTGAGCTTTTAATGACATATGTTACATCAGCTGAAACATATGTCATATCAGCTCAACTGCTATGAAAACTGTGCTCGTCATATTTTCTGATAATTCACATGTTTCTCATAGTCCCATGACAAACAAGAAATTGGCTATTGATTTACATCAATAAACCATTCGAACCAATTGCCATCCGGCTTAACACCAAAATTCTGTTAGTGGAGCCATAAACCTGCCACTGTGACTCCAATCTAGCTTATTATGGTGACATGTTTATCCTTAACAACAAATGATCCGCGAAGGAATATGGTAAACGTGCCCACCTGTTAATAATAACTATGAAGGCATCTGTACTTTGAGGCAATGCGTATGAGGGTGCCGATGAATGATAATACAGCCTGTAATGGTTCTGTTTGCCAGTTCCCTGATTAGATAATACATTTATTAGGTTGTTATGAAGTTTCCAAGTAAAAGAGGATTACTGTTTCTTAGAGGGGCATCCTGTTTTGTTGGCTATTATGATTTGATTCAACTTTTACGTTTTTCACTTGATTTTTCATGTTATCTCCCCCCTCCCCCACAAAAAAAGGTAGACTGCACTACCAATTTTATTAGAAAAGAAAAGGGAAGCTGGGGTGAGATAGTTCAGCCTCAAATTATGACAACTCAAAATAAACAATCAAGCTCTAAACTGCTGTACACCTGATATAGAGGAAACTGCAGGAACTTTGGCCAGGTAGCTACTCCATTGATGGATGAAATTCATTGCCCTGCAACCAATGAATTTGTTCATTTAATGTGCTTATTATTATTATTATTTCCTTTGTTCTTCAATTGCTAGTGGCTCCCTGATGCTCGCACTTTGTACTTTTTGTCTTGCTTTTCCACTTTACACTTCAGCAGAGACAGCTCATTGTTGTCTCAATGGTGCACATAATGAATTTTTGGTGGTTTCATGTGCAGTAAGTGCCTAGGTTGTGTCTACGTTCAAAGGGAGTCAAAATCATCCGACTCTAAGGGTGTTTCAGGTACACTGAGAAAACCCTGACCATCCTTGTCTTATTTACATTTTTATTCCGACAACGATTTTTTTTCTTTTTTAAGATTAGGCCATCATGCCCCAATGTCCTATGTATATACTCACAAAAGTTCTATAATATATAGTTTGTGTTTTTTTTCTTAGTTGATTGTTTTTCTATGCTAACTATGGAAAAGTTGATTCAAGCGAAAGGTGACAGGAGGAAGAGGATTGTTTTATGTATTTCCCTGAAAGAGACTTTAATTTCAGGATGTTAATTTCCATACCTTTAACTCCCAATAGCCAGTGAACTGGAAAGGTTAATTGGGTGACTAAAGGAAACAATGGATGCTTGAATGTCTGAGTTTCATGGATTATGAGGGCTTAAAGCAGATGAGTTTGTTTTGGGGATGAAAACAAATAATGGAATTAGATGCTTTTCTTGTTTTCATGGATTTACTATGTTGTGCTCAGTTGCTGCCATTTGTTATGCTCAGTTTCAAATTTGTTGCCAACTTAGCCCTGATTTACTTTCTTTTACTTTCTTGCATCTTTCTTGAAGCAGTTATTACAACATTATAGTGATAAATAGTGTGAAAAACATAGTTGTCAAGGCGACCGAAGGCGTTCATGGGGAGTCTAAGCGCTTAGGCGATAAGGCGTCCGCCTTGGCGACACCTTGGCACCTCTTTAACAACCCAAAAAATGTATATTCCCAATATACAAATTAAGAATAAGATACATGAAAAATTATAGTTTTTAATATTAAAAATTGAGAGAGAGAGAGAGAAAGAGAGAGAGAGAAGGAGGAGATGAGGCAGCAAGAGAGAGAGAGAGACATAGGGAGAGGGGTGCTGGAAGAGTGTGGAGTTTGATCTACCTATAACTTGGCCTTGCATCGCGGATTCACCTGCACGGTCAGGTCGTAGGGGGTTGAGGGGGGCAACGCCCACCCTTGCCAGGGTGTTGCTACGGGGGAGGAGCACCCTGGTCTGAAAAGATTTGGGGGAGTATTATAGCCTATGCCTAGTCTAGGCAGCCAAGGTGCCTTGGCCCACCTAGCTTGCCTAGGCGGGCACCTTGGGCACCTTTTTGGGCCCAGAAAAGACGCCCTAGCGCCTTGGGCCTAGTTTAGCGCCTGCCTTGACAACTATGCACTGAAAAGAAACAATGTCATTGAAGGGCAAATGATTGGCGTTAGGCTACGAAAAACTGATTGGATTCTACCAATTTGTACACCACACAGAAGGGCCACTGCTTGTGGGAAGGTCCTGTCACTTTGCCAGCTCCACAGTCATGCAATGACTGTCACCCTTTTGTTTAGGACAACATCCTAGTCAATATGAATGTATCCTGACTAACTGATTACAACTGACAACCAGGTATTCCATGGCCATCCCATCAGTCCAATTAGCAATATTCACAGCACCAACTTCTGGTGCTTTAGAAGGTCAAGGCTTTTTCCCCCCCTTTTTTGTGGAACAAGGGAAGGTCAAGGCTTATAGCCTCCGACATTTCCTTCTTCTTAAATATTTCATACTAGTGCTACAGGGGCAGAACTTATCAGAATTCACACCACCTTCCTTAATCATTGCCATCATCATCATCATATGATATTTTCTCATCAAGGGCTGTCTTAGGATCTGGATGGCCAAATCTAATGATCTGACATAGTTTCCCAGCTGCATGTAGTTGGCAAACAAAGGGACTTTTGCCATTTGATAGAGGTTGCCTAAAATTTCTTGTCTATTGTGGCAGTCTCTTGGATATAAACCAAACTGGTTGGCTAACTATGTGGCACCCCAGCATGGCAGCACCTACCCATCAACTGAAGCCAGCCTTTTCTTTTGCTTGTGTCATTTAAGTTTTCCGTAGTGCTGGTGCTAAGTTCTAAGGTTTGCATATCCCTTCCAGGCTTTTGCCACCAAACCAAGCTTGTGCAGTTGTGCACCGTACACATGGCATGGATCTTCATTTTGGATAATCCTGGCTACATACCACAGGCTCACCTATGCATGGTTTGCAGGACTGTCATACATCAGGATTGGCTAATGCTCATCTGATTTCAATGACGAGAATCCAATTCCTATTTGAATTAGAAAATGAAAGAAAAACAACTGTTTGGCTGTGATTGGCTGTAACTGGTTCAAAATTGACCAATTCCGGCCATTTCTGAGCCAATCCAGATCCTGATGTAGATCTGATTGGGCAAATGGCTGATCCCAGGACCTGATCTGATTCCACAATCATTGATTCATTTCACCTACACACCATGACTTTAGATGAGAAATCTCAAAGCATTGCATGTCTTGGATTGAAAGTTGTCCAAATGTCCATGCCTACATGAATAGGCCTAAACCAATGTGGTCCACAAGCCACTATCTCGGAAGAGGCCTGCTTGTACAGTCCCTTGGTGACCCGAGTCAAGTGCCTTATGAGCCAACACATCCAACCAAGCTGTTTAGATATCAAGCCACTTAGAGACCTTCACCTAGTTTATACAATCAGATGCATCAGTTGGTCCTATTGAACCGTCACAGTGCTCATCTGCATAAAGGGTTGCAGCCGCCTATTGACACTTACCCTGCATTTTATGTTGTAGCCATTGAAGGACTTCACATACACAGTGAATAGTCTCCATTCTGTATTTTTGAATTGAAGTGTAGAATGCTGAAGTTCAATTTTCAGGAGACAAATATAATACTTGGACTGTTCCCTTCAAACCAGGCTTCAATTATCATCTTTACATATCATCCTGTTTGGTCCTTGACCTGGAGCTTATCTGTTTCATGCAGGTGTTATCTTGGAAAGAGTGCAGGAAGCCCATGAAAACAAGTTCTCACCAATGATGCTTCTTTTCCCAGGTTCATACTTCCTTTTTAAGACTATGTCTCCAATGTTGTTTTCAAGTAATATACTGGTTAATATGTTATTGAAGCACAAGTAATGAGACAAAGGTTCCAACTCTTTTTGTCTTCATATTGTATGGAAAAAATGGCTGGCATATGCTAGCAACAGGCCGTTTCCAAATAGTTTATAGCACCTTTCTGTTAGTTGAGGTTGAACTGTCATTTTGAGTGAAAATTTGGAAAATGTGTAATCTGAAGTTAAACATTCATCAACAGTTTCTGGCTAATAATTTTCTTTGTGAGAGTGATGTTTTTAGTACAAGGAAGGATTTGGGCCTTAGCATTTATGTTGTGGATTCAAGAAAGCTATGGATATGGTTGGTGGCCTAAATGTCTATGTTTCCCTAGCTCTGCGGGAAAAAGATATTCTTATTTAGGTGAATCAAGTCTTGGGTTGTTCTGAGCAGGGAGGTTGCTGGAACATGCAGATGAGGGATTGTAAAAAAAGTGCAGAAATGGTTTTTTCCCTCTTTGGTTCATTTTTCCCAATTTTGGGACCAGCATTCTGATTTTTTTTTTTTATGACGGAGGGAAACCCACCCCCTGCGTCTGGCCGCTTGGGATTTACGGACCCTACTGCTTGCACATCACGGGATCTGGCGGGTGGGACATGGGGCGGGCTTGGTAAAACCCCCAAAAGGTGCTGCCCAGATCCAAGCCAGGGAACCAACTGCGAGTGTGGACACCGTGGTGAAGGCACAACTGCGCTCTGCTGAAGAGGGGAATTGAACCTACGACCTAGTTACCAACGAAGCACGGAACCGTTCAACCCACTCCTCGGGTCCCCGGATGGGTCTACCTTTTTTGTGCTCGATTTCATGCGGTTGATGTGCTCATGGAATTGAGATTGTTTACTCTTACCTTTTACATGGCACTTGGGACTCCAGTGTATCTCAGCCCTTCATATATATATTTGCTACTTTCTAGGGATTCAATTTCCACAATCTGAATAAAGGAGTAAATGTCATAGTGGATGAAGGGCTGAAATGCATTGGATTATTAGTGGTATACAAGAAATGGAGTAGGGGATCTCAATCCGTGCTCATGGGGCCAATTTCTGGTGCTCCTGATCCTATGACACTGCTGTTTGTGCCCTTGTTTTTATAATTCTTGCGGTGTTTGCAGTTGAGCAGTAGCAATATTGGTGATTTGATGTCTTATCCTAGCTTTCATCATCGCTGCAGTGTTTCTATTGATTATTGATCCCCTTGTTGTTGAGGATCACTAAACTTAGTCAGATTCTTCTGACATTCGTTTTTTTGATTTTGGATCTTATTTGAACAATTGACACTGTGTGATCATGTGGTTTGCTCTCTGATGTCTTTCTTTGTGTCCATGTTTCTGTGAATTTACTTTATCCACGTTTCTTGATTTTATTTTGTTAAACAAATTGCTGTGTAATTTTCTCATCCCTTGGCTGTTTAAATCCTGTGTGCAATCTTATATTTGATAATGAATGTTTATCTCACCCTTTTCCCCAACCATACGCCTCTTAATTTCATGAAGAAATTCAATGCTATCATGACAAGCGCTTGAAACAAAATATTTAGATATATGGTCCTGAAATCTGAACTTTTGAGGTTGCCATATTTAGTGCCTACATATCTATGAAACTCAGACGCACAATGTCTTCTATGTAACTTGGGGATACATAGTGGTCTAGATAAACATTTGGAATATTATTCATGACATAATTTTTTTTTCTCTGGGGAGTGAGGGTATAGGTAACTCACATGGCATGATTTCCGGTAGGAATACTCCCATCAAGATTTTGCATGATAACTTGTTTCCTAACCTAAAACTCAGCAAGTCCAAGATCAACATTTTCTTCTACATGGGCAATAAGTGAATAAGAGATGATACATTCTCTCTCTAGCTGTTTCTAGAGAGAGAAGATCTGGGAATGCAGCCTTTCGGGACAAGCCACTTTCCCGTTGGGGGTGGCAGTTCTCACCGGCTTCTGTTGAGCTCTTCGCAATCGCTGGGAGAGGACCTTGCTGGTGAGAAGCGGTGGGGAGGGTGTGGCTCGGAGGCAAATCGAGGGCTGTATCGAGAAGCCACCGGTGCCCGCTTGGGCGGTAGCAAGACGGCAAGCTGCCAGTCGCTGGTTTGCCTTCGGTGCAAGCGAGTTGGACATATCCAGCGGTTCTGTCCGGAGACTAAAGGAAGGAGTGGGGTGGACCAGGCTGCAGGGGCTCACTCCTATGCGGAGGCCATGTGGAGAGGTGCATGGGGCAAGGAGGTCCAGGGAAAGGGGATCGGAGTGCCCGGAAGCGGGGATCGTTCCGCCAGAGTTTCTCCAAGGCCGTCTGGAGAGGTTTCAGATATGTATGTGGGTCGCGGTTGTTGAAGGGGCTATGGACCCGGTTCGGTTGGGGTCTATCTTGGACAGCTGGACGGGAGACAGTGGAACGTGGGAGATTCGGTAGATAAGCCAGGAAGCTTTCCTGGTGGTAGGGAGTTCAATGGTTGGTGTGTCGTCTTTGGCCAATGAAGGCTTCATGATTGTAGAGGGATCACTACTTCGCTTGCATAAGTGGTCTCCGAATAGAGGGACCTTTCCCAACCCAAGACTGCAGCCTCTCCGGATCACCCTGCAAGGTATGGCCCTCATCCTGTGTGATGAGGAGGGGGGTTCCTTCCTTATCAGGGGCTTTGCCTCATTAGAAGTCGGAACCTTGAGGTTAGTTCCGAGGAGCAGCTTACTCACGATGCAGTTGATTGGGTTGGCATCTAGCCTCGCTAGTGTCCTGCTGGCGGTGACCTGCTCCATCATAAAGGAGTCCTTTGTGGTGCGGATTGTCGTTGAGCCGGACAAGAGTCCTATGTGGAGGCAGCGTCACGGTATCCCTTACAGGGGCTGGAGGTGGGAGATGACAGCCTTGGGGTACGTGGTTGACCCCTCAAACTCCAATTTGAATTTCAAATGTAGCGCTGTGCCTAATGGGTCAGAGCTTAGTGGGCCGAGATGAGTATGGGTGCTAGCTCGAACTTGGTAGTTGTTTTCAAGGCTTGCAGAATCGGATCGGTATCGGCCGGATCGGCCGATCCGATCGGTTTTTTGGCTTACCGATCCGATCCTGAGTCGGCCTTTCTCGATCCTTCACTGGGAGCGGCCGGATCGGTCGGGATCGGCTTGACTCGGCCAAGATCAGGTCGGATCGCCTGATCCCATCTTGTTCCGGGCGATCCCCATGGCCAATCTTGACTGATCCTAGGGTTTGTTAAAAAAAAAATTCAGAGGGGAGAAGCAGAAGATCGATGAAGAAGAAGAAGATGATGACGGCGATGAAGACAAAAATGCTTACCATTGCCACCGTCACCGCCGTTGGTACCTCCTCCTTGTCCTCCTCATCTTCGTGATCAGACCAACAATAGATACCGCCGCAACAGCAGAATGAGGGCGATGCATCTTCGTCTTCGCGATCGGACCAGCATCATCCTCATCCTCCCCGTCGACGTCCTCCTCATGCTCCTCCACGAACGAGGGCGGTGTCGTCTGTTGCCCCACGAACGAGGCTGCGAAGGGAGACAAAAGGTAAAGTTATTACATTTATGTAAAACCCCCTACAAATTTGTGGACATATTAAGTTAACCTCAAATGTTGGGTTGTGCGGGCTCAAACGGGATCGCTGCTGGATCGCTTCGGGTATTGGTCGGATCGATCGATACGATCGATCTAGATCGGGTTTGGACCGTCCGATCTGATCCCGATATCCGAGTCTGCTTTTCTTGGTGGTTTTGGGCGTCGGTTGGTTGGAGGCTCGCAACAATGGTCGTAGTGCTGATCGGGTGTGTGTGTTGGCATCGGGGCCCTCATCACTTACCCGGATTCGATCTCCAACGACCCGGGCCCTGACAGTTACCCAATTCCAAACTCCAATTGCATATCGGTTCGGGGGGACTTGATACGGGTTATCTTCCCCGCTTGAACCTCACCTTCTTGCAGCAGAGGCCGACCCACCAGGGAGAGACGGACTGTTCGGCGCCGGTGACCCCCGAGATGGCTGTGCCTTCATCGCCGACACTGCGTGCCATTGTCAGACTACAGCCGAAGCCCACTTCTCAGGTGTCCCCTCCTCGGTTGTGGCAGGGGGAAAATGATGAGTCTAGAGGCCCATGTTGGCAGGTAGGCCCGGTCCTCCCCTGCGCGGTGGCTGATGTAGAGAGGCAACAGTCAACCCCTGGGTCCTACATGTGGGACGGGGGGAATGGTGACCTGGCCAGTGGGCCGAAGGCAGTTGCAGAGCCGAAGTAGAAGCAGTGTGCGGCGAACAAGGGGGAGGGGGGTTTGGCCTGTGGGCCGGATGCTACCGCATAGTTGAGGCAGAAGCGGCGCTAGGAGGAGATGATCCCAACAGCCACCCTAGAATCCTTAGCAGAACAGTAGCTAGCCGACATTCAACAGGTGGTCTCTAGAGCTTCATTGTCGAAGGCGGGGGGAACTCTCAATGTAGATAGTGGTGTCTCAGGTGGTCTGGTACTATACTAGCCTTCCTAGTACTTCTGGACAGTTGTGGCTAGGGCACTGGAGACTCTGGTTCTTCATGAACAGACGGTGGAGGAGGAGGCAGAAAGGGGGGCTGGGAGGGGAGTAGGCTGGGCAAGGACGAGATTAAGGAGATGGTGGGGGAGGTGGAGAAATTGATCGGGGGGGGGGGGCATGTAAGGGAATTGAGCATTGGAGCCATTTCTCTACACTTTTGCAATGTCAGTGACGACTTCTTTACATGGGACTTCACTGGTGTTTATGGGCCACAAAACAAAGAAGAAAAGAGGTCTCTTTGGGAGGAGTTGCTGTGACACCATTAGTCTTTCGACAAGCTGTGGTGTGTGGGAGGAGACTTCAATGCTGTGACAGTAGAGTGGGAGAGATTTGGGGACTATCCCCACACGGTGAAAATGGAAGACTTCAATGCCTTCATTGCGGATACGGCCGTGATTGATATTAGACCATCGAACACCCATTTTACATGGTCTAATATGAGGGCTGGCCTTACATACTCTCGCCTAGACAAATTCCTGGTGTCTATTGATTGGGAGGACCACTTTCCCCATTATTACTCATACTGTTTGGCTAGGCCGATCTTTGACCACAAGGCGTTGCTATTGTGGATTTCTAGCAGATGGAGGGGGAAACCTGTGTTTAGATTAGAGAGATATTGGTTCAGGCAGATGGACTTCTTGAGCACTGTGAGTCAAGTTTGGACCACTCCTGGACATGGGTTGTCCGCTATGGCTAGATTTGTATGCAAGATGAAACATGTGGTTCGGGTTCTTTACAAATGGGGTGCTTTTAAAGTGTTACCCGACAAAGTTGCCAAAGACAGAATCCTAGATCAGCTGGAGGGCTTGGATTGCTTAGAGAAGGTTGACTTGCTTGATGAACTCGACAGACAGCTTAGGGACACTCTCAAGGCAGAGTATGAGGAGATCTACTGGAAGCAAAGATCTAGGGAGAAGTGGCTCAAAGAAGGAGACAAGAACACTTTGTATTTTCAGCGTATAGCTTCAGAGAGGAGAGTAAACTTAATCAGATGCATGGAAGTTGGGGATCAATTGTTTTCCAATGAGGTGGACATCAGGGGGCAGGAGAGGGTGTTTTTCTCTCAGCTCTTCATAGAGGAGGATTGAGGCCGTGTGTTGTAGATGATCTTCTTCCTCGCATCTCATAGGAGGAGAGTGTGGCTCTTGTCTTGTTTGACCTTTCTCGGAGGAGGAGATTCGCATGGCTGTCTTTTCTCTTGTAGATGACAAAGCACTAGGACCGGACGTCTTCCCTTTGTCCTTCTTCCAGAAATGCCGCGACATCATTATCGTAGATCTTATCGGTGCAGTGCAGGAGTTTCAAGAGAGGGGCTCATCTAGGGGGTATCAACAAGACGATCCTAGTCCTCATTCTGAAGAAGCAAGGTGCACAAGAATTTAGGTATTTCAGGCCGATTAGTCTCGTGAATGCTAGTTATAAAATTACCTCCAAGCTACTGGCCATGAGACTGGATAGTGTGATGGATGGACTGGTGAGTGGATACCAAGGAGCTTTCATTAGAGGTTGTTACATGCAAGGGGACTTCTTAATTGCTCATGAATGCCTTCATGTCATGAAGAACCAAAGGAAGAAAGGAGTGGTACTCAAGTTGGATTTTGAGAAAGCATATGATGGAGTCAATTGGAGCTGTCTATTCGATGTCTTCAGGAAGATGAGATTTCATGAACAATGGATCGGGTGGATTAGGGCTTGTCTTACTTCAACTAGGGTTGCAATCTTAATCAATGGACAATTTTCATCATACTGCCATAGTGGTAGGGGTCTCCGGCAGGGTGACCCAATGTCCCCTTACTTTTTGTTCTGATTGCACATATTCTTAGCAGGATGTGGTTGAGAGCAGAGGCTCACAGGCATAGATGGCAGTGTCAGTTTCGGAGTCGGTTTCGGCAGGGTCCGAAACCGTTTCGGTTTTGGTTTTGGTTTCGGTCTGAAACTAATTAAATTATTATTATTTTGCCAAAGTGCAGGGTTTTTGTTTCGGCCCAGTTTCGGTCGGGTGGTATCGGATCGTTTCTGTCTGAAACCAAAACGTTTCGGTTTCGGCCGAAACTGCCATCCATGCTCACAGGCTAATCAAGGGTTTACAGGTCACATATGTGAATCCTAGCATCACTTACAGTATGCTGATGACACCATTCTTATTCTAACAGAGGAAGAGAGACACTTCTATATCGCAACACTTATGTTGGAGCTTCTGTAGAAGGTTAGTGGGTTAAAAGCTAACTTCAATAAGGGCCACATAGTGGAGATCAACATGGAGGACAAAGATATGTGGATAATAGCTTTTATTCTAGGTTGTCAGCTAGGAGAATTTCTTATCTCTTATTTGGATCTTTCGCTCTCTCCTGGGGCAATACATTGTAGAGATTGGAATAGTGTGATCTATAGGTTCAAGAACATGCTGGCAAGATGGAAAGCGAGGCTTCTTTCATATGGAGGCAGGTTGGTGCTTTGTAAATCAGTACTAAATTGTCTCCCCATTTACCATGTCTCTATCTTCAGATTATGAGGACAGTTGCGAGGAAGCTTAATGCTATTCAAGCAAGATTTTTTTGGCATGGTAGTGGAGACTGGACTAGGGGGTGGCATGATGTTGTTTGGGGCATAATTTGCAAGAGAAAGAAGGAGGATGGCCTGGGCATCAGGAGCATTAGGGATTTCAATATGGCTATGGAAGATAGTTTTTGCTGACGGTGGATTGTGGTTACAAATCATTCGACACAAATATTACCGAAGGGGGGGGGGTGGGAGCTGAACCCAGCCTCTGTGTATAATATATCCCATTTGGAGGGGTGTATTATCGTGTACAAATTTCTTGCTCGTTAGTGCTTGTATCTGTTTGGGTGACGGGCAGAGGTGTCTATTCTAAATGGACAGGTGGTGTGGGGACTTCACCTTTCAGAAGAGGTTCCCTCAGTTCTATGCCATATCATCTTTACTGGCAGCTTTAGTCTCCCAGGTTTTTGACCCTCAGCTTTCAAGAGGCACTTGGACCCCATCCTTTAGAAGGCATCTACGAGAGGAGGAGATCGACCAATTCCAGGAGCTTCTTTCCTTTCTTCTGGACTTTGCACCAGTAGACACTGACATTGGCAGATGGTGGTGGCAATGGGATAAGGAGTCAGTCACATCAGCCTATGATTTTATCTTAGATGAAGGTACAAGACATGAATTGGCAGCACATATATAGTAGCCTAGGAGCCCATTGAAAGTGAGAGTGTTGATTTGGAGTATCTCACATGGTAGACTACCTACGTGTGATAGGCTGGCTTCTTTCATGTTTGACATTTTTAGCAGTTGTGCCCTTTGCGGCGTTGGGACGAGTCTATGGATCACCTCTTTGTAGGATGCTTCTTCAATCAGGAGTTGTGGATTGAGTTGATGAGCAGGTTCCTAGGTGCCGGGTTGACTATGGATAGTATGCAGCTCCTTATGTGGCTATGGCATAGACGGTGACAGCTAAAGGGTGACCGCCACATATGGTGGCTCATCCTGCATGCTACTCTTTGGGCCATATTGGGAGAAAGAAACAACAAGATCTTTAGGAGGGAAACTTGAACAATGGATAGAGTTACTTCTTTTGTTTTGGAGAGAGTGAGGGAATGGGCTTTGACTCTATGACTCTATGTAATGTGAACTCACAAAATGCACCTTTTTTGTTTTGTTGGGGGGATAATGGGCACCACACCACCTTGGCGTGGTTATTTTGTACAGGGATTTTTTGAGAGCACACAACTTACACTTGTATATTCTTTCTTTTACTTTTAATACAATTTGTGGTACCAATCACTTTTAATTTTTTTTTCTTCTACATGGAGTGTGAAAGAAAATCTAGATGCTACTTGGAACCTAGTGTTTATGAATGCATTTTGAACATTATCTTGTCACATGCTCCACTGGCTAATTGCTCGTCAGGTGGTCACAATACATGCCTATATTGTCTGTTATCTTTCTTTGAAAACTTGCATCTGCAATGATGGGATGGCATATTTTCTGGTAGTGATTGGTTTTTAGTTAGGGTAAATATCATATATACCCTCTTTACATGAAAATATCAAAATTATCATCCATAGTTGTCAAATATCATATACACCATCGTCATTAAAAAAGCTTCAAAAATACCACTAAATGATGAAAATATCCCTTGAATTTGTGTGGGGAGATTTGAGTTGATTTGAATATTTTTTTTTGGAAGTGGATAGTACCACATTTTATAAAAAGAAAGATAATAATATACAAGTAATTAGGGAGTGTTCCTAAAGATCCCCCTTTTACAAAAAGACGACAGGATGTATTGTCCCCTTGGAGCACAAATAAAAGGAGATGCACATAATATCTCTCTACTAGAGCTGACCCCCCCCACCATACACAAAATAGAAGTTGAAGCAAAAATATTACGTTGAGCTTGCTAGCAGAAATTGCAAGATCTAACAAGCGGTTCAACTCCTCAACAACTAAGGCATTCCAAGTTGCCCCAAACTGCCCCTTGTATCTCCCAAGACCTTCTCCCCATAGCTTCCCATCGCTTTCTTATACAACCTCCTACCCCTTGATTCTCTCATACCACTCTACCTAACATTTTACATCCCCACACAACCTCCCTTGCCATCCTCATTCTTTCATAGCTGACCACCCCCCTCCTGTTTCATACTAGTCACCCCTCTTTCCTTCCCCTAGCCCTCTACTTGTTCCTTCCCTTTCTCTTCCCTCCGCACGTTCCTTCTTCTACTTGATTTTCTTGCCTTTGCCTATCTTGCCACATCTATAAACATAGTTAAAAGGTCTTGAGGCGGTTTTGAGGCGCTTTCTATAAGTCTTATAAGGTGCAAACTTTAAGGCGTGATGAGGCATAAGTCTCAATAGTTTAGGAAAACAATCTTAAAATCATCAAAAGATCTAAAAATAATACTGATTTTCATGTGTTAATACTATCTCATCTTAATGATAGATTTGTGTTGTCTCAAAAGTACTTAAATAATATTTTAAGGATAATAAAAGAAGCTTAAGTCTTGGGTCTACCCACAACACCTCACTACATAGTCTTTTCAATTGATGCATAAGTCTCGAGTAAATGCATTGAGGTGGTGAATGCATTGAGGCGTACCACCTCAATCAACAAAAGACGTAAGTCTCAAGGAAAAAGTCCGAGGCACATACCTCAAGGCATTTTTCTAGTGCCTTATCTTGAGGCTTAAGCTTTGGTGCCTTGAGGCGCCACCTTTTTAAACATTGTCTATAAGTCATCTTCTCTAGATTTTGCAAAAGACAGACCTCACATCTTTATCAGCACCTTCAGTGGACACTCCGATTAGACTTGTCATCTCTCTAGCGTGATCCCCCATGAAACTCTCCACTCTGGCTATGATTTCCTTCACTTCGTCTTTGTCAAGACTCCCTTCCCCATTGAAATACCCCTCTTCATGAGGTGATTCCTCGACGATTCTCGCCTCTGTCATTAGGTCACTCTCAGGCTCAACAAATGGAAGCTGCACTAATGGGAGAGCCTCTTCCTTTGGTTCAAAGGAACCTTGATAACCATCAATCCCCCCTGGCAGTATCCTCCATCTCTTGATGTCCCAACAAGATGTTGTCCCCTGGAACCTCTCAGTTGGCCCGCCCCTCCCTCGCTGGAAAGGAGGGTCTCGGTCGGCTGTTGGTCTCTCTATTGCTCCTCTCCTCCTTCGGCTATAGGAATCTTCGGGATGCCTGGTTCTCCCATCCCCGCACCACTGCTGTCGAAACCATCAGCCGACAGCATTTCTTCTCGCTGTAGATCTTCCTGAAGGCTGGGGAAGACGAAAAGCAGTGGTTGGGAGGCCTCCAGACGGTCAGTTTCGTCGTCATTGGAATGCACCTAATTCGCCGGAGCTATTGTAGGGCCAATCTCTCCTATAGACTCTGTTGGTGCCGGGTAGATTGAGCTCCCTAGGCCTGCATCGCTGCTCCCAGAGCCATCTCCAAATGAAACGGGGAGAAGTTGCCGCCCAGATGGTTGGGGGGTTGTTGGAGACTGAGCCGAGCTCCCAGCTCCCCCTACCGGCACCATGTCTATTTGCTGCAGATCCTTCGAACTCCCTCCTTCATGTAGAGAAGGCCACATTTGCCGCCTCGCATCATTCTGAACAGTAACGCGTGCTGACTCGAGGGGAGAAGTCTGGAAGCTGCTCGGCCTCCCACCAACTGTCAGCCATCAGTTCCAGAGCCACCGTTGCCCCCTTCTGCTACTGCTGCAGAAAAGCATAGCTAGTCGCTGTCGGAGCGCGCTCTGCGTGCGGCAGGGGTGGTGCAACGATCGTTGGCGGCGGCTGCTGGCTGGGTCCGTCAATCACGCCAGTTGCAGAGATGCCAGATCGGGGTACTGGGGACATGGTATCGGGCGAGGAAGAAAGGACATATCGGTTATTTGAGAATCAATATGTACACCTGATGCGGATTCGAGTAAGTTAAGGTACCCAGAATCTTGTCCCCGCTGATCCCCACCCCATCCGACCCAATATCCAGCCCGGAACGCGCTGGCCCACAAATCGGCCCAAAGTGAGGTGCGCTTGATGCAAATTTGAATCGGGGGCTCTCCAGGGGCCACGAACCCCCTTTCCTACCTCCTCCGGCCTGGATGGTGGTTGCCCTAGGGGCGCATGCTGCCGCTGCCGCTGCCGCTGCCGCTGCCGCTGCCGCTGCCGCTGCCGCTGCTGCTGCCTACTCCTGCACTACTGGCCGGCCGGTCGGTCGCCTGGACGATGAACTTCTCCTCTCGATGGAGAGGGTTATGACCGGAGGCACATCTGAGACGCCGGAGGCCACCACCACTGCTTCCACCGTCTTCAAGCTTCCTTCCGGAACAAGTCAAAAGGTGCCGGGTTCCACTCTCCCGATACCCCTGACCAAGAACTGCATGCCAGCATCATCACAGAGTGGCAATGGAACCCCTGCAAGCCGGAGTAATATCCTGCCCTTCTCCGGACTAGGGTATCTCTTTGTCTCCAGGGCCCAGGGCTGGACGTGGTAGATTGCGGCGCCGACAGAGAAGCAGCCTGTATCCGTCACCGCCTTTGCCCCCTCTGTGCTATTGCTTATCAGGGGGAGACCTCCCCTATGAACATGATACGCCGTCCATGGGCCGCCCAATCCCCACCGCTTGTTAAGTGCCGTCCTCACCACCTGCGCATCCAACCGGCCATGGAGAGGGAAGGCTAGTAAGCAGCGATCGATCCCTTCTAGCCAGCAGATCAGATCCTCCGTCGGAATGGTCCTGACCTCATGACACTCATGGTTCTCCTGCTGAACCAGCAACTCCTTGCACCTCACTGTGTCTGTATGGGACTCCTGGAGCCTGACAGATGTCGCACTCTCGTCTGCTACCGGTGACTCCCTGCAAACCGTTGGATGTGTACCCTTCTCCGGCAGCAGTAGCAGACGAGGTCTAAAGGTCCCCTGAAGCTTGCCGGATGCTCCACTTTCACCCCTCCTCCACCTCCGCCTGCTACTCCCATCCTCCCCTTGGTCGATGCCCTGCTGGGCAACTTCCGACGCTGGCCTCTGCCTCCCAGGGGGACTCGGTTCACCCGGAGCGTGAACGCCGTTCTCCTTCTGCTGGAGTGGGAGAGGAGCGAGAGCCCGCCTCGGAGATCTGGGGGGTTTTACCCCTGCACGGACAGATCTGGGAGCCCCTGGTGAGTGGCGTGTCCTGGCGACCCTGTTTCCGCCTCACAGCTCAAGCCGAGTTGATTTGAATGTTGGGGGCATGTTCATCATTTAGTATCATTTTTGGAATTTTTGGTTAATAATGATGGTATACATGACATTTGACAACTAAAGATGGTATTTTTGATATTTTTCATGTAAGGGGAGTATCTATGAAATTCATTCTTTCAGTTGTCTACTGATTTTTATCTACTTTTCTCTTTTGAACACCCCGTTAGTCAAGGAATACTATGCTATTAGAACATAATCCTTTCATGTGCTCCACTGGTTAATTTGCTCTAGGCAGGGGGTTTATATTTTGTGTCTATGATTATATACTCACTTTCCAAAACAAAAGTGTCTATGGTTGTTTATTATCATTCTTTGAAAAATTGTATTTACAGTGATGGGATGACAAATTTTCTTGCAGTGATTGGTGTTTATTATCTAATGATTTTTATCCACTTCGGGTGATTTTGATCAACCTGTTAGTCAATTATGCAGTTTTCTATGTTTCTCTTGAAGCTCATCCACATGTTTGCACAATATAGACACATAGCCATGATATTAACATTCCGTTGGTTTTTTTGTTGGGGTTCCACTTCAGAGGGCACAACTACGAATGGAGATTTCCTCCTTCCATTCAAGACAGGTGCCTTTTTAGCAAAAGCTCCAGTTCTTCCAGTGATACTAAGATATCCCTACAAGAGATTTAGCCCTGCATGGGACAGCATATCTGGGGTGAGAATAAACTTTATGCTTGTTGATCCCCAAAGTTACTATATTGTGGTATTTGGAATTGCTATACAAAATAGTACTCCTTTTCAATACTTTGTAACCTTGAACAATGTCTCATGACTCTCATTCAGTTGTGTCGTGGACACTATTTTCATCATTAGAATTATTGACTATGGTGGTTGGAATCCTATCAGAAAGTGATGCATGGTCAAAACTTGGATCTTCTTGAATATCATGTTTGTTTGGAGCCTTAATGAGTAAGACAAGTTCATGGATGACCTTATTTTTTGTGATTACACTAGCTTTTATGCACTTTCGTATAGAAATGGGGGACTGTTTAAACTGTGTTGAGATGATCAATGCAAATAAGTAGTAAAATTAATCAGTAAAATGTATCATGATCAACACAAATAAGTAGCCTTTCGTCAGTAAGAATGGCTGAATTTTCCCCAGGTAATCAATTTTTATTATGTCCCTCGGGGGTGGGAGAGTTGGATGCACACTTCATGAGCAACCGCAAGATCGCGGTATCAACTCCCACCAATGGACATTAAGTACAGGGCAGGTATCAATTCTGGGTTCATGTAGGTCCTGATCTCAAGGACTTTACTGGGCCGGGGGGGGGGGTGGACATTGACCGAGAGACATTTGGCCTGCCCATGGCTCTAGTTACTGGTGATTCGGGCTTGATCCTGAGCAGGTGGGTTTACTCTTGCTATTTCCAAAAAAAGAAATAAATGGAGACTAAGGCACTGTTGTAAACGTTGTGGTTAAAGGTGATTTTTGAAAATTAGCTTTTGCAGCGATGTAATAGTTAAAAAGATTTTTCATGATGATGTTGGAGGCAAGAAATCTTTTTTTTGGGAAAACTATTCAAAACATACGTTCTAATCATTAATACTAGTAGGTGAAAGGGTAGGTAAAGGATGGGCTTTCTTGTCCTTTTGCCTTAAACTCAACTTTTCAACCCCCAAAAGCTTCTTTCCACCAGCTTTTCCCCAAAATCTAGAGAGAGATGTTGAGTCTATCTCTCTCTTCTCAGCAAATTTTAAAAAAACCAAAAACCGAGGACACTGACACTCATTTGGGAGTGCTGGGCCCCCGTCGGGCGATTTCCGCATGGGAATTGCCCCACGGCTGTTCCCTAACGCTACCTAAGAGGCATTTGGAAACAGCTCTTGTCAGTTTGGTCTGGGTTGGGTTGAGGATAGTCAGGTTTTGTTTCCATCTTCACTGCCAAAGTAGTGTTTCTTTTTCCCAATGAAAAAAAGGAAGTCAACTACTTTTCAAATGAAGGAATTTTGGGACACATGCTGGCTCCAAGACTGCATTTTTGGAAGCAAGGAATCTGAACCGATATGTTTCCGACTGCTGCCCCACATTTACGCATGTTGCAAAGTTATTCATTATTGTTTCTAGTTCTGCATCTCCTACTGCATTTTAAATCATATATTTTCTGAATGCCAAGTTCAAAGTATTCCTTTTGTCCCTAATATGAGAGGCTTAGTTGGAGTGTATTATCTGATAACTTCCCCTTCATTTTTTTCAACAAAGTAACTGCTCTTTCATATGTTTCTACCTGTTTGTGCGGGCATTAGCTGTTTATTGTTCATATAGCACATGAAGGCAACTGGATTCTTAATGATAATCCCGTAAGATAAGTAGGACTGAACGGACATATGAGGTCTAAATAGAAGGACATATTCTGCATCTGTTTCACCTTCAATTGACTAGCATTCCCTTCTATTACCTACTAGAGTATGCCCTGAAGTCATAGTTGCATTGTATAGGACAGAGATTTTTGCCATAGTTCGTGTTCTTTATACTTTTTTGTGTGTTCTCATAGAGATTTGTTTCTAAATAAAGCTAACTTTTCATTTGGCCAATTCTTCATATATCTATAGTTCAAGCTGTAGAACTTATTTTGTGAGATTTCAAATTGTGCATGTTCACTTGCAGGTTCGCCATGTTATTTTTCTTCTTTGCCAGTTTGTGAATCATATGGAGGTGATCCATTTGCCTGCCTACTACCCATCTCAGCAGGAGATGGATGACCCCAAACTCTATGCCAATAATGTTCGAAAATTAATGGCTACAGAGGTATGCATCTTTTGTTACATTTAGACTATGGGATAATGTTGTCAAAGAATTGATGAAGAATGTAATTTTGCAGTATCCTATGTTATTTCAATGGTTAGAAGAAGATCATGCCCAGATCTAGACTTCTCTAGTTTGTGGTGTCATAAAACCACATCCAGTGATCTTTATATGTCAGAGGGACCCTTTTTATGTTGATTTATGAATTCTATACAGCTGTTCTTTCTGAAACTAAAATTCTACACATTCAACTATAGGTTCCTTGGCAAATTGAGCTCCTTGACTTTTTAGGCTTACTGGTAGAATGAAATACAGAACCAAGAATAACAGTTATATTGTCCAACAAATGAATGTCTCCTGCCAATATTTTACCTAACTACACAACGAAATATGATCAAATTTGTGCCAGAACTTCAAATGAAAAGGGGAATTGCTCTACGTGCAACTGTTTAGGCACGAGTGCCCACCTGTATAGAGTTTGGACTCTTGCTGGCACATTGGCCATCAATCAACAGGGGAAAATAGAACAAGAGCCTACTGCAAATATAAAACAGTGAGATACAGCTTAACTTTGAGAGGGAGAAACGGGTGGTGAGGAGAGGGAGATACCCGTTTTCATGTGGAGTGTACAGCCTTTCTCAGTTAAATTGAAAGTAGATGCCAGCTGATTGGTGATTGAATCTGACTTATGATTATAGCTACCCATTTCACAAGATATTGCCAGTTAGTCTGTGATGTTGGCCCAAATCAAAGAGAAGTTGTCAGGAACCGATCCGATCCGATATACTTTTTGATACCTTTCCAAAGATATCGTATGTGCTATTGTTTTTATATTGAAGTTCCACAATTGGTAAACTGCAATTGTTTGGGCTGCAATAGCTCAAGAGAGCAAAATATTTGTTCATTTGAATAAAGGTGAGACAATATCTTTTAACTTTGGAACAATTGTTGGAAATATTGTTTTCTTTTTGAGATAAAGCTTAGAAGCCCTCAATTAATGCCTTCCGATGCATAGTGGAGGCGTGAAAAATTGTTCTAGCAATCAGAGAGTAATTTATCAATGCCTAGTGCGATTGCTGTAAGGGATGTAGATTATATTGTTTGTTGCCCAAAACACTTGTGAAGAATATGGCCAAAGGTATGGACAAGTTGACGTTGGGCATCAGCAGGAGGGGATAAGCATATCCAAGGTAGTGAAATATCCGGTACCGGTCAGGGCCAGTACCGGTACCAGTTCCCCCCCTTATATACCCCCTGCCTCTCTAGGGGGTTTCAGGGAGAGATCTCCCGATTCTCCCTTGACCTCCACCGCCGTCCCTGCCAACGACCTCTCCCACTGCCGAGCTTCCTCTCTCTCGTCTGTGGTCGCCGTCCACACCTGCCTTCGCCTCTGTTTGCAGTCCCCTTCGTTGTCATCCACAGCCACCGTCACCATCATTTGCGGCCCCCTTCGCTGCCAACAACTGCCACACCGCCAAGCTGACAGTCCCACCTCTGCTCTCTCTCTCTCTCTCTCTCTCTCTCTCTCTCCCTACAGTGAGATGAGAGTCTGGACGAGATGCTTTCCCCCTTTTTGTTTTCCTGTACCGGCCAGTACCAGGATCACATGGCCCGAACTGTACTGGCCAAGGCCGGTATCGGTACGTACCAGCCCAGTACAGTACGTACCTGGTGGTACTGCAGACCATGTGCATATCTTTGGTTTCCTTTTGTTTCTTGATGCCCTGATTCCATGTGAACGCTGACACTACTACTTTTTCTGTGTCTGTTTTGAGCAAATAGTCTCAAAGGATTGAAAGCAAAAATTTGCCCACCTTTTTATTTGCAAGTTGCTAAGAATTCATTCTCAATTATTATCCTAGTTTTAACTGCTATCAGCGAGATTTTATTTGATAATTGGTGTCCTACAGGGAAATCTGACACTAGCAGACATTGGACTGCCTGAGAAACGAGTGTATCATGCTGCTTTGAATGGTAATGGCCTTCCTCGTGTTTTACATCAGAAAGATGAATAACTCTTCTTGACCTTTTCTGAGATGTGTTTAGCCAGCTGAATTGTTTGCATTTCTTGAGTTTGGCTCATCTCTTCAAGAGAGAGTGCTCATGCATTGTAATGTTCTTTGCGATCATTTATGTGGGATATTTGTATGTGTTTTATGATGCTTATTAAAAGAGTATGACATTTGAGCTGGGTTCTTACCATTACTTTTACATCTTTGCCAAGCTAAGCTATGCCAACCCCAGAACATTGGTTATAAAAATCATTATCCATATATCAGGGGTTAATTTTGTTGTGTCCATCATTGTTAGATCACTTCAGCGTTGCAGTGTAAGACAGTAATGGTCTGCCCACATCTACAAAACTGAAATATCTGTTTGGTTTGCTGCAGGTTTGATTTGTCAACGCTAATTTGGATTTGAGATCTGTAAATTCTTAGATGTCCCTATAATTAGTGTAAAGAGTGACATCCAGCTCTTCTCAAACCTTAGGATTTCTAGACTTCGAACCAAAGAGCTTTTCTGAAAGTTTTTGGTTATCTTCCTTCTCCTGTCTCTTAATCGTTTTGGTTATGTCCAATACTGTTCTTCTACGTCATATTATTATAAGTCGCTCTTCACCTTAAAAGTTCTGGAAGAATGTATTTGTCTTGATGGTGCAAAATCATGTGTCAATTATTGGAAATGCGTTCTCTTTGCTGACCGCCAATCGGAGAGAACACTGGACTATGTGCCCTTTTTTACCATATTACACATCAAGAATTTGAATTTTTTTTTTGGTCTGTCATTGGAAAAACGGAAAAGTGCTGGAACCCTGTTGCGAGAAAGGAAAGACAATTCCTTCTGCACGAATGAATCGACAATCTTCTATGCTTGAACAAATTTTGCAGTGCAGAACACACCGTACTTGCACAAGTGCCATTAACCTTTTATTCTGCGAGTGGGAGAAGCTTCTGGAACATTATCGGAATAACTTGTATACCAACCTACATGACCCCTTGTATCTAAGGCGAACTACAATAATTAAATAGCATGGTTTTTAATGTCAACCCCTATGATCTTTCTTATTTACAGATTTAACCCCTCCAATCCTGATGTCTTTATCACTCCTTACAATCTCAAGTTACTTAGTAAAATACCCCCACATCATTACGAAAAGCCCCTATGTGTTTATGAAAAAAAGGTTCAAAAATGGTGTTTAAAATAAATATGTAATTGTGAGGGTTTATATATAAATGTCTAGATTGGAGCGGTGTATCCGTAATCCAAAAGTCACAAATCTCTTAAATAATTTGATCGATTTCAGTTTAGTAAAATCCATGTCGAGGCAATTGCACTGTGACTAACCGGGCATGCTTTTACCATTTAAAACAAATCGGATTACTTGGTGATTAAGAGAGTAATCTCGGTCCCTAATCTTCCAATAGAAGAACACGTACTTTCTCCCCACATGCGCACTCACAATGACCCAGTTGTACCACCACCTTAATCAGACCTGCACAACGCCCACCTTCTCTTTTGCTCCTCCCCCACCACCAACAATATTTTAATGTCACAGGTGTGTTCATCTCTCCCGTCCCTGCGCGCAGCTTCAAATTGACATGAAATTGGCTAACTGTGGATCCTTCGCATGGTCGAACTAACCGATCGAGACTGCCACAGTGATCCCCATCTTGTGCCAGCAGTTAAACAACGACTAATGTTTTGAAATCAGATCGGTGGTCGAATAGATAAGTAAGATTTTCGTTTCTGATTTTAAGTAACTTAATGGTTAAGAGATTAAAGACACGTAGAGAAGTGAAGTGAAAAGAGCCACCTATTCTTCATCCCCCCTCTGGCCCAAGCTGATGTTACTATCTAGCCTGATTTTCAAAATTCAACATATAAAAAACGAATGGTAAAAGATGTAACAGCAGTTTAACGGACACATGGTGGGAATTACACTAATGTATAGTTCATGTTATTATTCACATGTATCTCTTGTACTACATATGTGTTTGTACATCGGCCATGCGGTCACTTGGATGGTTGGGGCTCGAATCCATGGTTGTGTACAACTCCAACAAGTGTTGGATACCATACTTTCTGTTAGCCATGTCTAGTTTTTCTTGCAAAGTCAAGCGAACTGAACCATAATATAACAGAGACGTACGTACGTAGATCAATGATACATTTTTTTATTACAAAATGTTTTAAATATGGTACCATAGCAGTTCTCAAGGTCGGCTTCTGTTGTCAGTGATTGGCAAAGTGACGAAGGTAAGTACGTGTTGTTGAGCTTAAGGCATCTTTAATTAGATCCAAAAAAAAATTCAAACTTATGCTTGGGATGACTCAGCTAAACGTGGTGTTCAAACCCAGGCCATCTGTCGCCTCCTCTACTTAGAAAAGTCAAAACCTTTACTGCCGTTTTGATAAAAGGTTATAAAGGTTGAACGTGAGAGGGGGTATGGGGGAGGAAGAAAGAGAAGAAAGAGAAGAAAGAGAGAGAAAGGGTGATGGGGAGACAGCTAAGAGTTTTGAGAATGGCAGGGAACCAGAGGAGACCACGTTTCCTCATGAAAGCACTGTTACTTGGCACACTTCCACGCCAAGTGTTAGATTTAATATGCTTAGTCATGTTTAGTCGAAGCATCTACCATCTGTTAAGAAGCACAAAACTTCAACGTGGGCGTGGTGGGGATCTCTTTATTGGAGTGTTCACGGGGAAGGGTCATATGTAATCTTATTGGTAATTGTTGGCCGTGGGCACCTTCACAGGATGTTCCGAGGTCCCTTTACCAACAGCAAGACGAGAGCTGAATTTTGTCTCCTTTGTATGTTGTTAAATGTGTGGGAACCATTTTCCTAGCTATTCCTACTAGGGCAAGCGAGGGTAGGCCTTTGTTTTATCTGAAATTTCTTGAGGAATAAACTCAAAAGTAGATTTTTTTTTATTTCTAAGTTTACCCCGTTATTATTCCATTGTGTTAGCTAGGGTTAAACACTGGTCGCCCTGTTAAAACCCGAGATTGAAACCTCTTTAATGAAATAACAGCACGAATAGTTCTTAAGAAGAAATTAAAATGTGTCCTTAATTTCCACATGCACTTCGCTTTTGGATCAATATTTTGATAACCTACTATGTAGATGCGTACTTCAACTCAACTGTAAATGTTGGAAACATAGGTGCAACTACGTTGAATACGACCAAGTGTCGAATAGATGGCCATATGAATTTTGTCTGGTTTCTACAAAAACCATACCACTAAGGTATACATATGGGGATAATTTGCTTCCCTAAGAGTTGTCATATTCCTTGGAGAAAGACGATCGAACAGTTCTCAATCAGAGTCCTTGCAGATTAGAGCATTCGCATAGGATAGCAAAGAAACTCCGGATATGAGATATCAATTCCAACTATGATTTCATTTGATATCTTACAACTATCCCTCTTTTCTCCAATCAGGTTGCTTTGTCACACTGTGAAATCCAGCTAGATTCCGAGTATTCTCATATACAGATCCATTAAACAACTCTCATTTTCCCCCTTTGGAAGATACGGAAGAGTGGAACAGCCAACTTATTGATATTAGAAGACGAAAATGATTCTCTGTCTCATGTTAGCGTCTATTGAGTACATGGTAATTAACCCGGTCATCTCATCAAGATTAGATGACTAAAAATCAGAATATGTTTCTCTTTTCTAAAACAATATAGTCATCCGATCTAAATTGGGCCACAGTGTTCTGTCAATGGCGCCCAAGAGAACAACAGTCCGTTGTATCATGCCCCGTTATATATAACATATGTGTGTTGATTTTTATGTTTATCTAAAATAATTCAATTAGACATATCTACTCAAATTATATGTGAGAAAACACGTTAGCTTGTGGGGAGACGCACATTGTGCCCTAGCTAGTTCGTACACACGATTCGCACTCAAACACAAAACCTCCCACTGTCCAATAATAATTCTAAGATTCTAATGAGCTGAGACGCACAGACATTAAGAAACTAGGGAAAAAGGCTCTCTTGATCTTGTGGGGAAAGCTTCCCACGTAACATGACGACAGGGGTAGATATGTTATCTCTGTGACCTCACCAGAAGAGTGCTGCATATCTTTCCATCTTAACATAGCTTGACACGTTACGGTCCTCGATTGGTCGTGGGAGAGTTTCACTTGTTGGCCCCTCTCAGCAAAGCCACCTTGGAGAGGAGGGGTGATAATACCGCCTCTGGATCATTTTACTGCAAGCATTGGGAAGATCATCAGAAGGCTCAGACAACATCGACGTGTGTTGTTTATATATGCCTTTCCCGTACACCACGGGTTAGTGGCACGCCCCTTTCCACATGAGCTCTTTTTTTTTTTTTGTTTAATGAAGTGTGAGCACGCGGGAGAGAGAGACAGAGAGAGAGAAGTAGAAACCATGTTAAAAGTAGTGCACATCTGGCCATACCTGGTACATGCATGACACCCTTCCACATGTGCGTTGGGTTTGGAATAATATATACCTCTCTCCCTCTCACTCTACACATAATTCATCTGTTGTATGTTTGATAAAGATGCTCAAAATGAGTGATTTCTAGGAGATATTTGTGATAGAAAGAACAATATATATTGTGGCAAGTTAACGGTTGGATCTGCGCGCATTTAAAAACACAGTGTTTTTGTCAATTCATGATGAGGTGTTTGTTTGAAGTTAAAATGATATATACTTGTGGAATCAGGTAGTTCCAATGAATAAATATTATCCTCAATATATGTAGAATCAAATCTTGAGCGATTTGGGGGAGATAGATAGGTTGGCATGCAATATATAGTCAACTAGCTAGTAAAGGTTTTTGGATTATGCTAAGCACATCTATTTCCTACATTCAAGGACAAGAAACCCACCAGTGCATTGGTGCTTGCATGCCTGGCATTTGGCCATGGGATTTATGAGATAGTTGGAAGATGGGAAACAGGAGCTTTGGGTGTCTGGGATAAGGATAACAGTGTTAGTTTATGTTTTCAGGGTTGAACTATGGGGGGTGAAGATCTCAAGAAAGGGCCACCCCAATGCATGTGAGTGCATCCTTCCAAAGATGCTCCTTTTCCACTAGCTCTCTTCACATGCATCTTCCCACCACTTCCCCATTAAACTAGGTATATAACGAGGCTTTTGACAAATTAAATCTTAATGAGCTGCTAATCTAGGATTCTCTCTCTCTCTCTCTCCCTCCAAACCGTCATCCTTATCCCTTGCATACAGAATTGCCATATCTACTTCATGATCTACGGGCCCGAATGGTATATAAACTAAAGCCCCCTAGCCTTGCAAGTTGCGAGTTTCTCCTATTTCCTCAACCAGCTCCTTCTATGGGGCTGCTGAGAGGAGACCCGGCCGGCCGGCCTACCTACAAGGTCATGTGCATGTAGGGAGGGGTGAATCAGACAAAGATCATTAAGTGCCTCCTTATCATCTCCTTTAGAAAAAGGGTGATGCAACGTGCTCCTCCAATGGGACGAACAGCAGGTGAATGCAAGAGAAATCCAATCAGATAGAAGCCCTGCTCCAGTGGAAGAACTCGTGGCAGCCCCAGAGCTGCTCATGCTGGCTGGCCATGCACGTAAGGCCTCCCTTCCTCTGCCACTTGGTATGGCTTCCTCTGCATTCTGCAGCGCCCACAGCTGGACCACTTCCCATTGGCAAGCCTCCAAAGAAGGGAAAACAAGGTCCTCTATGCTGCTGCATGCACGGTGCGTCAGAGATCAATGACGAGTAGGTGCCAGCCATGACACTCTATGGGGACTGAATGCGTCTTCTCTGCGTTGGTTGGACATAACTGCAAAGACGGCCGGAGAAGATGAGGGACTCGATCGTCTTCAAATTAAGAAGTCTACCGGATGCCATATACATATATCTCTTCAAGCCTGGGTCTTTTGCGCGCAGCAAGGATTAGTTCAAACTCTATCAGCGACAAATTAAGGGTATCATATCCTTCCTGTTTGTAAAAGGAAAGGAAAATGTTTTTGTCCCCAGCTGATCAACTATTAGTGTGGAGGATCTAAATTGTCTCTCTTTGTAGCTAGGTCACCGTTTGAATGTTAATTATGTCACCTTTAGACTACATTTTACCTAGCTATACGTTCGTAATATATAAAAGATGTGACCTCTAGTTTATTAATGTACGCTCTTGATCATTTTTTTTTGTGTGTTGAAAGCTAAACATACAACAAAGGCAAGGCTGTAAAGAATGCTGGTAAATACGATCAAGAGAGAAAGAACAACGTTAATTTTTCTAATGGAAGGAACGTACATAGGAAACAACGGAGACAGAATACAGAGCCTCAGACTTCTAGCAGTAGCTATTGTGAAGGATGCTAATTAAAAGAGACGGGTTTCACATGTCAATTAGATATGCATTAATGTTGTCTAATTATATTAAAAGAAAGCCAAAACATGAAAAGTTATATATATAACGGGCAGAGAAAAGCTTCGGTGCCTATAAAGGATAATCATGACAAGGAACTAGATCATACAGCCGCACGCCTTTTAGATTAATTGTAGGAAGCTTTCATTATCTAATGATAAGTATATATTACATCTTAATTTATCTTTTTCTAAACGAAGACAGAGAGATCGAATTAACTTTCGAATTAACTAGATTCAGTTTATAGGGTGTTGGCTGTGACCCAATACTAACAATGAGGAAGGGTTCAGATTTTATCTTGCACGAAAAAGTACAGATGTGCAGGCCAAGAAATTCCAACATTGAGAACAGGGTGGAACTATCTGTCAAGTTTTACCTTGCTTCATCATGTTGGGTAGGATATAAGGCACGTACTTTTCTTTGATAATTAAATTGAGTAATGCTTACCGTCACGATTAAATTATACACCGGGGTGTTATATACGTAACACTTATTTTTTTTAATTTTGTTTGAATGACTATCACGTCAAGTTAATTTAGTGTGTCAACCACGTCATTACGTGACGTGATGTGAGAGAGATGTAAAAATAAAACTTCGACCTTATGAATAATGAAAATGTCTCATTTTCACTCTTCATAGTGTCATCTGATAATTTGATCAACATATCAAACTAACTTGACGTGAGGGACATTCAATTTTTTTAAACGAAGTGTTACAATTATAACACCCCGATACGTAATTAACTAGAGTGTTTCACAAAATATTACTCAACTAAATTCCCTGTAGCCCCAGGTAGCCACCTTACTCTCCCATATTGTCGACATCCCCGTGTTGCATCGTTGGTCAGGTGATTGGGGGGGGGGGGGCTTTCAATTGATGAGCGGTCGATCAGACTGATCATCTCTTAATTAGCTCAAAAAGTTAATTAATTAATCTGTGATTGTTATTCACCAGTCGAGTCAATTGGAATGAAGTATAACAATTCTTTTAATTATTCAAGCTTAATTATATTAGGCTAATGTTGCAAAATTTTGAGTTAAAATGCAATTCTAAACGTATAACTTATGTAAACTTGTCCATATATATGTGATTGGGGGGGGGGGCGGTCGAACAGACTGATCATCTCTTAATGAGCTCCAAAAGTTAATTAATTACTCTGTGATTGTTATTCACCGTTCGAGTCAATTGGAATGAAGTATACCAATTCTTTTAATTATTCAAGCTTAATTATATTAGGCTAATGTTGCAAAATTTTGAGTTAAAATGCAATTCTAAACGTATAACTTATGTAAACTTGTCCATATATATGTGTATTTTTACCTATCTTGATTACCGACTACATATTCTGTGCATTGGTGAGCGTGGCCGTCGACCCAATAAATTGTCCCAACTAAGAATGCCTTCCAACGAAAAAACTTTTGCAGTTAATACACTGAAAAACACCGCCTATTCACTAACCCTAAATGGTGTTAATTGTTAGAATTAGAATCACACTTCTTATTTATTTTTTTCCCTCTCCTTTTCACTTGAGAGGAATATTTTGAACAACGCAGTATATATATATATATATATATATATATACATATATATGAACTCAGTAGAATATTCATCCGATTATTTCATCGGAGGATACCCTTTAAAACATGTATATTGATGCAGTTTTTTTTGTGAAAGGGGAGAGACAATATCATGTAGTACACTTCAGAAATAGTCATCCAATGAGGTGATCAGGCGGCATCTACTGACATGACAATAGAATGTGACTTTGAAGACATTGAATTTAAATTGCATCTTCATTAATTCAACAAAGGACAGGAGGAAACTGGCGCGGCCACGCTAGCTCTCCAGGTAAGGAAAGGCGGCTAATGTTAAACTTTTGGGCGAGGTTGATCGAGGGCCGGCATTTTTTGGGGGGCGGGGGCGGGGGGGTCTGTTTGTTGACTTGGCAGGAGTTGGGTGCCCCGAAGCACGCCAAGAGCAGTGGGGAATCGACACGTGCGACATGGTCCCGCTTTGGGGGTTCTGCAAGGGGGAGACGCGTGTGAAGAACTAGGTCATCTCCGGGGCGACCACCCATGTGCCTTCGCTGTTCTCCTTTCAAGGATCTCTTCTTCTTCTTGTTCCTCCCCCTCCTCCTCCTCCTCTCACCAAACCGACACAAACTCTCAAGTGCCTTTACTTCCAACGGGTTCTCACCAACCAAATGCTCAGTTTCGAGGGGTTCTCCGGGAGCTCTATGTATGCATATGTGACTGTGAATGTACGTAGATACCCTTCTCATATATAAGGGAATTTTTGAAGACATAAATATATATATACTCTTCTCCCAACAGATGAATTAATGACAGCCTGCATGCACTTTGGGTAAACCTTTTACAGCAAAAGTTTATAGAATCCAGATCTCTTACAGAGGTTAGAGCAATACAAGAAGAAACCATATATGCATATATGAGATGGTTGTAAGAATTAACATTGTGATCGAGTAGCATTAATTACGATCATTTTGACGTCATGGATCCATAGAGACATATACAGCCAACTCGGCACAGCAGTACTGAGAGAAAAAGTACAGCACGATATTACGTGCATTTCTGTGCAATGATAAATGTTGTAAGGTTTCGTATCTAACAAATTAAGTACATTCGCGAGGAATCCCAAATCCCAATTAGGAGAGACAATTAAGCTAGCACTGTGAACAGTAAAAATTACAGTACGGTCGTTGATGTTAGAGGCAACGTCGTTAAGCAATTATCTACATGAAACTAATTATACAAGTACACAGAAAGAAACCCCAAGCTTTTCTTCATGCATGCACGCATGGTCTGTTGTGAATTTATTTGTAAGAATTAGATTGGTCTTCATGAATCTAGCTAGCTACGTACGTACGTTGTACAGATATTCCTAGAGCGTTCTTTTTTGGCCATCCAAACGGTACTCCCAGATCTCACACGTACTGGATCGACATGCATGGGAGCTTAATTAATTATCCACTTTGTACAGTTAGATATATGTTACAGGCCACAGAATTTTAACTCCGAGTTACTGGGCAGGATTCTTTGCCTTTTGTATTATATTAATCCACCAGATGTACATGCATAACACCATCATATGCTGATGAATGGTAGCTAGAGTCCAATCCAAGGGGATTTTTTTTTTTAAAAAAAGTTAGCGATGCGACAGGCAAGTAATTAGCATTCACGTACGTACGTAGCACCAATTAAGACGAGGGCTTCTTTCCCTCCTTTTACTGTCTCTCCCATATATTCTAGTATTCTTAATTGGATTCGTAGATCACTTAATGTAGTGATCTGAAATTAACCTCTCCGCCGTATATATATATGGCTAGCTAGAGAAGACCCCTCTCTCTGCAGGTTTAGAGGACACCTCGAGTCAAACGCGTCATATATACTCGTCTCTTTTCCATGCCAATTTTAGTCCAGAGACTCACGTACCGCGCGCGAGTCTCCCTCTTGCAAGCTCCAAGAAGTAATTACAAACTAAGCAAGTCACCATACACATAGTTACGCTCAGACGTTCGAGTGAATTAGTGATCAGGAACCAGATATTAATTAAAATAGACACCCATGCATCTATATTTAGGCATAAAAATGTAAAATAAACATCACATAATTAAGAAGGAATTAAGATCATTGTCACTAATTTTGAGACTCCCATGAATTGCTAGTATACATTGTCTTAAAAGGGGGGGGGGGGGTTGCATCCGTACAGTATCGCCTTAATTAATTAAAGGTGACAGAGAGTTGGGAATGAATCGGGATCGTAATGGGAATAAAATTTCCAAAAAAAAATTGTGTACCCCACATCTACCACACCTGCAGGGATGAGGGGTAGAAAGCTGGGAATCGGTCCCATAATGGGAATAGAATTTGCCAAAACTTGTAGTGTGTCCCCTCATCTCCCACACACTGGGTGCTTAACTACACCAACGCCGACACCATCAACAGAAGGACCACCTTAAAAATTGGAAAAAGTAGGGCTCAGTGTGTGGTTTACAGCGAAGAGGGAGCTGAGGGAGAACAAAAGAGAGGAGGTGGGAGAGATCTATGCTCTGAGCCGTATAGCACAGTGCCTTTGATCCATAACAGGACAACACTGCAATCTTCTGTAAGAGGACTGTACGAAGGTTGTGATGTCGTGATCACTTGCACCTTGCGGCACATGCACTTCTGAAGTTATGACATAATTCGATTAATTTTTATGGAGGATTAAGCTGAATTATTATGCGCCATAGTCCTCCTTTGATGCATGCACCGAAGGACAAGGAGGGTGTTATGTCATAGCTTGATATATCTCTTCATGCATCATGGTGTACAAGATCTTGTTCTAGAAAGAACTATCTTGTTCCAGAAAGAACTAAGTCCTCCCTCCCTCCCTCCCTCCACCCTCTAAAGTTTTAAGATTTCTTCTTTAGCCATAAAAACTCTTTTGACATATAAGTATAGCTGTTGAGATGCCACTCACATTCTTCGAAGGGATCTATATTCAATGACTGACGCAGTTTTGAGGGTAGGTGATGGATCACCTAATTAAGTACAGAATAGATGAAGCCCAAGTTAGACAAAGTATAAGTCGCTTAGACGAAATATCGTCTAAGTCGAAGCGTTGTCTAAGTTGGGAAGTTGAAGGTGACGTCGATGATATATTGTTTAAGTGGAAAGTGACTAATTAGATGGATCATCGTCTAAGTGGAAGGTGACTTAGATGATACATCATCTAAGTCGGATACTGAACGTGACTTAGACGGAATAATGTCTAAGTGGAAGATGACTTGGACGATACATCATTTAAGTCACAAAATGACAAATGTAGATAAATAGCTTAGACAATACATTGTCTAAGCCATAAATCCAGACAATAGAGATTGAGCATCAGGTACGTGAGGCCCAGGCAGAAAGCGGATGATTCATCCTAGACATGTGTGTGACATTTCTGTACAGTCAGGAGTCTGGAAAAGTGTGCCGTTGTTATTGTAACCAATTATTGGATTGGGCCAATAATTAGGGGAATATTCTCATGTAATGATTAGAGAATATTTGTCGGGTAGTGTTCAAGATTCCTATATATATATGATGTATTGAGAATTAGGCTACCCTAACTTTTGATAATCTAGAAAGGCTAGTCTCAAAGTCAGGCCGCCGTAACTGTATCTATGTTTTTGATGTTAGTGCAGAGAAGGAAGCTGATTAAAGTTCCATAGACGTAGGAAGGCAATCTAACCAATCGAACTACATAAATCCCTGTGTTCTCTCTCTCTCTCTCTCTCTCTCTTCTCCTTCTCTCTCTTTCTGTGCATCTTTGGTTCTATATTTGTGATCCATCGTCATCGTCTTTTAACACGAAGGACAACGAGGTTTCCGCTGTGAAGAAGTCTTTGCTCAACAAATTGGTATCAGAGTGACGAGTTCTACACAGATCTACAATACAGGATCAAAGACGAGTAGACTGATGAAGGATGAGTTCGACAAGTTCGATGGTAAAGACAATTTCACTCTATGACAGATAAGAGTGAAGGATCTACTAGTTCAACAGAGAATCAACATGGCCTTGATAGGAGAGAGGCCTACAAAAATGGACTATGAGGATGGAGAGGAACGGGAGTAGATGGCTTTCAATACAATCCAGATGTGTCTTATAGACTCGGTCCTATATGATGTGATGTCAAAGAAGACAACAAAGAAATTATGGAAAAAGTTAGAGACACTGTATATGGCCAAGAGCATCACCAACAAGTTATTTCCGAAGAAGGAGTTGTACATTCTTTTCGGATGATTGAAGGGGGAGATCTGATTCAAAACATCAACATGTGTAATCAGATCATCAGCTATCTGTTACAATTCGAGGTCAAGTTCGATGATGAGGATAAAGCCATCATGATGTTATGCTCTTTACCTGTTTCATTTGATAATCTGATCACAATACTGATGTATGGCAAGAAAAATTTGCCATTTGAAGAGGTTACTGTAGTCCTCAGGTCAAATGAAACAATGAGGAGATGTAACATGAATGAACCTTTTTCTGAAGATCTGATGGCCATAGAGAGAAGTCGTGGAAGATCCAAGAAGAAAAATAGGGTAAAAAATAGAGGAAGGTCCAAATCTAATGTTAAGAAGTGTTATAAATGCCATCAGAAGGGACACTGCAAAAGAGATTGTCCTCTGTTGAAGCAGAAAGTTGAGGGAAAGTGAGTAGTTTAGGTTGATTTAGCAAGTGTAGCAGTAGACAGATCTGGTGATGTGGAAGTGTCAACAGATGATGCAGAACTACTGGTAGCATCATCAAGTAATTAATGATCATTTTCTTAGATCTTAGACCATGGATTCTAGATGTTCATTCCATTATTATCTACATAGGGAATAGTTTGATACCTACATGAGGTATGGGGGTGGAGTAGTTGTGCTCAGTGATAATCAACCCTGCAAAGTGCTGGGTATTGGGAACATCATAATTCGGATGCATGATGGTGTCATTAGGACACTAAGAGATGCCAGACATCTTCAAGAACTGAACAAGAATATGATATCTCTTAGTTATTTATAGAAGTCTGGACTTGGGCTGTCAGCAACTCCAGGCATTGGCTTATTCAAAGTCAGTAAAGGTGCTCGGGTTGTTATGAAGGGAAAGTGGACTATGAACAATGTGCACAGACTGTGTGGGAGTACACTTGTAGGCATGCCGCTGTATCATCTTTAGTAGAGAGCAGTACTGAGGATATCACACTATGACATATGCGGTTGGGGCATATAAGTAAGAGAGGTATTGTAGCGGCCCAAGATCTGGATACCGGAAAGAACCCGATACCATTCGAATCCTGGCCTGTCGCCCACGAGTCGGAGGGCTCGGAAGGGCTAAAGGAATGTGGAGGTACAAAGAAATAGAAAATAAAGTAGGATAATTCAATAATTAACAGAAATAAATAAACAACTACAACAGAGTCTAATCCAACAGAAGTACAGTCTAAGGCAGAGAAACGTACCCAACACCGAGTGAACACTCGGCCCAGCGAGCTGGCAACTAAGAACCTCCGCGTAGCACCCTCGAACCTCGAGGAAGAACTGTCGCACCTGAAAAGCAGGGGTGAGCCTCCTATCACTGGCTCAGTAGGGGTCCCACGGAACCCCAACCGTAAACAACGACGGTAACGAAAAGTAGCAACAACAGCAGGAACAGCAACCGGTGGTCGGTAAAAACTCGGCACTAACTGAACGCCCCGATCTCACCATCGGGGGACCACTAGACAAACAGGAAAACATCTGGCTATGCCGCCAGGAAAACTCATCACGACACCACTGTCGTGGACCAGACACTGCCTAGGAAAAGCCTCGATGACGCTCACCGGAACCTTAGACCTCTACCTCGAGAGCACACCCGGAACTGCAAGCAAAACCGCGTCTCGCAGACGGAAACAGAAACTCGAGTCACAAGAAACTCACGTCACATGACGGGAGCACTGCCCACTAGAAGCAAGGTCGGATGCATCCACTGACGTCTTACACCGCACCCTAGTGTCTCCCTACGACGTCCCAGGCAGAGACTGAGACACACAACCAGTACCACGAACAAGGACTAGCTGGGGTCACGCTCGTCAGCGCAGGTCCGACGCCCCCAACCAAGTGTGCACACACAGACCATGCGCCCTAGGTCAGATCCTCTAGCTAGTTCTTCCCCAAAGTCTGGACTCAGGCTGAAGGGGCCCTACGGTAACCAGCCTAAAAACCGTCTCTCTCGGGTAAGTCACTCCACCACTCCCAGGCGGGTCAGCACACGCGTGCTGTAAGAAGGTTAGACCAGTGGGAGGTCACTAAATGTGAACACGGAAAACCGCGCATGCACCCATCACGAGTAATGCGGAGTAACAGGTGGCTCGGGGCCACCAAACTCTGGACAGTCTACTAGACCTAATAAACCAACGGTCCTTGAGTCACAGGACTCGAGGTCAAGACCGTTATACAGGACAACCCTAGGCTGTCAATCTAGCCCATCCCTAGGTCTGAAACCACGATAGCACGAATATCGAGATAACTCACAAGCCGCCGAGGTAATCTCTCATCCAAGGGACACACGGAAAACCTCCAGCCCCAAGTTGTTTGACTGGACTCACAGTCCAAGGCCACACACATGGCCCGTATGGAAAAAACTTCCCGAAAAGCCAATGACGTGCAAGAATAACCCTCCACACTCAAGCTGACACACGGTGGCTTGATCTAGCGAAGGCACGAAGCCCAGAACATAAAGGATCACCCGGACCCTCCAAACCTAAGGGCACGCTAATCGAGATAACACGGTATCTTCAGACACCCCCAAAATACGAACACAGGACCCGTGGGCGTCTGGGACATCCACGAGACCGAAGGTCGACCACTAGGTCACAATCGGGTCGACCGGGGGTCAAAACGACACGACCGAAACACAAAAATCACGGAGCCCAAGCAGCGGACGTCATCACCTAGACCGCTAGGCTAAGTGGCGGTCTACCCTAGGACCGCTAGGCCCGGGCTAACAGTCCAGCCAGGACCGCAACGCCCCATAGACACACAGACCCCAATCGGTCATCTCCCAGACCGCTAGGCATCCAAACGGTCATACCCTGACCGCTAAACCCCGCTTGGCGCTCTCCTTGAGACCGCTAAGCCCCGTGGTGGTCTATCGCGAGACTGCAAAGCTCGAACTGACATAATGGACCCCTGGCGGTCTCCACATGACCGCCAGGTAGCCTAGCGCTCTTTGGAAGGACCGCTAGGTCGTCCCGAGCCCGAAAACGGTGAATCACACAAAAAATCCCATTCCACACCCCGTTCACGCCCATGTGAAGGGGAAAACAAGGGGGAACTAGTCTCCAACCTCTCTAGCACCGAGAGGACCCATTTAAACATCAAAAATACAATCAAAACACTAAATCCGGCTCACACTCCAAAACCATGCATTTACACCCCGGTGGAGAAATAAACCCACTCAGCTCGCCTCGGGCTACCAAACTCACGGGAAATAAAGTACTCGGGTTAGGGAACCATCCTCCTACCTCCATCGAAGATTCCGCACGTCGAGGATGCCAATCCACCAAGAAAACGCCGTTTGAACCGCCGCCGGCGCCCCGAACTCGCGGCCAAGCTTCGCCGCGCCACCATCCCTCGATGCTCGACCCGTTCTCGCCGTCCTCGCCCCCCCCGCCATCGCCGCCTCGCCCTGCCTGTCGCGGTCGGCCGCCTGCAGAGAAGAGAGGGAGAGGAAGAGAAAAACGGAGGGGGAGAGAGTGAGAGACGTGAGGGAGAGAAAGAGAGAGGGTAAGGGGGGTTAAAAGAAAAAGAAAATATATTAGTATTTCAGAAATTCAATTTTTGGCCCGAAATTCCATAAAATTATAAAAATATGAAAAAATTACCTCCGCGATCCTCGGAAAGAGCCCAACGCGCCGATACTGTCTCGGAGTCAGAGAACGCAACAGTTCACCCTGCACAGAGTTCCGAAGGCTCGTGAGGGAACAACACACGTAAACCACGAAACGCTCTCCGGGACCCACAAAAGCGATCCGATAAATATCTGAAAAACCCGGGGCATTACAGCTCTACCCCCTTAAAGAAATTTTATCCTCAAAATTCAGGACAAGCACCATGTCACAGGGGGAGAACACCCCGAACCCGCTGACAACGTTGTCAGAGCTTCAGCACAGAAAATCTCGATTCTCACGAAAGCATCGATCCTGAGGGATACCACCAGATCATAATCACGAGCAACACCTCGCTCCGCACACATCGCACATCCATCATAACACAAAAGCACAAGTCTGGCATCACCTCAGTCACAATAGAATTCCAAAGACGGCACCGCTGTCACAATCTCGCTCACCGAGGAGACATAGTCCTCGTTACGAGAGACAGCCATCGATCCAACTCACACTCGGCGGACCAACCAAAACGTCAACCTCACTACCGGCTGACCACCACAATTCCGTCGGCTCCACACCAAGGGCCACCTCACACCTGGCAAGCCGAACGCCAATAATAGCAGGGGTTCAACTCTGCCAGAAGACAACTTTCACAATTCCTAGACCCAATCCAGGAAAAAGCACATCACGGAAATGGCCACCAAAGGTCTCGCTCGCACATGGCTCTCGCCATTCTCGAAGCGTAACCACCAGCATCTTCTGTCTGTGAAAGACCAATCGCCGGTCACCAGACACTCGCCAACGGGAAACCCTTGACTTGCTCAGCTTCTTCCTTCTTTCCGGTCCTTCACCATGTCTGAAGGGCACATTCCAAATCTCGACAAGCCATCCGTTGACGACTTCCGCACAGACCAACACTGCAACTCGAGCCGAACCTCGCTCGGCGCCACACCCAGACCTATCCTCATGCCAACTCTACCCTCTCAGGGGAGCACGGCAGAACTAATGGACAAGATCCTGGAGTCTTCGATCTTCACCTCACTCAACTCAGACTTATAGGGGAATCCTCCCATGCTGGTCACTAGACCAAGGATCACCATATCCAATGCCAACGTCTCTTCAGAGACCTCCATACACCGATAGTGCCCACCGTCCTGTCTCATCAAATCCTATCTCATCTCAGTTACTCCAAATGGACGCCTGCCAATCTCGGTTCCGCTCTCGCCACAGAGCCATAGGACACAACCTGAACAATTCACGGCACACGACTCCAAGGTAACCAAGTGCCACTTGCTATCACAGCAACCTGGCCGACAGTGCCACGACCAAAGCACACGGGTCCCCAGACAACATACACATCTTACTACCGCTGAGTCCTCTTCCACATCATTCTAAAACTTCCGGACTCATCTGGCCTCTTGATAACACCGGCCCTACTGCAGCCGATCACATGGCTAGCATTACCAGTCGCTCACAGCTACCAACTGGGACACATAATCTCTCAGAGATCACTTCTCTAAAAACATAACCTCATCCGCGGACACAACTTCCAACACAAAAATAGGGTACTCATGCGGCACACTCTCCAACATATTTCCCCAACTCACCCCTGTCAGCACCACAAACTACAATGCCTCTAGCTACGGCACGGCAACAACACGTCTCACACCAAAGAACCAATCCTCCAACGCCCTACACATCCTCAGGAACCCACCCATAGCAACCAACGCTACGATCCTAAACCTGTGAGTCATGGGCCAACCAGGCTTCTGCTGCGAACTCTGATCCACATGCACAACCAAGCACAACGACTCGGGATCCGTCATCCTGACAATCCTCTGTAACTCCGCAGGCTCCGATCCTCAACACATCGGGAACCACAACACCAACCACAAATTCTCACGAACACTGCCCAGCCGGCACCCGTCCTTCTGGAACAGTGCCAACACCCTTAGACACCAGGGAAAATGGGCACGACTTCTCACAGGCAACCACCTGGCCAAAACACAGGACTCGTCTCGCACGGACTTCATGGCACACGAAGGCCGACCAACCCGAACACACGATGCAAGACGACGAACCTTAGCCAAAACGTGATCTCCTCCAACCAAGGGAAAAACTCAATATACCTCTGACCAACGGAAGGTCTCCACGCTTGACCTGACCTCGAACCTTGCACACACTGGGAACAACACCTACCAGCACTAGAAAAAACCATTGCCACCGTCAGATCAGCTCCTCCGACATGCTCACCAAGAAGATCCTCCACTCATCCAAGCACATCTCGATCAGAACATCCGTTCTGCCACCTCAAACCACAACCTCGACACCTCAAGGCTGGGTAAATCTCAAGTTGGAGTGGCCAAACTCTATAACAGCTCCCTCAGAGCACTCACGGCCACTTAACCACGAATAATCCTCACCAGCCACCTGACCTCGCTGCAAATTCCTCGACCGCAGCACCACAACAACGCTCCTGCCGGCAACCTCTGCCCAACGCAACACAACTGGGGCCACCACCCATCGGAAAGAATTTTCTCTATTACATCCCTCGGGCCCCACACCAGCACTCCACGAAACAACAACCACATTCACAGCGCCAACGCAGCGCGCTCAAGCTCTTACGCGAGAAACTAAGTGGAAAACGAACACAAAACCCTATGCCAGTTGCCGACTGTACTGGACCTTACGGACTCTGATCACTGCAATATCTCAAATTCCCATGTACATCCACAATCATGCTCTGATACCAACTGTAGCGACCCAAGATCCGGATACCGGAAAGAACCCGATACCATTCGAATCCTGCCCGGTCGCCCACGAGCCGGAGGGCTCGGAAGGGCTAAAAGGAGTGTGGAGGGACAAAGAAATAGGAAATAAAGTAAGATAATTCAACAATTAATAGAAATAAATAAACAACTACAACAGAGTCCAGTCCAACAGAAGTACAGTCTAAGGCAGAGAAACGTACCCAACATCGAGTGAACACTCGGTCCGGCGAGCTGGCAACTAAGAACCTCCACGCAGCACCCTCGAACCTCGAGGAAGAACCACCGCACCTGAAAAGTAGGGGTGGGTCTCCTATCACTGGCTCAGTAGGGGTCCCGCGGAACCCCAACCGTAAACAATGACGGTAGCGGAAAGCAGCAACAACAGTAGGAACAGCAAACCGGTGGCCGGTAAAAACTCGGCACTAGAGCTACTCTACTGTACCAAAAAACATGCCCCGATCTCACCATCGGGGGACCATTAGATTAACAGAAAACCCTGGCTACGCCGCCAAGAAAACTCATCACGACACCACTGTCGTGGACCGGACACAGCCTAGGAAAACCCTCGGTGACGCTCATCGGAACCCTAGACCTCTACCTCGAGAGCACACTTGGAACTGCAAGCAAAACCACGTCTCGGGGACGGAAACGAAAACTCGAGTCACAAGAAACTCACGCCACGTGATGGGAGCACTGCCCACTAGAAGTAAGGTCGGATGCGTCCACTGACGTCTTACACCGCACCCAGTGTCTCCCTACGAAGTCCCAGGCAGAGACTGAAACACAAAACCAGTACCACGAACAAGGACTAGCTGGGGTCGCGCTCGTCAGCGCGGGTCCGACGCCCCCAACCAAGTGTGCACACACAGACCATGCGCCCTAGGTCAGATCTTCTAGCTGGTTCTTCCCCAAAGCCCGGACTCAGGCTGCACGAAGGGGCCCTATAGTAACCAGCCTAAAAATCGTCTCTCTTGGGTAAGCCGCTCCACCACTCCCGGGTGGGTCAGCACACACGTGCTGTAAGAAGGCTACGACCAGTGGGAGGTCACTAAACGTGAACACGGAAAGTCACGGACGCACCCATCACGAGTAACGCGGAGTAACAGGTGGCTCGGGGCCACCAGACTCTGAACAGTCCACTAGACCTAATAAACCAACCATCCTTGAGTCATAGGTTTCGGGGTCAAGACCGTTGTACAGGACAGCCCTAGGCCGTCAATCTAGCCCATCCCTAGGTCTGAAACTACAGTAGCACGAATACCAAGATAGCTCACAAGCCGCCGAGATAATCCCTCGTTCAAGGACACACGAAAAACCTCTAGCCCCAGGCTGGTTGACTGGACTCACAGTCCAAGGCCACAGACATAGCCCGCACAGAAAACACTTCCAAAAAGTCAATGACGTGCAAGAATGACCCTCCACACTCAAGTCGACACACGATGGCTTGATCTAGCGAAGGCACGAAGCCCGGAACACAAAGGGTCACCCGGACCCTCCAAACATATAGGCACGCTAATCGAGGTAACACGGTACCTCCGGACACTCCCAAAACATGAACACAGGACCCGCGGGCGTCCGGGACATCCATGAGACCGAAGGTCGACCACTGTGTCACAATAGGGTCGACCGGGGGTCAAAACGACACGACCGGAACACGAAAATCACTGAGCCCAAGCAACAATCATCACTTAGACCGCTAGGCTAAGTGGCGGTCTACCCCAGGACTGCAACGCCCCAGAGACACACAGACCCCAAGCGGTCATCTCCCAGACCGCTAGGCATCCAAACGGTCATACCCTGATCGCTAAACCCCGCTTGGCGGTCTCCTTGAGACCGCTAAGCCCCGTGGTGGTCTATCGCGAGACCGGAAAGCTCGAACCGACATAATGGACCCCTAGCGGTCTCCACATGACCACCAGGTAGCCTAGCGGTCCCTGGAAGGACCGCTAGGTCGTCCCGAGCCCGAAAACGGTGAATTACACAAAAAACCCCATTCCACGTCCCGTTCATACCCATGTGACGGGAAAAACAAGGGAGAACTAGTCCCCAACTCTCTAGCACTGAGAGGACCCATTTAAACCTCAAAAACGCGATCAAAACACTAAATCCGGCTCACACCCCAAAATTATGCATTTATACTCCGGCGGAGAAATAAATCCACTCGGCTAGCCTTGGGCTACCAAACTCGCGGGAAATAAAGTACTCGGGCTAGGGAACCATCCCCCTATCTCCACCGAAGATTCCTCCGCCGGCGCCCCGAACTCGCGGCCAAGCTTCGCCGCTCCACCATCCCTCGATCCTCGACCCGTTCTCGCCGTCCTCGCCCCCGAGCCATCGCCGCCTCGCCCCTACCTGTCGTGGTCGGCCGCCCACGGAGAAGAGAGGGAGAGGAAGAGAAAAACGGAGGGGGAGAGAGTGAGAGACGTGAGGGAGAGAAAGAGAGAGGGTAAGGGGGGTTAAAAGAAAAAGAAAATATAATAGTATATCAGAAATCTGATTTTTGGCCCAAAATTCCATAAAATCATAAAAATATGAAAAAATTATCTCCGTGATCCTCGGAAAGAGCACAACGCGCCGGTACTGTCTCGGAGTCAGAGAACGCAACGGTTCACCCTGCACAGAGTTCCGAAGGCTTGTCAGGGAACAACACACGTAAACCACGAAACGCTTTCCGGGACCCACAAAAGCGATCCGATAAATATCCGAAAAATCTGGGACATTACATGTAACGACCCGAGAATCGATTACCGGGAAGGCCCGATAACCTGAGACTCGAACCGCCGCCCAAGAGCCGGGAGGGCTCGGAAGGGCTAAAAGGAGTGTGGAGGCACAAAGAAATAGGAAATAAAGCAGGACAATTCAACAATTAACAGAAATAAATAAACAACTACAGCTACAACAGAGTCCAGTCCAACAGAAAGTACAGTCTAAAGCAGTAAAACGTACCACATGCCAAGTGAACACTCGGCCCTGCAAGCTGGCAACTGAGAACCTCCGCTCCGCACCCTCGAACCTCGAGGAAGAACCGCCACACCTGAAAAGCATGGAATGAGTCTCCAAAATAGAGACTCAGCAGGGATCCCGCGGAACCCCAATCGGAAACAACGGCGGTACCGGAAAGGAGGGCTACGAGAGCAACCGCAACAGCAGGAACAGCAAACCCGGTGGCCGGTCGAAACTCGGCACTACAACTACTCCTACTGTACCAAAAACACACCCCGAACTCACAGTCGAGGCTACCGGACTACACTAGTACCGCTTACCGAAGTAAAAACCCACGGCAACCATGCCGTAGAGGCCTGTCCCCCGGACACAGCCGACCTAGACACGCTGTCCAAGGTGCAACCCCGACCATCCGATCACGGGTACCGCACAACAAGACGCAACCTCGGTAAAGCCACTAGCACTAGTCTGACGGCGCGAAAACCAACACACGCGCCATGGCGAAACAACCGAAACTCAACGGTCGACACGACCGAAACCCGAAGGTCAAAGTCACGGAAACTGACAGTCTGTCACTCCCGACTCGACATGAGTACCTCCCACTAGAAGCACAGTCGGTAGCGTCCCCTGACGTCTTACACCGCACCGCAGGTGAACTGCCTGACGTAGTAGCGCCTACCAAAGGCACGAACACCGTACAAGTAACCACAAACAAGTGACTAGCTCGGGTCACGCCCGTCGACGTGGGTCCAACCGCCCCCAACCATGTGTGCACACACAGACCACGCGTCCTAGGTCTGGCCCTCTGACCTGTTTTCCCCCGCAGCCGGACTCTGGCTAACGACGAGGGGCCCGACGGTAACCGGTCCACAAACCGTCTCAAAGGGTGAGTGCCCGTACACCACTCCCAGGTGAGACCAGCACCTCGTACTGGTGGGCTACGACTAGTGGTGGGTCACTGAAGGAGTAGACTCCCAAGTCAACGGAAAACAACGTCCGCATCCGACGACGTACGGGGACCACCCCACGTACCGGCCCCGTCGCACGGCGACCACAATCGGAGAAGAAACAGGACTCGCAGTCCACGGCCAAGAACGCACCATGCGCGAGAGTCGAGAAAACTCAAGTGGCGCTAAGCCACTGGACTCTGGGCAGTCCTCTAGACGCACTACACCCAACGGTCCTTGAGTCACAAGACTCGGGGTCAAGACCGTTGTACGCAACAGCACAAGGCCGTCAATCTAGTCCAATCTCTAGGTCTAAAACCACGGTAGCACGAATACCGAGATAACTCATGAGCCGCCAAGACCACTCCCTCGGGAAGGGAACGCAAAGGACTAAAGCCACCCACACGGGCCACACGGAAAACACAGAAGCACGATTCCCAGGGTAGCACACTAGCCGCCACGTCGATCTCCCATCCCAGGGCAGCGGGAAACCTCCAGCCCCAGGCCGGATAACTAGACTTGCAGTTCAGGGCCAAACACATGGCCCACACGAGAATCGCCTTCCAAAGAGACCCACGACATGCGGGGGAGACCCCACCGCACACACACCGATACACGGTGACTCGATCGAGCGTAACACTAAAGCCCGGAACACGTGGGGTCACCCGGACCCACCACACCTACGGGCACGCTAATCGAGGTAACACGGCACCTCCCGACACCCCACAAACACGGACACGGAACCCACGGAGTGCCCGGGACACTCACGAGACCTAAAGTCAACCACTGGGTCACAACCGGGTCGACCGGGGGTCAAAACCACGCAGACGAGAACTGCAACGTAGTCACGGTCACCTGGGGACCGCGACCACATAGAAACGGTCGACCGGGGACCGCGACTAAGCAGTCACGGTCGGGTCACGACCGCGACTAGACAAAACGGTCTATCGCACGTCCGCGACGCTTGCCGACGCTCTTGGGCAAACGCGGTTCTCCCAAAACCGCGACCAATGAACGCGGTTACTGGTAGACCGCGACCATTTCGGAAAACCGAGAATGGCGGGAAAATGCCCAAAGATCCACGCCACGCCCCCAAACATCTACGGATGAGGGGGAAAACATGGGGGAAGCTCCCCAGGAGTCCCTAGCATGCATCTATGGCCTCGGATCGGCCTAAAACGCAAAGAAACCCCAGATCGGGCGATCACTCCCCAAAACATGGTTTTCCCCAAAAATGCCCCAAATGACCCGCTCGGCTCACCACGGCCTACAAAACTCGCGGGAAATGAAGCGCACGAGCTGGGGGTCCATCTCCCTACCTCCACCGAAGATTTCACGCACCGTGGACGCCGATCCACGAAGAAACGCCTCCGAAACCCCGCCGATGCCTCCACACCCGCGAACCTGCTCGCCACGCGCCACCGTCTCGTTCCTCGACCCGTCCTCGCCGTCCCTCGTCCCACGGGCCTCGCCACCTCGCCCCCATCCGCCTCCGTCGGCCACCGGAGAAGAGAGGGAGAGAAGAGAGAGCGTGAGAAGGGAGAGAGTGAGGAAGAGAGAATGAGGGGAAGAGAGAGAGAGTGGGGGGTTTATATAGGAAAATCCGGAAAATCGGAAAAATCCCGAAAAATAGAAAAATACACCCTCGCGATCCTCGGAACGCACCGATCGTAACGGTACCACACTCGCCTAGGTGAACGGCCCGGTTCACCCGCAACGAGGTTCCGAAGGAATTACCGAAACACACACCGGGAATCGGAAAACACACGCGGAAAAACCGCGGAGCTCTTCCGGGCCTCCGAAACAACTCCGAATCGCGCCGATCCGAACACGAAAGATGTCCGAAACATCATTTCGGACACAACGGAGCCAGATATACTAGAAACGTAGATCTGGGACCCGAGAAGAAGGATCCGAAAAACCCGGGACATTACAGCCCTCCCCCCTTAAAGGAATTTCATCCTCGAAATTCAGGACCTAGCACGAAGTCACAGGGGAAGAACATTGAATCAACTGACACGTTGTCAGAGCCCCAGTACAGAAAACCTCGATTCTCACGAAAACACCGATCTGAGGGACACAGCCAGACTTACAATCACAAATGACACCTCGCTCCGCGTGCCGAGCACACTGGCCAACAGAGCAGGCATATACCAAAGGACACAGTCCGGCATCACCTCAGACAACGCGAGAATCCACCATGGCGCCGCAGCCACAATCCTGCTCACCGAGGAATCACAACCCTCGCACGAGAAAACAGCCACCGATCCATCCTATGGTCGGCAGACAAATCGCACATCAGCTTCGCAGCCAACTGACAGGTCGCACACCTTACTCAAGGGAGCAACCAAAATAGAGCCTCCACCAGCTCAAGTAGCCATCTCAACAGACCGCAACCAGCTCATCGGCTCAGCACCAAGAAACACCCAACACATGGCAAGCTGAAAGCCAGACATAACACTGTGCCAACTCTTTGTCAGAAGATAAACTTCGACAAAGCCCAGATCCCATCCGGAAAGGCACATCACAGAAACGACCACCAAAGGTCTCGCTGGCACACGGCTCTCGCCACGCTCGAGCCCCGACAACCAGCATCTTCTGTCTATGAAATGACCACACGCCGACGACCACCAACCGCTCGCTCAGGTTCTTCCTTCTTTCCTGGTCCTCCACCGGGCCCGAAGGAAACATTCCAAACCTCGGCAAGCCATCCGTCGACTCCCACACAGACAATTACCACAACTCGAGCCACACTCCTCTCAGACTCCACATCTGAGCTCGAACAACGTGCCAACTCGACCCTCTCGGGGAGCACGACGAAACCAAATGACAAGATCATAGTGTCTTCAGTCATCACCTCACTCGACTCAGACTTACAGGGGAACCACCCCATGCTAGTCACCAAACCAGGGATAACCATCGCGACACCGACGTCCTATCAAGGACCACCAAACCGACGCCAATCTCACAAAAGGCCTCCGCCCAAAGGCATCACTCTTCCATCTGGTCTCATCAAATCCTTCGATCAACCTCAAGTGGACACCTGCCAATCCCGATTCCGCCCTTACCACAGAGCCACGGGACACCACCTGAACAATGCTCACGGGTCCCTAAGCAACATACATCTCACCATGGTCGGCTACGAGACTAGCCTTACCAGTCACTCGCAGCTACCAACAGGAACCCACAGCCTGCCAGAGATCACTTCTCCAAAAATGATCTCATTCGAGGACACGACTGGGAACACAAGTCGGGCACCAAGCCACCGACTCTGACCAACACGTCCTCGACCTCGTCAGGCAACATCCTCAACAACCTCATCCAGGTCTAACACCGACGCCTGACACGGCTTCCAACATAGGAACATGGTACTCATGCGGCACACTAGCCAGCACTTTTCCCAACACTCCATCCTGCCAATGCCAAGAATCACGATTTCTCGGATAACGGCACGGCAACAACACGTTTCACATCGAGGAACCAATCCTCCGATGCTCAACGCAACCTCAGGAATCCGCCCGTAGCAACCAACGCTACGATCCTGAACCAGTGGGTCACAAGCCCATCACGGTTCCGCTGCGCACTCAGATCTGCGCGCACAACCGAGAAAGCAAACACCGCCCAACCGGCACTCGTCCCTCCAGAACAGCGCCAGCACACCCTTACACGACAAGGGAATGGGCACAACTTCTCACAGGTAACCACCTTGCCAAGACAAGGAGCACGTCTCGCACAGACTTCATGGCACACAAGGCCAACCAATCCGGGCACACAATGCAAGACGACGAACCTTAGGCCAACACAATCTCTCCCTACCAAAGGAGAAACCAACACACTTCCGACCAACAGAAGAACTCCACGCTCGACCTGACCTTAAACCTCGCACATGCTGGAAACAGCACCATCCAACACCAAGGAAAACCATCGCTTCCATCAGGTCAGCGCCTCCGACACACTCGGCGAGTGTCATGTCGGATCACAATCACATCATCTCTCGACGCACCACTGCTGCAATTCCTCAAACTGCAACACACCACACCAAGAGCCGCAACACGAGCCATAACGACAACCGCCGATGCTCATCCTCGAGTCCCGAACTCACCGTGGAGCCTTCACATCTCAAGCCAAGTCCAGGGCGAACACAACCCAATCGCACACAAGAGCGCAGGAGCAAGACTTACTGGGACACCACAGCCCAATCTTGCCTCAAAATCCACAAAACAGTCGGGACCGACACGTCCTTTCTGACGCCACAGAGCACGACAAGGACACTAGGCTCGACAAAACAGCAGCTCACCGTAAAGATCCTCCGCTCACCCGAGCACACTTCTCGATTAGAACACCCGCTCTGCCACCTTAAACCACGACCTGAACACCTCAGGTGCTGGACAAACCTCAAGCTGGAGTGGCCAAAATCGACAGCAGCTCCCTCAGAGCACGCTCACGGCCACTTAACCACGAAAAATCCTCTCCAGCCACCTGACCACGCCGCAGATTCCTCGAACGCAGCGCCGCGAGCTCGCACCTGCCAGCAACCTCTGCCCAATGCAGCACAACCTGCAGGCCCACCACCGATGAGGGAGAAGGCTCTCGACCTCGATCCTTAGACCCCATGCTGGCACGAAAGCCGCGAACAGCAACCACCTTCACAGCGCCGCACAGCGCACTCAAGCTCTCAAACGAGAAACTAGGCGGAAAGCGAACACAAAACCCTAACCAGCTGCCGACTGTACTGGACCTTATGGACTTTGATCACTGCAATATTTCGAATTCCTATGTACGTCCACAACCACCGCTCTGATACCAGCTGTAACGACCCGAGAATCCGATTACCGGGAAGGCCCGATAACCCGAGACTCGAACCGCCGCCCACGAGCCGGAAGGGCTCGGAAGGGCTAAAAGGAGTGTGGAGGCACAAAGAAATAGGAAATAAAACAGGATAATTCAACAATTAACATAAATAAATAAACAACTACAGCTACAACAGAGTCTAGTCCAACAGAAAGTACAGTCTAAAGCAGTAAAACGTACCACATGTCAAGTGAACACTCGGCCCGGCAAGCTGGCAACTGAGAACCTCCGCTCCGCACCCTCGAACCTCGAGGAAGAACCGCCACACCTGAAAAGCAGGGAATGAGTCTCCAAAATAGAGACTCAGCAGGGATCCCGCGGAACCCCAACCGGAAACAACGGCGGTACCGGAAAGGAGGGCTACGAGAGCAACCGCAACAGCAGGAACAGCAAACCCGGTGACCGGTCGAAACTCGGCACTACAACTACTCCTACTGTACCAAAAACATACCCCGAACTCACAGTCGAGGCTACCGGGCTACACTAGTACCGCTTACCGAAGTAAAAACCCACGGCAACCATGCCGTAGAGGCCTGTCCCCCGGACACAGCCGACCTGGACACGCTGTCCAAGGTGCAACACCGACCATCCGATCGTGGGTACCGCACAACAAGACGCAGCCTCGGCAAAGTCACTAGCACTAGTCTGACGGCGCGAAAATCAACACACGCGCCACGGCGAAACAACCGAAACTCAACGGTCGGCACGACCGAAACCCGAAGGTCAAAGTCACGAAACTGACAGTCTGTCACTCCCGACTCGACAGGAGTACCTCCCACTAGAAGCACAGTCGGTAGCGTCCCCTGACGTCTTACACCGCACCGCAGGTGAACTACCTGACGTGATAGCGCCTACCAAAGGCACGAACACCGTACAAGTAACCACAAACAAGTGACTAGCTGGGGTCACGCCCGTCGACGTGGGTCCAACCGCCCCCAACCATGTGTGCACACACAGACCACGCGTCCTAGGTCTGGCCCTCTGACCGGTTTTCCCCCGCAGCCGGACTCTGGCTAACGACGAGGGGCCTGATGGTAACCGGTCCACAAACCGTCTCAAAGGGTGAGTGCCCGTACACCACTCCCAGGTGAGACCAGCACCTCGTACTGGTGGGCTACAACTAGTGGAGGGTCACTGAAGGAGTAGACTCCCAAGTCAACGAAAACAACGTCCGCATCCGATGACGTACGGGGACCACCCCACGTACTGGCCCCGTCGCACGGCGACCACAGTCGGAGAAGAAACAGGACTCGCAGTCCACGGCCACGCACGCACCCTGCGCGAGAGTCGAGAAAACTCAAGTGGCGCTAAGCCACTGGACTCTGGACAGTCCTCTAGACGCACTACACCCAACGGTCGTTGAGTCACAAGACTCAGGGTCAAGACCGTTGTACGTAACAGCACAAGGCCGTCAATCTAGTCCAATCCCTAGGTCTAAAACCACGGTAGCACGAGTACCGAGACAACTCACGAGCCGCCAAGACCACTCCCTCGGGAAGGGAACGCAAAGGACTAAAGCCACCCACACGGGCCACACGGAAAACACAGAAGCACGATTCCCAGTGCAGCACACTAGCCGCCACATCGATCTCCCATCCCAGGGCAGCGGGAAACCTCCAGCCCCTGGCCGGATAACTGGACTTGCAGTCCAGGGCCAAACACATGGCCCACACGGGAATCGCCTTCCAAAGAGACCCACGACATGCGGGGGAGACCCCACCGCACACACACCGATACACGGTGACTCGATCGAGCGTAACACTAAAGCCCGGAACACGTGGGGTCACCCGGACCCACCACACCTATGGGCACGCTAATCGAGATAACACGGCGCCTCCAGACACCCCACAAACACGGACACGGAACCCACAGGGTGCCCGGGACACTCACGAGACCTAAAGTCAACCACTGGGTCACAACCGGGTCGACCGGGGGTCAAAACCACGCAGACAGGAACCACAACGTAGTCACGGTCACCTGGGGACCGCGACCACATAGAAACGGTCGACCGGGGACCGCGACTAAGTAGTCACGGTCGGGTCACGACCGCGACTAGCCAGACGCAGCCCGATGGTAGCGGTCGCCCTAGGACCGCGACCAGACAGTCACGGTCGGGTCACGACCGCGACTAGACAAAAATGGTCTATCGCACGTCCGCGACGCTTGCCGACGCTCTTGGGCAAACGCGGTTCTCCCAAAACCGCGACCAATGAACGCGGTTACTGGTAGACCGCGACCATTTCGGAAAATCGAGAACGGCGGGAAAACACCCAAAAATCCACGCCACGCCCCCAAACATCCACGGATGAGGGGGAAAACATGGGGGAAGCTCCCCAGTAGTCCCTAGCATGCATCTATGGCCTCGGAACGGCCTAAAACGCAAAGAAACGCCAGATCGGGCGATCACTCCCCAAAATATGGTTTTCCCCAAAAACTCCCCAAACGACCCGCTCGGCTCACCACGACCTACAAAACTCGCGAAAAATGAAGCGCACGAGCTGGGGGTCCATCTCCCTACCTCCACCGAAGATTTCACGCATCGTGGACGTCGATCCACGAAGAAACGCCTCCGAAATCCCGCCAGTGCCTCCACGCCCGCGAACCGGCTCGCCACGCGCCACCGTCTCGTTCCTCGACCCGTCCTCGCCGTCCCTCGTCCCACGGGTCTCGCCACCTCGCCCCCATCCGCCTCCGTCGGCCGCCGGAGAAGAGAGGGAGAGAAGAGAGAGCGTGAGAAGGGAGAGAGTGAGGAAGAGAGAATGAGGGGAAGAGAGAGAGTGGGGGGTTTATATAGGAAAATCCGAGAAATCGAAAAAATCCCAAAAAATAGAAAAATACACCCTCGCGATCCTCGGAACGCACCGATCGCAACGGTACCACACTCGCCTAGGTGAACGGCCCGGTTCACCCGCAATGAGGTTCCGAAGGAATTACCGAAACACACACCGGGAATCGAAAAACACACGCGGAAAAACCGTGGAGCTCTTCCGGGCCTCCGAAACAACTCCGGATCGCGCCGATCCGAACACGAAAGATGTCCGAAACATCATTTCGGACACAACGGAGCCAGATATACCGGAAACGCAGATCCGGGACCCGAGAAGAAGGATCCGAAAAATCCGGGACATTACATTACAGTTATGATAGAACTTCACAAGAGGAATTTGTTGCCAAATCTTGCAAAGTACATTTTTGTAAATTTTGTGTACTAGGGAAACAATGCAGAGTTCAATTTAACACTTCTACATATAGAAGTAAGGAGGTTCTGGAATTAGTACATTCAGATGTTTGGGGACCAGTGTCAACCCCATCATTGGGAGGGACAATATGCTTTGTGAGCTTCATAAATGACCACTCACGGAATGTATGAGTTTACTTCATGAAGTAAAAATTAGAAGTGTTCACTAAGTTTAAGCAGTTGAAGGCCAGGGTTGAAAAGTAGACTGCTGGACAAGTGAAACATTTATAGTCTGACAATAATATAGAATACACAACAAATGAGTTCATGGAATTATGTAGGAATGAGGGGATTGTAAGGCTGTTTACAACTCCTGGTACCTCATAGCAGAACGAGGTGGCAGAAAGGATGAACCGAGCACCACTTGAAAAGGCTAGATATATGAGGCTACATGCCGGCTTGCCCAAGTATTTCTAGACTGAAGTAGTAAACACAACATGTTATCTGGTTAATAGGTACCTTCGTCGGCAAAGTTGGATGGGAAGTTGCCGAGGATATCTAAAGAGGGGGGGAGATATCTTACTTAGATCTCAAAATTTTTGGATGTCCAGTTGTGGACGCACTTTTTATTTGGATCATTGTTTATTGGGTTTATTAAGTGCGTGGGCGTGCCCGTCACAAAGTGACGATTTATTCGGGCTTCAATGAAGCCCATGGTGCGCTCGATCTGACTAATCAGACGATTGTGTGGTCTGTGTCGGGACTGAGAACCTGCCGTACCATAAATGTTACGACGTTAATTACATCCCCTCGGATAGGGGAAAACCCTTGATTGATTGCCAGGAAAAGGGGCCCTATGGCCTGAAATTCATAATAATGAAAGCGAGAGCAGAATCTCAAATTACGTCTAAACAAACCCCGCATTATGGCGTAAACGTTCATAGATAGATGCATGTCGGTCACTTGCGGACCATTCTTTATTCGGACGGAAGTCCGTATTAGTAGCATCGAAGACGGCGATTGAACCGTGTAAATGTCTGCCGTAGGTACGGCAAGTTCAATGCAAGTGCGGGATTAGATCCCGGTATATATGTCGGTCACTAACGGACCATTCATTGTTCGGACGAGAGCCCGCATTTGAAGCATCGAAGACGACGACAAAACCGTATGAATGTCTGCCGCGAGTACGGCAAGTTTAATGGGATTGCGAGATTGGATCCCGATAGAAGTGGGTCAAGCTGATGGACTATTAGCCCGAGGTGGTTGCGGACTATGGCCATATCGGAATCCCCGAGGTCCACATCTGATACCATGGGGCATCATTACTTTTCTCTTCACGCACAGTCCGGGGGAGCGAATTGTTAAGTGTGAAGTCCGAACTTGCCAACTTGCGCCCTCGCACGCGGATCGACCTGCGCGGTAAGGTCGCGGGGGTTTCCGGGGGCGGAGCCCCCGGAAGAAAATTTTGATTATAGCAGGGGCAACTTTTGATTATTGGCTTCATATTCCTATCATTTGTTTTATCCATTAGCTTAACGCCTTTTATTTTGATTAATTATTCTTTTCCTTTCAAGCACGCCGGCTAAGGGAGATGCCAAGAGAGAAGAGGGGCGCACCGGTTTAAGAGTGTTATAAGGGAGGGGCGCACCGGTTCAATGGGAATCATGGGGCGCGCCGGGTAAGGCCACCAAGGGGGGCGTGTCGATTACAAGAGAGGTGGGGTGCGTGCCGATTTTAAGAGTGTTATGGGGCGCGCCGGGTAAGGCCACCAAGGGGGCGCGCGTCGGTTAACAAGGGAGGTGGGGTGCACGCCGATTTTTGGCTTAAACAAGAAATGGGGGCACGCCGGATAGATGCCAAGAAAATTTGGAGGGTTTTGAGTGTGGGGTTAAACCGGCGCGGGGGGGGGGGGGGGGGAGGGGGGGTACCGCGCCGGATTAAGAGCGCGCCGGAATAGCTCTTAGAGGGTTTGTTTCATTCTTTTTGACTCTGTTTCTTCTCTCCTTCCACCTGCAAGTTAATCTGATGGTTAAGTTGCTCATCCAACTGGTGAATTAGATTGGTAAAGAGGAGGTTTAAGTGTTTTAGCCATTTGTTAAGGTGACTTAGCATGAAGGTTTAAGTGTTTTGTTGGAAGAGTTTATTATGCAAGGCTTTAGAGGTTAGTTCAATGCCTTACTCAGGGAAGCATTTTATTCTGAGGGAACTTCATTTATCCTCTGTTATGTGCCCTCGTTCCTTGTTCTTATTGTTTATGTTCTTGGCGAAAATTGGGCAGCATCTCCCCCGGACTGAGGCTTGCCAGAGAAAAATAGAGGATCACCAAACGGATTGCTCCGGGGTGAACCTCAAAATGTAGACCTCATGGTGGTCCGATAACCCAAAGGTGAGTGTGGAAAAGCTCGAGGACTAGCCTTCAAGAGCTCTCACGACTCACGAGTAATAGCTTCACGTATAATCCATAGGGACGAATGTTTGCCCAAGAGGGCTATGGATGTTCATCCTTCGTACGGGTTCCTTAGAAGGCCATGCCACAGAGAGGCAGGCTTCGAGGACCCTGGATGAGTAGGAGACAAGAAGGGGAAAGCGGAGGCTAAACAAAACACCGTGCTTGCCCAAAAGACTCTCTTTTATTCATCTGCCGAAAGGGGAAAAAACCAAAATACAAGAAAAGGGGGGACTACCCCGTGATACAGAAGAGCAAAAATTGAAAGGAAAGAGATACAGTAGTGGGAAGAGAGCAACAAAGACCCAATCCCTTTCCCCAGCTAGACTTCTCCTCTCTCACACACTCTCTCTTTTTCTTCACCTTCAGGCGTGCGTGGATGGAGCCTCTTCTTCTCTTCGGACGCCGGAGACCCCAGTCGAACCACCTTCTCTCTTTTTCTTCCCTCAGCTGAACCCCTTTCAGAGAGAGCCAGCCAGAGAGTCGCCCGCCGAGAGTCTTCTAGTGGGGTGTTCGTTGCATATATATATCAGTGGAGCTGGGAGGAAGAAGCCTCTGAAGCCAGCGACAGATGTCTTCTCTTTCTTCCCAACCGAAGGTAATCGAGTGGCCTGCAGACATGTAGGGCGGTAGAGTAGGAAAGGTGCTCTTCAGGGATTGGTCGACGGCGACTGGTGGAGACGGGCGGCCGGTGCGGAGCTCGAAGATTTCCATTCCAGGGAGCTTGAGTGGTTCAGGCGGTTGCACACTGGTCATGCGCAGGAGACCTGGCCGTTTCAGGGAAAGCCACGACGTTCTATTTGCAGAAAACAGGGGACCGTAGGTACGATGGGATGCCTTGGGGTTAAACCGGCGCGGGATTGTGCGCGCCGGATTAGCAGCATGAATGGGGCGCGCCGGTTACAGGCCAATGAATGGGGCGCGTCGGTTTAAGGCTCTTGCAAGGGGGCGCGCCGGTTTAAGGCCGTATAGGTACAGCCGCGCCGGTTTAAGACCCATTAGATTTCTTCCCGGCTTAGCGGTGATTCGGATGGACGTCTGCCCTCCCTTGTTGCTTTGGTTGTGACGCCAAGCCCCCAGGGTTTTTGTTCAGAGCCTCCGAGTTTCAGTTCAGGACTTTGAGTGATTTCCAGCGCGTGCCGAACATGTGTTTGCATTTCCGAGTTTCTTCTGATTCGACCTTCGGCAATGCCGACTGGAGAGCCGGGGCCGTCTCTTCTGCCCGAAGGGTTTCTCGTTGGGTGGCGGAACGCCGAGTATATATATTCGTCCTGCTTGGAGGAGATATGGAGTTTATTCGGCCTTCCCATCTTCGACTTGCTCTTGAGATGTCGAGACGTCCGTGCCACAAGAACGTTCCTTTTCTTCTCTCTTTTTCGACGTCCACACCAGTATATGTACACATCCAGAGTGAGCGATGATCCAAATTGGACCCAAAATTCAGAAAATGTATCTTCATTGGATACAAAATGGGTGTAAAGGGATTCAAGTTCTGAGATCTAGAAGATAAGAAAGGGAGGGTTAGTGCAGATGCTGTGTTTGATGAGACATCTATACTCAAACAGAATGTAGAACACACTGGTAGAAAAAATGGCATTGAGACAGATGCACATGCAAATGCAGAGGGATCTAGAGTGCAGGTGGAGCTCGACCATAGCTCATGAACCAAATGCATATTACAAGTGGAAACCTTAGAAAATCCTCAGCAATAACAACCACAAAAGTAGCTAGAGAGTTCTTCAGGAACATTCAAGAGAGCCATTAGACCACCAATAAGGTATAGTTTTGAGGATATGGTTTCTTTTCCTTGGTTAGTAGTTGTGGAGATCGAAATAGCTTGTCCAGAAAGAGAAAAATGGACTGAAGTTATGATGGAAGAGATGGAATCTTTCCATAATCAGACATGGGAAGATCTTTCTAAAAGAAAGAAAGTCATTGGGTGCAAGTGAGTTTATAGAAAGAAGGAGACAACATCAAATAAAGAAGGAGAAAGAGGCAAGGCAAGATTAGTGGCCAATGGATACTCACAAAAAGAAGGGATAGACTACGATGAAATATTCTCACCAATCGTGAGATATATGCCTATCATAATTCTGTTAGCATGGTGTCCTACCTAAATATGGAGTTGGAACAACTGGATGTCCAGATTATTTTTCTACATGGAGAGCTTGAGGAACATATTTTCATAGAGAAACCAGAAGGATTTAAAGAGGCTAGAAAAGAAAATCCAATATACAGGTTGACAAAGTCATTGTATGGGTTGAAACAGTCACCTAACTAGTGGTACAAACATTTTGACACATTTATGTTTAAAGATTGGCTATACCTACTGTAAGTATATATGATTGTGACGTAGGGAGACAATCTAGCCAACTAAGCTACATAAATCCCTATGTGTTGTCTCTCTCTCTCTCATCTTCTTTTCTCATCTCTTTATGTGCATCTTTGTTTCTATATTTGTGATCCGTCGTCATTGTCTTCTAACACAAGTCATGAGAACTATGAGATTTTCGCTGCGAAGAAGTCTTTCCTTAACAATAGCAAATCTCACTATGCAGGAGTAGATTAAATAATCGAGATGGGTCATCATCTTAGTTATTAAATGATTTTATAATTAACTGGTGTTCAATATATAGAACAAATCCAATTAAACAGATATGATATTAGAATTTGTTTCTTTTTTATAGCTGAATGTAACAAATATTTTGATGATCAAGATGATGATCCATCTTAATTACTTAAATCTGGTTCTTTTGAATATATAGTTATGCTAAGAGCCATTTATTTAAGATGACAAAATTACCATTCTCATCATAAGATCACTCTCCACACTGACCGAAGGTCCTTGTAGTAGTAGGGCCATCTAAGGCAATCAAATGCAGCATGACCTTTATGATGCAGAAGAGAACGGGCTAGAAGTGGGGAAAGGCTGATCCCGCAAGTCCGTTGCCTTGCACATGGTGGGTATTGTGCGACACCTGCCCATATATATAAGTCTCGAGACCTTCGCCCTACAAAGGGGCTTGAAACCTACTTGTATTCTCTCCCTCGCTTGCCCTCTTCCCTCCCCAACCTACCCTCCTGTCCAACCAACCAGGAAGAAGGGAGGCCCAGTACGAAAGCAACGCCACCTATGAAGCTCAGCAGATGCTATCAAGGTGTGGAAGGGAAAGAGGCCTCTTTTGTGGTGATAACTAGCGAAGTGTAGGAGTCCAGTGCCAGAGGTAGCAGTAATTAAACAGAGATAGAGAGTCCTTGGTGGAAGGGGATACCGGTGAGGAGAGGACATGAGCAAGACCCGAGTAGACGAGACGATGCTACTCTCAACTCTTCTAAGCTCGGGCCTCTGCACCCAACCGCCCCAAGGTCAGTTGTTTCTCCATCACTCATGAAGAAGTCTGGTCTTGGATTACATAATGTTCCGATCCCCCACCCCTCACCCTCAGTGAGATATGTGGGCTAGTACTCAAGGGTTGTGCAGTACCGGCTTGCTCTCTCTCTCTCTCTCTAACAGTTAGATATGTGTGCTAGTTCTCAACGAGATGCTGCAGTACTGGTTTGATCTCTCTCTCTCTCTCTCTCAGTTAGATATGTGGGGGAAGTTCTCAATGGGTGCTACAGTAGTAGTGGTTTGATTGTCTCTGGGAGTTTATCCCTTTTTTCCCTCTTCTCTTCTAAAGTTCTGCGGCGTTTGTGTAGTGGATCAGATGGGCAGCAGAGTGCGGAGGCGGCGGAAGAAGGCGAAGGACGGCGAGGGCGGGGCTGGGGAGGCGAAGAAGCGGCGGCTGAGCGACGAGCAGGTGAAGCTGCTGGAGATGAGCTTCGGGACGGAGCGGAAGCTGGAGTCGGGTAGGAAGGCGCACCTGGCGTCGGAGCTGGGCCTCGACCCCAAGCAGGTGGCCGTGTGGTTCCAGAACCGCCGAGCCCGGTGGAAGAGCAAGCAGATGGAGGAGGAGTACGGCCGCCTCAAGGCCATGCACGACGACGTGTTCCTCCAGAAGTGCCGCCTGGAAGCCGAGGTGGGTGTGCGCGCGTGTTAATTTCTTCTCTTCTGGCATCTCCTTTTCCTCTTCCAAGACCCTTTCGTATCCTCTCCAGCTTCTCTCTCTCTCTCTCTCTCTCTCTCTCTCTCTCTCTCTCTGGCGAGTTCTTCTGCTTTCTGTATTTGTGTTTTTTCTTCGCGTAGTGCTATATATCTTTACACCCTTCCTTGACCACTTCCTTTTTCTTAATTTGGGTTCCTCTTTTTGTCATATGGCAGACTCTACGGCGCAGCAGCATTCTGTGCTCTCTTCTTGATTTGCTGCCGCTTTTATTCTCTAATAATAATCTGCCGATCATAGATCTGGTGTTTGTAACTACAGCAAGCTTCAGTTAAGCTTGGGTTTGGTTCAACTCTAACCAGTTTCTTAACTTGCTTCCAAAGAAGATAACCACCAGTCAATAGAAATCAAGCTAGTTTAGTTCTTTCTTCCAGAAACATGTCTTCTAATTAACCCTCGTCTGATTGGGCACCTAGCAACGTACGTAGCCTGGAACCAATCACCGCGTAAAGGATCCAGAGAGTCCTTGTTTATTTTTACGTTTTATTTTTAAGCTTTCTAGAACAGTTCCTAATTCTTTTCCTTAATAAAGAACTGACCGTGGGTGGTTTATTATAATGTGTAGGTGTTGAAACTGAAGGAGCAGCTCTCGGAGGCAGACAAGGAGATTAGGAAGCTTTCAGTCTCGGGCAGCTCGGACGCCATTTCCTGCTGCGAGAGGAGCAGCAGCCCCAGCTCGTCCTTCTCCATGGAAGCTCACCAACCTCTCCTGGGGGGGCTCGGTGTGGGAGGAGGGGAAGACCTCACCTACATGCAAGACTATAACAATTATGTGAACATGATGGACTGGGTGACGGGGCACTTGTTCATGTGATCATGCATTCGGTGTAATTATCCCCCCTGCAAGAACTCCAAATCCCCACTAACCTTCTATGAAGCTTAAGCTCCTCCTTTGGATCTTGTAAATTGTTAACCCCGGCCCCTGAGCCCCTTTTGTCTAGGTGTTTCTAGATTTTTAGCTATGTACTCCCAAGTATTGCCAGCAATAAAACTAGATTTCCGGTGTGTACATGTCTTCTGGATCCTCCTGACCTGATGCATATATATGCTTATGCTATGATGAATGGAAAATCTTCTTACCGGACAAGAGCCCGGGATCCCCCAAGAATGCAGCTATAGAGTGATTAGATTATTTCTTAACGCTCCCAGATGACGAAAGAACCAGGACTCTTTACAAAAATGAGTACCCAAGTAGAAGAAATCCGTGGTGACGCTTGGCATGTTCTCTTGCAAGCTATAGCCATCGACTGCGGTAATTAATCTGACAGCAAACAAAATGAAACCTCTAATTGTTAAGAACAGAATTGCAGATTTCTGTGACATGAGCATATTACTGCATGTTTAATTTCTCCCATTTATATGCATTTTAACATATAATTGGACCGCCTCCAGAGGGAGTACACTCGTTTTCAAAGAGTTTTGGAGAGTGACAAATGGTATTGTCCAGACGATGAGATCTCCCCCACACTGTTGCCACCATTTGCATCATACAGACCACAGTTTTTAACGTAGTATAGCACTCTCCTCGAGATGTTTTTGATTAGCATACCACCCGCGCATGGGGATCTGGCTTTAGCATTACTTGCAATATATAATGCCCGTAACTTTGTTTGAGTAGGAAAGAATACACCATTCGTATTAAACTCACCACAAGCCACAGGTTAGCAACGATGTGACTAGCTAAATTGTGGATAAGTATGAGAAGAATATATATAATTTGGATATATCTTTGTAGTTTTAGTTCATATAAAAGGAACCACAATAATATCGAACGTTAATTGTGCTGGGACTGCAAATAGATCCGACAAGGTGGACCGGGAAGAATCTGGTGAGTCTAATAAGGAATCAACCCATCTGTAACTTGTTTGATTTGACACAGGTTAATTAGATGTAGCGATGTAACCTTATCCTATATGTATCACTATCGAAATTTTGACAAGAGTTCATTTAAATTTTTTTACTTCTCATTAGTATCATCCATGGAGTTTTTATTAATTATTTAGTTGCACATAAAACAATATATATATGTTGCATGAGATTTATGTTTATATTTTAATAATTTATCCAATTTAGAGATGCCATTGATTTATTGGTTTGTATGTCATCTATGAACCCGTCCATTATCACATCCATTGAGATTCCGGCATTTTGCATAACGGACCGAAGTGCAAATAGTCGGTCAGTTATGATTATGCATTATCATTTGCATCCGTACTGCAAGCCGTAAAATTTGACTTATAGGAACCCTGCAAGGCGTCTGGGAAAGCTGCAAGTCACAGGGATTGCTAGAAATGAGCTGTAGACTTCTACGAGGTGACGTGCCCTTGGCTCTTCTCACCCGTTGAACTTGCACTTTTTTTGTCGAGCCTTAAATCTCACGGTACTCACTCGCGCTAGAATATGACAATGACGGATCACTTATATATAAATAAAATATATATAACAAAAATAAAAAAATGAGAGAGAGATAACGCAGAGATTTAATTGATTCGATTGGTTAGATTATCTCCTCAAATTCACTGAATATTTCTCAACTTCCTTCTGTCCCACTAACACTAAGAACATAGATACAGTAATGATGGCCTGATTCTGAGACTCACATTTTTAGATTATTAGATTAAGTTTTCCTCTTTTTTTCTCTATTTTCAATACATCGTGTGTGTATATATATATATATATACACACACACACACACTCTAGGTATGACTGGACAAGTATTCCCTGATCAGTGAGAGAGGATATTTCTCTAATTATTAACTCTATCTAATAATTGGTTATAACAATAAAGATATCCCTTCTCAGACTCTTGAAACTGTACAAAAATGCCACACACATTATCTAGGACATATCGTCCACCTTTTGCCTGGGCTCCACTTGATCCCCAGCCTTCTTTGTCTGGATTTATGACTTAGACAATGGGCTATCATCTAAGTCCTTCATTGTCTTTGTCGTTTTGTAAAATTAGACGATGTATCGTCTAAGTTCTTCCACTTAGACGATGTCCTGCCTAAGTCACTTTCAGTTTCCAACTTAGAGGATGTATCATCTAAGTTCTTTCACTTAGACGATGTTCCCTCTAAGTCACCTTCAATTACCGACTTAGACGATGTATCATCGTCTAAGTTCTTCCACTTGGACAGAATTCCGTCTAGGTCACATGTAGTTTTCGACTTAAAAGATGCTTCAATTTAGACAATGTTCCGTCTAAGCGACTTGTATTTCGTGTAACTTGAGCTTCGTCTATTCTCAACTTAGACTCCATCATCTAAGTCTCTTAAATTACTCCAGTCACTAAATATTCACCATCTTGAAGAATATATGAGTCACATCTCAACACTTTTGTTTACACATGTGCAAGGGCAGGTCAGACTCTTGACTCTCCTATTTTTTGTTGGGTTTTCACCATGATGGCTTGTGGCCTGATAAACTTGCACCAAGCTTGCCATGAGAACTACATAGCGTAATCATATGGATAGCCCTGCTGCCACCTTCGGAAGGCAACACCCCTCTATCAACCACCTTGCATGCATAAGGCAAAGCCGCGAACAAGCAGGAAAGGTGAAATATTTAGCATGCCAGAGATATGCGTAGATGCACGTATTGTAAGCCAATAACATCATCATGTCCAGCATTTCCAATCAGATTAAGGTGCCAAATCTTATGACACTTATTTCATTGTAAAGAATTTAGTAACATTTAGATTATGCAAGACCAGTAGTGAAAACAAAACCAAAGGCAATTGAAATCGGCGTGCTGTTTAGATTCTTTGATTCACAAATCTTTAAAAGGAAACCAAGATCACATGCAAGTCATAATTTCAGTTTTTCATTTTATAGTATTTTCTCTAGAATTTAAACCAAGAAAATCAGTTGCCATACAGACCTAAGGTTTGTCTAACTAACATGATACCGTATTCACTATTCAGTTTCTCCATCGGTCATACTACGCCTAAAAAGTCAAGTATAGAACAAGAACAGGAGTGCCTAACCCAAAAGGCAAACTTGATGTCACAGTTTTTCCATCACAAACACAAAAAAGATATGTTAATTAACAGTGGGATGCGATGCCAACAGTGAGGTCTGACAGGCACCTAACTGATGGTGACAAACTTAATCATCACATTCAACACGATGATTGAAGGGAACCAATCATCATTTTCAATATGTCACATCCCATTTACAGTAGATATGTCAGAGTTTCCTCAAAGTCACCAATAACAGCAGAGCTAGTTGGAAAACGCGTTTGCAAGTAAAAGGCAAGAGTTTTACCATATCAGAATGCCAAGGTCCCGAGTACAGGGTAAAACTCCTTTCTGGCAGAAGAACAAGAGGGGAACCAGAGGATCAGAGGGGAGAAGTGAAGGACGACCTTTTGGTTCCTCTGCTAACCGAAACATGATATTGTCTTACAAAGTCCAAGAGACAGCAGAGGTTACAAATGTGTTTACAAGCACCGGATTGAAAAAAGCCACAAGCATGAAGACTTCTTCATAGCATTAACATAACAACTGCAACCTACTATAGCATCAATCTATCCATCCACGGGTGGCTAAAGCTCTGCAGATCATCGTTTTTCTTGGTGCAAGGAGAGTACTCACGTTTCAACAGCTTTTACAGCAGAGTGATGCCTGCCAACCACTAGCAGATTTTGCTGTCTGGCAGACCAAGGTAATTCATCACCTCTCCTTCAACGCATGCTTGCAAGGCCTTCTCAATTCCCACGGTGGAAGGCCGCCTTTCCATGGCGAATGTATGGAGATAGAAGACTCAGACAGTTGCTTCTGTCACATGGATATTGAGGACAGACAGCTGAAAGCACTTCTGAGCCTCCTCTTTTCAACATTCTGGCTTTGGTAATCAGGCTCATGAGGTACAGCAGAAACACGAAGTGCATCAGGTAGTAGAAAGTTACATAGAGAACCTGGGAGAGAAAACAATGGAATTAACAAAAATTAGAAAAGCGATATCTGGGGGCCTAATAACTGGTTGATATAGGTGAATTTTACAACAGGTGGCTAATATGTTCTTCAGTGACCACACACACATACAAACCATAAAAGAAAAAAAAAGAGTGGGACCCAAGTAAGAAACAGAATAGACTAATGCAGTACATAGAACTGAAGTTAAAAGGACAAAAGTTAGAAAAAGGGTATATGAAGGATGAATGACCGGCCGATATTGGTGAAACATTACAACAAGTGAATCGCTTTATATTGATGAATTCCAAATGCCCCCTCCTTTCTTAGCTCTATACTGATGAATAAGTTACAACAGGTAAATCTCTCTCTCTCTCTGGGTGTGCCTGTGAACCCAACCTTGCCACTTTACTGCTGTCTGATTGCATAAGAGGGCATGATCCAAAGTGTGCCAGGAGATGCTGCAGCACTCTTGGCACAGAGCTACTTAGTAAATGTGACAAAATATCCTATTGATTTCAATATGTGTGATTGATCATGGTGTTCTCCAATAACAGCAATATCTTTTAATAAAGATTTAATTTGTATAAGATGGTTCACAGAGATTACAATAGTGGATGTACAGCAAACACACCTGAAATTATGTCGGTTGGAAAATCCATTTCCTTACCATACAAGTTCTGGAAATGCTTGGATCATGTTTTCCTTGTGCAAGTAGAAAATGTAGCTTAGCCAGTAGGACCGACATTTCAAAGATGCAGCTGCAACCTATAAGAAGAAAAAGGAGGCAAGGCAAGCAAGTGGGCAGTGGAGTAAAACAGCACTGAATGAGTCTCATTCACCTTGTCCTTCATATCATGCTCATGAAAGATGTCAGAAGCACAAATACTTCTCAGATTCAAAGGAAATGGAAGCTGAGAAGGGCAGGAATAAGAAAGAGGGAAGGTGTAAGATGGAGGACATGTGAATCAAGGTTGTGGTAAGTTCTATCCAAACTGGACTCCAATCCTCATAAACGAATCTAAAATGAAAAAGACATTTAATATCTCCAAATCTTTTTATTGGGATCATGATGAAAGTAGAAGGGGTCGCATCTGACTCAGATGCACAGCAGGCACATCAAAATTGTGGCAAGTTCTATTCAAACTGGATTCCAACCTTCCTCAAATGCATGAGAAAAAAGGGAAAAGTCGTTACCATTTTCAGAAGACATGTATTTCATTTTCTATTTTCAGAAGCCATTTATCGGTTGCCTAATTGCAAAAAATGAGTTAGCAGTAGTTAACCCAGAGTATTGTTGATCTAAACCTGAACACATGCTTTGTTGTCCCCAAAAAGATACATTCCTAGGTCATGGCCATGCAGAGCCTTTAAGACTCATGCATTTTCCACAAAATACAGAGAGATAACAAATGAGATATAAATATGTCATAGTCATAATTATGCTGATCTAGAAAGGAAACCAAAGGAATTAAGAAAGGCATACCTATCCTGGCGAGCCGATTCACCCATTTTGGTATCTTATTTCCAGTCAAATTGTAACAAGTGTCATTGCAGAAATGGTTGCAATTCTTAAAAATCAGGTGATATGTATCACCATTATAGTTCGCTGAATGGAGTTCCATAAATTCTCTGACTCGAATAGGGTCTAAACATGTTGTGCCCATGAATATTGACTTCCTAAACTTGAACCCTGGACATTGTCGTGGCTCAACCTCAAAAACTCCACTTGTTGAGTAGTCATGTGCGCCAAATGCGTACTCCACACCATGAACTGTAAATAAAATATGAAAGCAATTAGTAGTCTAATGATATTCTTGTAACGTATCAAAATTTAATTATTGGTTCATTTCATGGACCATGAATTAAAAAGAAAGGGAATAAAGACCATGAAAAGATGTGGGTGCCTACAGCAAATAATTAGCTATGCACCAGAATAAAAATGCAGAAGATTTCTATTTCAACCACCATTATCAACAAATCATAGAATTCGGAGGGTCCACAATATTGAGGGAGAGAAAATGTAGACAACCTTTTCTTCTGAGTACCTAAAAAATTGGGGGAGAGAAAGGGGGCAAAGTCTAAGCATGAACTTTCTTTTCAAGAAACAGGTGTTCTCCACAAGAGATTGAGTGGCAAACAAAAACATATCCAATTGGCTAATCTAGTTTACAATACTCATAAAAACAAAAGATCGGAAAAAAAGTCCTTGCAGCTGAAAATGAAAGCCTAAACACAAAATTCCTCCCCTAATTTTGAACTAGAATAGGTACAAAACTCAAGAACCGCACAACAAACACATGGTACAGGAGTTGAGTTACCAGCAATAGCATATCCTCTCAAAATTAAGAGGGAGAAATCTATTCCAAAAACATAGAACCATAGAACATGAAAAGCTATGTTGTAAAAACATAGCATGATGTAATCCATTATCCATTCTTATCTTAAAATTGTCTCATTCAACTCAATGTTCTTTTTTGGAAGGAGACCAACGGCCACATTTCATTAAAGGCAGAAAAGACCACAGCAAAAGACAAAAGAAAATAAGAAACTAACTAACAAGGAGGTAGATAGGAACCCTAGCCCCTAAAGACACCCTTAGACCCATGACTGTCGCTACCGAGAGCTTTCAAGTATCGATTACAAAATTACTTTTTCCACCCCCGATCTTGTACAAGAAATTGGATTGACCATTTCTGTTCCATGACCGCTAAAATGCCAATCCTTAGCATGCTGATACAGTTCTTGATAATGGTGAAATGTTGGTAGTATGCATACTCTAAAAGTTCTATTGTTCTTTTCTCTCCAACAGTCCAACTTGACCACAATATGGCTGGTAGGCAAATTCTTCATAAATCATTGTCTGCCTCCACTGGCTTATACTTTTGTCATTTCCTCACATAATCCTACAAAGTATGTGGTGCAGACCAGTTCAATCCAATGGCCTTGAAAAGCAGAGTCCATATTGTTGCTGTAATTCCATATGTAAGAAAAAGATGGTCCATATCTCCATTGTCATACCCACAAAAAGCACATGCACCATTTTGACCCACAATAATTCATTCAACGGAATGTTCACTTGACAAAGACGTGTATTTTGATCCAGCTTAAGTGACAGCAATTCATGCAAAAGAGATGCGCTCCTCATCATTGCTCAATGTGAAAGTTAAACTTTATAATACAAGAACATGTAGCAGGCCATTAGTGTAAGAATGGGTCTGCCCATGTTGACCTGTACCTAAGGTATACCAGTGACAAAATGTGCATAGCCAACTTTCTCCTGAGCCTTCTTGTTAAGGTGCAGTGAACTTCATCCAGGAAAAAAATGTTGGAACTGGTTTCTGCTACTTTGCTTGTGAAAACATCAGCACATATCAGAACATTGTATCCCCGTTTTCATCTCTTTATGAACTATGGGATCAAAGAGAACACTGTGACAAGATTTACTGTTTGAAGTCTAGCTCTCTTTAACACATTTTGGTTATGACCATTTTTACCGTGTTGTTAGGTGTGAGAATGGAATTGGAGAATAATAGATAGCAAATTCATAAACTTATTACATGTAGAATAAATGCTATTAGTGAGCCTTAAACATTCACAATCAAGAAATAAAGACTATTCAGGTAGGGATCTAGGCAATAAAGGGTACACCTTTTTCGAAACATGCCAGTGGCAATAAATTCCATACCTGAAATATACCTTCAACTTTATTGCAATGAAAACAGATAATTGTTAAACATTTCAAATATAACCATAATGGTAAATGCACTCAAGGGTAAGTAGTATGATCATGTGAAGAAGTGTGGCGCCCCCTTCCCTAGATCCTAAGATCAGGTCCGGAGACGCGCACTCTACATTGGTCCGTACGTTGCGAGTCTGGAAGATTAGTGGGCACACAAAACCAACCATCATGCATATCGAAACACAAACACACATACCATTTCCACAAAATGTAAAGGGTTTACAACACTCGTCACAACACATTTAGTACTACATTACTCTCTGATCGAGTATTGTTTACATCTCAGGCACTGAGACTCCAAAATATTACATCACAAAAGAGACAACTAAACCTTAAACGACTAAGCTCTGTCGGCTTTCAAAAATGCTCTTAGGATCTCTTTCTCACTAGTTGGACCCTCGCCAGATATGAGCTACTCTACTGATCTCTTGAAAAAGATTAAAGAGCGGACATGAGTCTTGAGACCCAATAGGCATCAAGACTGCTAGCATGCCTACCATATAGTACTCATCTGAAAGATATTTGTACAATAGCTACATAACGATCATGCATTCTGTCATGCTTTTACGTATAACATATTTCAAGGAAGAAATGTACAGAATAGTATTTGCATCCAATTCCATATTTCAAGTTTACAGTGGCCTGCACCACAGTATCAATCAATGTCATTTAACAGGAAATGCCAGTTCAATTTGCAAGTCTAACAATAACAGTTTATGTCATATGTACTTTCACATAATCGGTGTAATTAGCTGGGGCAATTGAAGTCATTATTAAATACAAATTCGTTTAGCAATCGGATTGTTCGCCACACGCGAGAAATTTCTGGGATTTCCGCAACGTGACACACACTAGCCTTTCGAAAGGCCGAGATAGGTCGACTTGGCACGCGGGAATTCTAGGGTAGTGATGGGAGAATACAAAGAATGAAATATAACTGGGTTAGGGGTAGCCGGATGGAATGCAGGCGTGCCAGTCGATTTCTCGACGATCACTTACGCAACTGAATTTTGACCAGGAAAATGCCACCAGGGCACGGCACGTGGGCACGGGATGTCGGGCGACACGTCGAGAAAAGGGGTTCCACTGGTACGAGTGGAGGTGATTGTGGGGACTCATGTACAGGATGGCTTCCCCACCGACCGCAAGCAGTCGGTGTTTGTTTTACATCGGATTGAATCTGAACACCTTTATTTCTTCTACTGAACAAGAAGCCGTAGCGTAGAAAAGGGTCATGGTTCACACTGTAGCTAGAATTCGACCGTCGGGTTCAACAAACCGAGTTGAAGGCACTGGAAACTAGGAGAGACGTAGACCGGAATGGGGCTGCAGACACTGACTCAACAAGAAGCAGGGCATGTATTGGCCCGAGATACAGATAACACCGGGGGCTGGAAGGCAGAGACACCAAAGTGTGCCGAGAGAGGTGAAGAATCGGGTTTTCCGAGTACACTTCATTATAATGAGCCATAATAGGCATTACAGAGAGGCGCTAAAAGGCCTTAATACATTGGAGCAAGCCGCAGGATACAAGGATGGCAAACTCGGTTTCGGTCTCGGTTTCGCCCGGGTCCGAAACCGATACGACTCGGTATCGGTTTCGGTTTCGGTTTCGGCCGAAACAGGCCGAAACCCAGTTAAAAGGTTCAAAAAAAAATAAATTAATTCTAAAAAATCTGAAAAAAAATCATAAATAATTTCTATAATCACTTAAAATCATAAAAATCATTGCACATGCATTTGACTGTATAAGTTAGTGCAATAACCTTGAAGTAGATAACTACAACAATTGAATTTCAAACATTGAACATGTGAAAGTTAAAGTAATATTCCATTGTACATTAATACAAGCAGTACAATAAATCAAATTAGACAAAATAAATGTTACAAAAATTCATTGATTCTTACCTAATATGGATAATAATTACTAGAAGAACCTTCTCCCTCATCGTCTGACCCTTGATGTCGATACCCATAACCAGGTTGCATGTATGGTCTATATTCACTATAACCAAACAATGAGGTAGCCAAGTCCTGCATCCCTCTTTGGATCCCTCTTGGAGTGTTTGGTTGGCTTGATTGAAATCCAGTATCAACATAGGAATCTTGAGGAAGAGAAGAGGAACTGGTCGGATATGGATGGAACTGGAATGATGGTTCATAATTCCACGGAGCATAAATAGCTGCTTCCTGTTGGCCACCTTCGTAACGTGGTGTATCATATCCTCGCTGACCTTGACTGTATCCAGTAGTACCACCTGCAGCACCTGCATCACCTGTACCACCTGCAGCACTAGTACCACCTGCAGCACCTCCGGGATGATCACCATCATCATCATCACCACAAGAAATCAGTCGCTTTTTAGCCTTTGGGGATGCTTTTTTCTCTTGTGGTAGCCAATTTTTCAGTGATCTTTGACATGAGTCCTTTATCCCTTGGCGTGTGCCTCACATAAATCTACTTCAACTGCCCAATTGCCGGGTCCTCTCGAGCAGCAACATTTGTTCTCTCAGTTTGCCCATGCACTGATGTACTTCTTCTTAAGGATGTAGGTGCCTTGCCCATTCTAGGAGTGACTGGCCTGCTATCTGAGTCGGAGTGTCTAGCTGGCTGAAAATCATGCTGCTCCTCAGTGTCCTCAACAACCCTAGACATGTGGGCACGAGTATCTCTGGCCCTCTTTGATTTTCTTCTTAATTCGGGATCTCTTTGCTCATCTTCATCTAGTATGCCCTCTGCCCATTTTCTATCATCATCATCATCAAAAACGGGCTCATCAACCTGCTCTCGTGTCTCCACCCAAGACTGCAACGGATTCTCATCATCAAATAAGGCATCCACATCAATTTCTACGGCGGCATCCCCGGCGACGCGTTTGTCTCGCAGCTGTTGTCTCAACCTCATATTCTTTATTCTCAACCTCATATTGTAGTGGCAGTACACTAATTTTTCTAATCGTTCAGCCTTTAGCCGATTGCGAACCTTTGAGTGTATAAGGCTGAACGTGCTCCAATTTCTTTCACATTGACTTGCTGATGTTGTTTGACTGAGCACCCTAATTGCAATGAAAGCCAATGCATTGCTGCCTACATCTCGGTTGTTAACCATTATCCACCAGTCAGCTGTTCCACCAACCATAAAAAAATGCATTTTCGTTGTAGAAATATATATTCATCAGGTTAAGAAATCCAAAAAATAAAATATACCTGGGCTCACTCTTCCCACAGCGTATTGCAATTGGGAGTCAGCATATGTCTCAGTCCTCATTCTGTAATGGTTCATCTACAAACATAAAGTAATACATTAACATAACTACTTAAATAAATTCTATACATGTTATTGAAAGTATCAAATAAAGGCGAACCTCTACTTCGGCCTCTAGTCTCTTTTCTGGATTCCTCAATAAACGACCAATGACTTTTAAAGTCCCTTGAAGCACCTCGCCATCAACATGTGCATCGGCACCGTACATAAATCGAGGGTTGAAGAAATAACCTGCATTTGTGTATAATTAACTAAATGAAATTTATAAAATAACATAAAGGCATTACCCCAATTTCAGTACAATTAATCACTCACTAGCTGCATGCAAGTCGTGGTGTAATGTGTTGTCCCATCTCTGGTCAATAATTTTCCACCATTTTGCATAATGTCTGGGAAGGGAATGCTGCAACTCCAATTTGGCACGGTCCATGGCCTCGTACAGATAGCCCATATCATTCTTCTCATCGTCATCCACCATTCTTAGGACCTTCACGAGAGGTGTGACTACTTTCAAGTACCGTGACACCCTGTCCCAGAATTTGTTGTCGTCCACGACGTCACAGACATCCAGATAATCCATCTGTGCATCAACTGTGCCCTTGTCGATGTAGTCCCGCAGGACATTGTGGTACATGAAAGCTTTCAGCTCATTCTTGTACCTGTGCAGATAAATGAAATTTGAAGCTGCATCAACTGTTATATATCAGTAAGGATAAAGTATCAAGAATTGAGATCAATCTTATACCTGTGCAAAGACTCCAAAGAAATAAAATTGGAAGCAAATCTGGTTGGGCCTGCACGGATGATATCTCGCCCTCCACTGGCATGCGCCCTGAACATATTTAGTATCCTAGGATGGCCATAGATATATTGTGTGACTTTTTGTGCCTTGTCAATTGTCTTCTTCACATGCTTTTCCTTCCCTATGTCTTCAAGCATCAGATCAAGACAATGTGCTGCACATGGGAGCCAATATAAATGACTGCGCTTCTGCATCAATTTCTTCCCTGCAGCCTTGTAACTTGCTTCATTATCAGTCACCACCTGCACAACATTCTCCTCTCCAATTTGTTCTACCATGCCATCCATCAAATGAAACAAATAATTTGCATTCTTTTCATAATCTGATACATCAACTGATTTCACAAACACTGTACCGCTGATGCAATAGACCAAAAAGTTTATCATGTACTTTTTCGTGGTACCAGTCCAACCATCACACATGATGGTGCATCCTCTCTCCACCCATATATGCTTGAAGCTTTCAACCCAATCATGGAGCTCCTCAACCTCTCCCTCAAGGTCACGCCCGTATATGTCTCGACGTGAGGGGGCCTGCAAGCCAGGGCCAGCATCTGCTATGGCATCTATCATAGGTTGGAAATATTCACTTGAAGCTGCATGTGCAGGGACACCTGCATGAAAAAATCATTTGCAAATAGATTTAAATGCATGCCCTGCAACTTCTGCTGATTTTTTGACCCCTCTCATTGCTTGCTTGATTTTAGGTTGTGTAGCTTGGAGCCTTCTGTGCAGATAGCTGTCCATGGGACCTGTTCCCTGCGTATGTGGGGCAGCACCAACGTCAGGACGTCGTGCAGCTGTACTGTCATAGGTCCCTGAACCCATGGGCACCTTCCCTTTCCTTCGAGCGGCTTGTTCACGCTTCCTTGCTTCAGTCAGCTCTGGATCAGAATCCTCAGTGCCTTCCTCATCATCATCCCTCCTAACCCTTCTGCCAGAAATCTCCTCAGCAATTTCAGCCTCATCCTCAGCCCTTTGTTGCACCCTCTCCCTTTTCCCCAGAAGGCACTGGCGCATCTCTTCTCGCACCTCTCGGGGACAGTTGTCACATTGTCTCACCTCTCCTCTTACCCCTACCAAATGTTACTTTCCTCTGGTAATTCCGCCATACATCTCCTTACCACAGTAATTGCATTTCACCTTTCTTCTCTTAGCATCAATTAAGGACATGTGGGCCCACCCCGGATCCTCCTGCCCTTGCTGCTCCTGTGTTTGCTGACGTCTAGGCATGATGCTGCATTAAGACAGTCAAAGACAATCTCTTGTAAGTACAATGAAAAAAAGGCAATTGAACATGAAAGAGCTCCAAATTAGTCAATGAAGCTTAATTGAGCTTCAATTGTGGGTAATAAAGTCGAATTAGACGAAAGCCCCAATTTTTTTGAGGTAATTAAGCCCTAATTACCAAATAACCCTTAATGACCCTTCATAAAAATGACACCCCAGCATGATCCCACCCCAAATTCATCAATCAAACTTAATTAACCTTCAATTGTAGCTAGGGAACTCGAATTAGACAAAAGCCCCAATTTTTTGAACTAATTAAGCCTTAATTACTAATTAAGCCCTAATTACCCCACATAAAAATATAATCCCAGCATGAAGGCACCCCAAATTCATCAATAAAACTTAATTAACCTTCAATTGTGACTAAGAAACTCGAATTAGACAAAAGCCCCAATTTTTATGAACTAATTAAGCCTTAATTACTAATTAAGCCCTAATTACCCTTGCTAAAAATATAATCTCATCATGAAGGCACCCCAAATTCGTCAATGAAACTTATCTAACCTTCAATTGTGGCTAAGAAAGCTGAATTGGACGAAAGCCCTAAATTTTTTGCATGAATTAGGGGTTAATTAATAATGAATCTAATTTTAAGTATCTAATTAAAGTTTATTTTGAAATCTGAACTAATTAGGGTTGCACAAATTAAGATACAAAAAAATACTTACAACCCCAAGTGCACACAGCAGGCTAGTAGGGGGTGGGCAGTCCGGCGGTGGCAGTAGGGCGGCTTTCAGCCACCTGCTGGCCCTGGCTGCTGCAGTAACAGCAAGAGCAGCAGGCTCAGCCGCAGCTGGCAGCAGCACCAGCTGGTGGCTGAGCAGCAGGCAGCAGCACCAGGCGGCAGCAGGCAGCAGCACCAGGCAGCACGCAGCAGGCAGCAGCAGCTCGGCAGCAGCAGCACCACAGCAGCTCGGCAGCAGCAGGCCAGCAACACCACAGCAGCGGCAGCAGCAGCACAGCCGCAGGGGGGAGGGTTTCGACCGAAACCGTGGCTGGGTAGTGGGGTTTCGGGGGGGCAGACAGCAAAGCATAAAGGGGTTCAGGTGTTTCGACCGAAGCCGGATGGTTTCGGGCCGAAACCGACCGGTTTCGGGCGTAACCAGTATCGGTTTCGCCCGAAACTAATACCCCCCTTAAGTTTCGGATTGCTACAGTAATAAGGGCCTTTTTCGTATCGGTTATGGCCGAAACCGATACGTTTCGGCCGAAACTGCCAACCATGGCAGGATAGTTCCGTCTCGAAGATCGGTTCCCGGGTCATTGCACAATAAAGCGAGTTTTCTGTTGTTTTACAAATGGTCTTCCGAGGGACTACAGGTGCTATGGAGCGATAATCGCTGGGCTAGATGCTGGGACACTAACACTGACTGGAGGGCATGTGGACCGGGTGTCAGTGTGTCCGGGAGTTAGGATCAGACCTCGGGAATGATACTTTCGGACTAAGGTCGAGCTAACTCAGTGTGGCAGGCAGGACAGTCGGTCACCGGCTCGGAGCGAGCAGTCGGAGACCGGCCCTGAAATACTGGATGTCCCAGCATGAGGGTGTCGATGCCGTTACCATGGCGCGCCATACGTAAGCGAACCCGGTGGACGGGTGTTCCCGCTGTTACCATGGCGCCCCATACGCAGAGGAGGATGTTCATGTGTATCGGCTAAATGCCATATGAGGGGTGTTGATGTGACATACCCTCGGCGTGTGTTAAGCCGAACACAAACAAACAAACCAGGTTACGCTCCAAGTGTTGATGCTCGCTCCTTCCTCTATGTGCTCTTCTTCTTCATCAATATTTGCATCGTGCTTGACCCTTGGCCTTCCAGGAGAATTTATAGGCAAGGGGGTGACTGGGTTATGGGTTTAGGAGGGTTGAGGCACCACCACGCGTAAAGGGGTTTAGGGGGGATAGGTTTAGGCGGGCTAGGTGAGGAGAGAGAAGGAGAGAGCATGGTTTAGGTGGGGCTAGTTCCACCCTGCCTAAAGGGGGGGCTTTAGGCGAGTTAGGTTGATGTAGAGGGTTTAGGCGGGCTGAGTGAAGAGAGAGAGAGAGAGGGTGCAAGGTTGGTTCTACCCCCAAGGAGAGAGAAGGAAGGTGGACTTAGCCCACCTAAACCACCCCCTTTAGGCGGGAGGGCTAGGTGAAGAGAGAGAGAAGGGGGCGCATGGTTTAGGAGGGTTGGGTTGCACATGGGTCCCACAAGGGGTTTGGGCGGGCAAGGTCCACCTTTCTTCTCTCTCCTTGGAGTTTAGGAGGGCTAGGTGAAGAGAGAGAGAAGGGGCATGGTTTAGGAGGGTTGGGTTGCCCATGGGCCCCACAAGGGATTTAGGTGGGCTAGGTCCACCTTTCTTCTCTCTCTTCTCTCTTTTTTTGTTTTTCCATTTTTTTTGTAGAAAAAGGCAGGGTGGGCCTCGGTTTAGGCAGACTAGGTGGCTAGCCCGCCTAAACCACCCCCCATGGAGGTTTATGCGGGGCAGGGGCGGCCAGGTCACTCTGGCCCGCGTAAACCCCCCTAGGGGGGTTTAGGCGGGGTAGACCATAAGGAGGAGGGGGGAAAGTATTTAACAGTGGACCCCCCCCTTTGGGCCGCACATGCATGTTTTGGACTGGATTTCTGGCATTTTGGACTGGGTTTTCACACCTGGAAGGCGGGGATTGGCGAGGCTGCTCGAGCTTGTTTCTCGCGCCTCGTGCTTCGTCTTGGACCTTTCTTGAACGCTCCTCGTGGTGAGTTGAACCTCCTTGGACCAGAACAAAATGAATTTGTGCGCTGAGAATTCCGGGATAGACAGGACAGAGGGAGGGCATGACCTCCCCCGAGACCCGGGGCGTCCTTGGCGTAGGGCACACCCTTGACCGCCGGGGTCAGGGGGGGCAACCCCAGGCGATGCCCTTTGTCTCCTTTTCTCCTTTTGCTGGCTGGGGGAGGGCCGGCTTGCACGCTTCACGACTTGTGTGTTGGCACGAGCTTTGAAACAAGGTTGATGCGAGGTCGCCTTCAAGGTGTTCGAAATAATTCCCTGACCTTGTTGACGTATCGTATAGGCTGGGTAGAGGCCCAGACGGCCCGCTAGGACTTGAAATCCCTGCTTAGCATAGCTAGGACATCAAGAAGAAGGTGTTGTGGGTGTGAGAGCCCGGCCTTAATAAGAATATGCCGTTCTATACGGCGAGCTGGTGTGTAGCCTCGGGTTGAGCAACTTATCGTCGCATGTCTAGGAGTCGGGAGCAAGGATGGCAGTGTCGGTTTCGGACTCGGTTTCGGCCGGGTCCGAAACCGATACGACTCGGTATCGATTTCGGTTTCGGCCGAAACCGGTTCAAAACAGTTAGAAAAGGCCAAAATTGGGGCCAGCAGGTTAGGTTTCGGCCGAAACCGGACGGTTTCGGTCGGTTTCGGTCCGAAATCGGACGGTTTCGGTCCGAAACTATTAAAAAATTATTATTATTTGGTATCGGACCTGCTACAGTGCAAAGGCCCGTTTCGGTGTCGGTATAGACCGAAACCGATACGTTTCGGCCAAAACGTATCGGTTTCGGCCGATACTGCCAACCTGGGTCGGGAGCGATCCCCCTCTTTTGTAGTGCCACCGTATGTCGGAGTGAGCGTTCTTGAGCTGCAGATCGCCCTCGGTTCGTGGTGAAATGGCCGGAAACGCGAGCGCCCGCAAGGTGTTCAGGATAATTCTCGACTATCATCCACAGGCTACCTGGGTTGGCTAGTGACCCCCGGGGCCCAGATTTGAGCGGGCGACCAAGTCCACTAATGTTAGCTGGTTGAAAGGAGACTTTTTGAGGGAACCCTCGACCCCGTGGCTGGTGCCGCATGCCACGGTGTATTGCTGCGAGCTCTCGGGTTGGCCCGGGTAGCTAAGTTGTTGGCGGGCCAATCCCGCTTGCCGGAAGGCCGGGGTTGGTCCCCGCTTTATGTAGAGTGACCATATGGCGTGGAAAGTGGTCCAGGACCGTTGGTTGACCCTGGATTGATGTAGAATGGCTGGAAACATGGTGCCTTTAGGGCCACTTTGGTAACGGGTTGGGTTAAGGGCGGGTGGCCTACCCGGGGTGGCTCACCTGCCCTTAACCCAACCCGTTACCAAAGTGGCCCTAACCTGGGTGGAGTAACTCATTCCACCTATTTAAGTGGAATGAGTTAATCCACTTTAACCCTATCCGACCCGGGTTAAGGAAAAAAGTATCAAACAGAGAATAAATCACCCGACCCCGGTTAACCCACCCTAACCCACCTTAACCCGTTACCAAAGTGGCCCCTGTTAGGAGCCGTATGAGCTGGCTAACAGCCTCCGAAGCTCGATTTGACCTCGAGTTTGAAAACCATTAGTGTTGAATTGCTGGGAGGAGGCGTATTGGGATGATCCCGGGCCTCATTGTAGGGTATCACATGTTGTGGCTCGTTGCTAGGAGCCCCCGAGTTAGCCTGGGTAGCTAAATTGTTGGCGGGCCGACGTGGCACGTTGGGTGATCGGGGGTAGTCCCCGCTTGTTGCTGAAGTTATCGTGAACGATGGCAAGCCAATTCGGGCCAGCAATTGGGCCTGGAGTGTTGTTGAAAGGGTGAATAAAGAACGCCCGTAAGGTATTCGAGCATAGTTCCACACCTTTGAATCTAGGTCATTTACTGAGCTATTTACTGGGATAAAATTGTGTCCAACACGGACATACATCAGAACCACAAAAATAAAGGTATCAGACAGTATCACGTACCGCAGCACCCAGACATAGTCTTTAGACGAATGGCCTATACATGGGGGACCTAACGACCTTTGATTAATTGCGCAAGATCGGCAGTCAAAATCCTACCATTCACCAGATTATCGTCCATTCTACTTTCCAAATTTTCAATAACTATGTGTTCGTTCACAGACATTGGGCATAGTTCCGCAGTAAATGCTTACTACGGGTGTCAAAACAATAACTTCCCTTAATGTGGCATTGTCCATATGCTCATTTTACTTTTATCTCTTTCATCATTTTCATATATGTATCTCCTATCTACTACATATGCATATGGTGGCATGGTAGCTAAGGTTCATGGCTAATCAGGAAGCAAATAACAATAGTCAGGTTGTATATATATTATCATTAATGTGTAGAATGTGAGTTCTAACCATGCATGGTCGCTTTGGGGAACTGCATACAACTAAGCCCTATTCATGTTGTTGTCTTGATACATGTTAGTAGTCAAGCACACCCTAGAGGGGGGAGGGGGTCGTGAATAGGTGTGCCTTTAAAAATTAATCGCGTATTAAGAGTATGCGTAGCAGGAAATAAAAAATGAAGAGTAAGCACACCATGAAAAACACCAGGATTTTTATACTGGTCTGGTCAACCCTTCTTGGGTTCCCTACGTCTAGTTCCCAGCAACACACCTGAGTTTTTCACTCAACCTTTCAACAAAAGTTACACCTGTTGTTTCTTTAGGGCCACCTCCCCAGTTGATCTTCTCAGGTCTCAGCGGACCTACCTACTGGTTTTCCATAAACTAGATACCCAGTTGATCTTTAAGGTGTCAGTGGACCTACCATGCTCACAAAGAGCAAGTATTCCTAGAACATCAATTGCTCTAACTCCCTACTATCAGTAGGATAGTATCATGGTTCCACCCAACTGCTCACAGATGGGCGAATAGTGGACAAGAAATGCACAAAGAATTAAAGGAGATAACAGACATGCAGACAAAGGAGACACTGGGAATATCGATGAAGAACTATCTCCTCTTGAATGCTTCCTGGGCTGAGGACTTCGAGGATGAAGCTATCACTGTAGTGAAGTCCTGCGTTGGCATGAATGCAAGGAAGCAGAGTGCCGAGGATGCTTTGATTACAGGTGATTGCTTCCTAAGTTTGATTGTGTGTTGCTCTCTTGAATACCCTCTTTCTGCAATCATCAAGTACTTATAAAGTGAGGACTTTGTGTCCGTTAGATACAATATCCTCTAACAGTTGAAATTCCAGCTTTCAGTCTGCAGAGATTTTGTATGCAGCCTGGACCTTGAATTTTCCAGCATGGATTGTTGAGTCTTTATCCGGTCCATAGCTTGGTTGCTTTGGTCGTTGTCCAGGCAGTGGGTAGGGCAAATCTTTTGCTGCAGAGATACGTCTGTCTGTATCTTTCCCTTTACGTGCTTGTATGACTTTTCTTCCCTAGAACGTGTGCCTGTAGGTATACTAACAATATTTCTGCCATGCAGGCCCTTAAATGCGACGTGAAATAAAGCAGGGAAATTTGAAATAGCATGTGAATAAATAAATGAAAAAATAATACATACTTTATACCTTTTCCGTTCAAAGAGACAATATACAGTAGACTACAATATAATACGCCTCGGTAGCATGCGAATATCTCAACGGATACTGAGCAATAAATACAGACGTGAGATATACATATACGCTTGGCCGCAAGTGTATCTCTAAAGATACGAGGTATTAAACGCAGATACATGGCTAGTCAAACGGTCAATACTACTTTCCACATAGGACTACAACCCTTTGGGAAATCATCTTATTGCGCATAATTGTACATCCCAAAGTATTTCACGTGCATGCTTAGTGAGATGATTGGATGATTATTTTCTAATCATGTGTGGACATGTGTCTTTATTAAACAAAGAGAGACGAAAAAGTAGACACGTTTGTCGTTTAGCTAAGATAGGCATAGAATCGCCTATCAAAAGGATAGTGTTCTTTCCTATCTATAAATAGACTGAATTTGTCATTTTCTTAGGGTAGGCGCAAGATCGTCTATCTCTGGTTGTGTAGCAGGTTTCCAAGTATTTTAGTTATAGACGCTTTTACGCCTATGTTGCTATCCTTTCTAAAGTAGCAGGAACTTCGCTTGTTTTCGTTATGGTAGGCTTCCACCTATCTTAGTTGTGCTTCTGAAGTAGCACTAACTTCACCTACTTCTTTTATGAGGCCTTTCCGCCTATCTGCTTTATATTCTTGAGATAGCAGGAGGCCTTTCCGCCTATCTGCTTTATATATCTGAGATAGCAGGAATTTTGCCTATCTTGTAGGGAGGTTTTTCTGCCTATCTACTTTATATCTTTAAGATAGTAGGAATTTCGCCTATCTTGTTAGTAGGCCTTTCCGTCTCTCTCTTTTTTATCTTTGAAGTAGCAAGACATCGCCTACTTCAGTTGAGAGTGGTTTTCGCCTATGTACATGTATTCTTGAAATAACAAAAAATTCGCTTATGTCCATTCCATAGGCATTCCGCCTAATTTAGTTATGAGGACTTTTCCAACTATATTTTGATGCTAAGTATTTTGTAGAGACTTGAAGACAGTTAAACCTGTGATTCATACTTAGCCTAAATTTATTTGTTTAATTTATTTTGTCATAAACCAAAATGACTCATCATCATCATCATCATCATCAGAGCCTTATCCCAAATTAATTGGGGTCGGCTACATGAATCATGTTCCGCCAAAAATTTCTATCAAGTGCAATATTCGTATTTAAACCCAAGAAACTAATGTCCTTCCTAATAACATCGCACCATCTCATTTTAGGCCTTCCCCGAGCTCTTTTACTAGCATCCATTAAGATTTGGTCACATCTTTTAACCGGCGCTGAATTAGGGCGACGACACACATGTCCAAACCACCTGAGTCTATTTTCTCTCATTTTACTATCAATTGGAGCTATCCCTAAGTCCTTACGGATACGCTCATTCCTAATCTTGTCTTTCTTAGTCTTACCACACATCCATCTCAACATCCTCATCTCTGCTACACACATTTTGTGGATGTGTTCCTTTCGTACTGCCCAACACTCGGTACCATATAACAAAGCAGGTCTCACAGCCGTTCTATAAAACCTCCCTTTGAGTTTCACAGGCATACGACGATCACAAAGGACACCTGATGCACTTCTCCATCTTAACCAGTCTGCCTTAATCCTATGTGTAACGTCATCATAAATCTCCCCATTCTCTTGTATGATAGACCCTAAGTATCGAAAGCTACTACTCTTCGGAATGTTATGTCCATCAATTAGAACCATATCTTCCTGAACCACTCTCCCATTATTAAAATTACAGTGCATAAACTCTGACTTACTCCTACTAATTTTAAAACCTTTAGACTCCAAGGCAAGTCTCCAACGCTCTAACTTAGCATTTAGAGCATCAACACTCTCATCAATTAAAATAATATCATCTGCAAAAAGCATACACCAAGGGATATCCTCATGCAATTGTTTAGTTACTTCATCCATAACTAAGGCAAAGAGATACGGACTTAGTGCAAAACCTTGATGCAAACCTATAGAAACGGGAAATTCACCAGTCTCCCCAGCAATAGTTCAAACACTAGTAATAGCGCCGTCATACATATCCTTAATCAAATCAACATATCTTTGAGAGATTCCTTTCTTTCTTAATGTCCACCAAATCAATTCTCTCGGTACTCGATCGTACGCCTTCTCTAAATCAAGAAAAACTATATACAAATCTTTTCTCATCTCTCTATACTTCTCCATTAGCTGCCGTAGTAAGAAAATAGCTTCTGTAGTAGATCTATTTGGCATAAAACCAAACTGATTTTCCGATACAGTAGTCATAAACCAAAATGACTAATGTTCTGAAAAAAAGTATTTTCCAACAATGCATCCCTGATCAAAACATCCCTCAAATGATAGCTACAGTCTGCCATACAAGACTTAAGTTTTTGAATAACAAAATACCGTTAAATAAAACAAGTAAGGAAAAACATGTTCTCGGCCTATCACATGTCTACCTTTACGGTGAGATCCCCAAATAACTTCTAAAATTTCCTCCATGCTCCTCTAATAAACTTTGTGTAGTTCCCTAACGTTTGCACATGTTGGGGACGACGATCTCACTCCTAACACCATATAGTAATTAGGTATTCCTCTAATAACACCATTTAAACAATCTAAAGCTTACTTGTTCTTGTCCTTCTACTCCTCTCTGCTCCTCCTGCTTCCCTCTCGCGCTAAGTCTGGGCACTTACGATAGTAATGGGTAACATGAGAGGTAAAAGAAAGAAAGGTTTAAATAGGTCGCCCTTATCACCATCATAGTGGTAAATATTTTAATCGACAATCTCCTCCATTATCATCATTCTTCACCAATTTTCCCACAACACCTTCATCCACCTGTTGTAACGTCTTCATCACCTGTTGTAATGTCTTCCTCCACCCTCCATATGCCATAAGCCATCTGAACAACTCATTATCAACTTTCCAACACATGCAAAAATAAGATTTCCTCGATTCTATCAAATTTATCTCAAATAAGCCTTAGCTCGGCCAATATCACTCTTAGCTCGGTTAGCTCAAATGGGTCATATAGGTCTTAGCTTGGGCTCGGACATCTCTAAGCTCGGGCATCCTTAGCTCAGGCAGGGTCGGCTAACAACACTGTACTGCCATTATATTGTATTTTCGGCCTTCAAAATGACAAAATAAAAATGCTTAACACGAAACTTATAGATAGTTAAATCATGAGTGTTTTGCATATAAACTATTGTTAAACGTCTATTTGCAAATATATCATCCCTAGATTTGCATTAGTAAAGATATCCTTGGTTTAGTTAAAATAGTGCAAAAAGACCATCGCCGTAACCCCCCGTTATCCGTCGTGAATCAAACTCTAGTTAACTTTACCTATACTTGACAAAAGACAATAATACACGTTGTTTGAAAAAAAGACCAGTCTCTCTCATCTCTCTCTCACCTCTTAACTCCGACAAGAGAGAGATGACAGAGAGGAGAGGTCGCACGGTTCTATCCCTGATGTGAAACGGAGGGCGGGGGTCTTCATTTCTTCGACCTTCAGCGCGAGGAGGACGCCTGGTAGGTGATCTTCTTGAACATGGTCACCTCAGAGACCACGTTCAGAATGTGGTCTCTAGGAAGACCGCGTTCTGAACAAAGGCGGCTGGTCGGGCAACCACGTTTCCGTCATCTTCTGCAAACAGGTAAGGGGCTCCCAGAACGATGCTCTGTTCAAAGGCTCTTGCCGACGGCGGCCGTGGGTGACGTTTGGGGTTGCTGGAGCTGCTGTGAAGGGGAAAAGAGGGTGAGGGAGAGAGGGAAGAAGGATTATAGCTAGATTATCTAGTAGATAGGGTCGTAGGGAGGGGAAGAACGTGGAGATGTGGAGGAAGGAGATAGAGGTAATGGAGGCAGCGGATTAGGGTTTGGGTTGTGGCTATCTTGCCTCTTTCCATCTCAAAAATGAGGCTAGATCACCCATCTCATTCTGAGAGATGTTCAACCCAAGGTTGGGGGTGGTTTGAGGGGCGGTGGCACGTGAGAGAGAGAGAGGATGGGAGCGGAGGTAGAGGAGGATACGTAGGAGGAGGAATGAGGAGCTCGATTGGGGCTTCACACCCATCCCCATCGCAGAGATGATGCAACCAGCGGCTTCACGCTCTGTCTCCATAGAGGATCGAGCCTTCACAACTCGATTGAGGGAATCACTCCCGGGATCCAAAAATTATGGTAGAAACATAGCCATGGCTAAAATTCAAATCTTTCCTTCTATTCCGTTGTTGATAGTGAGGGGATACATATATAGGAAGATGGGGGAAAGGGAAAATGACGCGATTATAGTGATTACACATGGGAAAACGGTGAATACATTGAAGATCTTGAGCCTCGAAGTGTCGGGGTGGCTGGCAGGTGAGCCTTCGGAGTAGAGCTGATGGGGGACGGGGACCGACACGGACTAAGACTCTCAAGGACTCTAACTGAGGCAAGCAGTAGCACGCTCAAGGGTCGCCAAGTGGCTGACCACCGTGATACCCCACAGAGTGAAGGACGTCTCTCAACAGAAACTCCGACCTCGGCCGTCCCAAGGAGGGAAGCGCACGTGTCTAAGCGTAAAGTCGACTTCCAAAGACAAGGGGAGTCGAGTCCTAGCTCGATGCTCTAAGGGTGCTAAAGGATGGGTGCTCTCACTCGCGATCCGCGGTGATGGTAACAAAGTAGCTAGGCGCCTACTCTCTCTCACGCGGCATAATCAAAAGCATACTAAAAGAGCAAGCACAAGAGAGGAGTCGGAACGCGTACCTCCACGCCTAGGCGTGGGGAAGGAACCCCGGCCGTGGGCCAACAACCCCGATACACTGAAGACCAATAAAATACAACCCAATAGCGGCCCACTCCTCGCAGGGAGGTAAAAGGCTACAAGCGACGCATTCGGGGCTGCCGGGCACGGGCTGACGGGCCGCACTCGGTGACGGGCACAATGCTGCAGAATCGGCGTCGCGCGCGCCTGGACGGAGACGGGTCCCACGGGCTGATGCGACGTCCGATCGAGGCGCCGTCAGAGAGGACGCGTCTCTGACTGCTGGAGGAACGCTCCGGCCCAAGGAGGCACGCTGGATCCACCGGTGGTGGCCGTGGTCGCTGCTGAAAGTCGGGTCAGGTTCTGTGGTCGCAGAACTGCGCACGCCGACGAAAAAATCAGGAAGTCGGACTTCTGGTGCCCGAACAGGTCCCGGCCGGTTGGAGGTGAAAGCCAACTGGCAGAGGTCGCCCTCGGCCAAACGGCGCTGGCAGACGATGCCGGTACGAGTCGCAGGAGCCGCTGGAAGTTGGTGTTAGTTCGCTGGCCGGACTGTGCAGACAGACCTGAGTGGTCCCACGAGAATCGACGCCACGCTCGGCACCGATGTCGGAACGAGGCGAGATCGGTGGCGTTGGACAGAGGACGAGGAGAGGTACGTCCGGTGAAGATCCCGCGTCCAAACTCGCAGACTTCCGCCCTGTGCGAATTTTGAAAGAGGGCGGACAGAATCTGGGCGCACAGGGAGAGGGGTCCTGCGCGCTCTCACAAGGAAAATCACTACGGGTGGTGCCGATCTCCGAATGAGGCGAAACCACCTCGCACGCGTCGGCGACTCGTAGAAGAATCCCACAAAAATGGGCTGGACGCAGAATGGCACCACGAACAGCAGATGTCGTCGCAGCTCTTGGAGACAAAATCTGGACGCACTCGAACTCGGATCTGAGAAGAGATAGAAGAGAGGGGAACCTCGGCGTCGCACCGAGGGGATGGGGAGTCACACCCCAAGCTTGCTCCCGTCGCAGGAGCAAGGAGGACAGAGGAGGAAGTCGCATCCACCTTCAAGAGCACAAGCTATTTTCTTCTATTCCATTCAATTAATTCCCACAAAAGGAAATTACATGCCTTATATATCGGGGGAGGGGAATTAGGGTTTCACCCAGCCAAGGGAGGAGGGGTGCGACCAGGACCTTCCCCATTCAAGGGGGGGGGCGGCCAAGCCTCCTCCAATCAAGGAGGGATCAAGGGGAGGGGGGCGCCCAAAGAAGAAAGGTGGGGGAGGTGGAATGGGAAAGGGGTGTGCCCAAAAAGGAAAGAAGAGGAGGCAAGGTGGGGAAGGTGGCGCAGCCACCTTGGATGGGGAAGGGGGAATGCGCCCCAAACCCTAACCCTAATCCAAACACTATGGGCCAAGGCCAAGCCCAATAGTAAAAGAAAAAAAAGGACCCATTATCCCTACACATAGTCTGATAGCAATAAAACTAGATAACATGTCCACGCAGGGACTAATCCAAGGCCCACATGGCCTGAGCAAGCAGAGAAGATAGCTAGAAGATGCCGCCATCGCCGAGCCACAAGGAAGTAGCGGTGTGCCGGGTGCTCCGTCGAGGATAGCGCCGTGTGTCCTCACCAATTCTCCCCGGGTGGGAAGAACTCGACCCCGTCGAGTAGGGGTCACGGTCGCTGAGGTACCGCTCCAGCAAGTCCGGATCGATCCGCTCCAGCTCTCCACGTGTAATCCAGGTGTTGTCCGACTCGGGGCGCCCTCTCCAACGCACTAGGAAGCGTTGGTAGGCTCCGCTCCTGGTAGTAGTCACCTGCTCATCCAGTATGCAATCTATATGCTCGCGTGTATGTAATGGGGCTGGAGGAGGTGGACTCTCAGTAGGTGTATCACTCACAACAGGAGGGTCAGGCCCAAATAACTCGCTGGGTATCACCGCGGGATCCTTATAAGCTACCAGATCAGAGACATTGAACGTCGAACTGATCCCGTAGTCGTCTGGAAGCTCGATCTCATACGCGTTCGACCCAATACGCCTCAACACTCTGAATGGTCCTGCACCGCGGTCTTGGAGTTTCTTTACGGCTCCCGAAGGAAACCGTTCCGGTCTAACCCGGACCATGACGTACTCTCCCTCGCGGAACTCACGTGTGCGTCTGTGCGCGTCAGCTAACTCCTTGTAACGTGCGTTGCAAGCCTCAATATGACGACGGACATGATCATGCAACTGTCTAATATGCTCAGCAAAAGACTCAGCTGACTCAGAGACTCGGGACTGAATGGGGGAGGGAATCAAATCAATCGGTTTCCTAGGCCTACGACCAGTGACAATCTCAAATGGACTCAACCCTGTAGACCTATTGACCGAATCATTATAAGCAAACTCCGCTAAAGGTAAGACAAGATCCCAATCTCCAACTCTATCACGCACTAAACATCTCAGAAGATCCCCTAGACTTCTATTGACTACCTCTGTCTGACCGTCAGTCTGGGGGTGGTACGCGGTGGAGAACTTCAACTGGGTGCCCATCATCCGCCAAAGGGTTTTCCAAAAGTAGCTCGTAAAACGCACATCCCTATCAGAAACAATGGTACGCGGCAACCCAAACCTGGACACACAGTGGGTGAAGAATAACCTAGCAACTCCAGAGGCATCCGATGTCTTGGAACAAGGAATAAACAAGGCCATCTTGGAGAAGCGGTCAACCACAACAAAAATAGAATCATGCCGCCGTGCAGTACGGGGCAAACCAAGCACAAAGTCCATGCTGATATCCTGCCAAGGACTATCAGGGACAGGCAGAGGGGTATAAAGGCCAGTGTTCTGTTTCCTCTGTTTCGCTAAGGCACAAATACGACACTGGGCAACTATGCGGGCCACATCCCTCTTCAAACTGGGCCAGTAGAAACGGTGCTCGACAGCCTCTATGGTCTTGTTTCGGCCGAAGTGGCCGGCAAGACCTCCTGCATGAAGCTCCCACGTAAGAAAATCACGAACTGAAGTCCGTGGGATGCACAACCTATCGCCTCTAAATAAGTGACCATCCTGAAGGACAAACTCGCTAAACTCACGGGACGGTCCTGACTGAAGGGCAGAATAGATGGGACCGAAGTCCGGGCAATCAATGTAGGCCTCCTTCAACTTCTCTAAACCAACCACCTGAACATTCATGGTGGATATCAACATCACCCGCCGACTAAGAGCGTCGGCCACCTTGTTCTCAGCACCTGCCTTGTGCTTGAGAACGAATGTAAACTCCTGCAAATATTCCACCCATCTACTATGTCGGGCATTCAGCTTCTTTTGGGTGTGGAGAAATTTCAATGCCTCATGGTCAGAAAAGAGCACAAACTCCTGGTGGAGGAGATAGTGCCTCCAATAGCGCAAGGCCTGAACAACTGCGTAGAATTCCTTGTCATAAGTAGAGTAACGCAGTTTGGCATCATTGAGTTTCTCACTAAAAAAGGCTATAGGGTGGGACTCCTGGCTAAGCACTCCCCCTATGCCTAAACCTGAGGCATCACATGTGACCTCAAACACTTTAGAAAAGTCTGGAAGTGTAAGAACGGGTGCCTGGGTCATGCGATCCTTGATAAGCTGGAAGGCTGTGGCCGCAGCCTTCGTCCAGGTAAACTCGCCCTTACGGATGCAATCCGTGATCGGGGCGGTGATAGAACTGAACCCCCTAATGAAACGGCGATAGAAAGTCGCCAGACCATGAAAGCTCCTAACATCGTGGAGTGTGCGGGGCTCGGGCCACTCCACTATGGCACGGATCTTCTCCGGATCAGCGGAGACTCCGTCACGGGACATAATGAACCCTAAGAAAGAAACCTGGTCAGTCATGAAGCTACACTTCTTAGGGTTGGCAAACAAGCTCTCCCGTCTCAGAACAACACACACCTGCCTAATGTGATCTAGGTGTAACTCCCTAGTGCGGCTATAAATCAAGATGTCGTCGAAGTAGACGACCAAAAACACTCCAATCATAGGACGCAACACCTGCGTCATCAGCCGCATGAAGGTGCTAGGGGCGTTAGTCAGCCCGAAGGGCATGACCAACCACTCGTAAAGACCATCCTTGGTCTTAAAAGCAGTCTTCCACTCATCACCGGGTCTGACCCTCACCTGGTGATAGCCACTCCTAAGATCGATCTTCGAAAAAATCGTGGCTCCCGACATCATATCAAGCAAGTCATCTAGCCGGGGAATGGGAAACCTATACTTAACCGTGATCTTATTGATCGCACGGCTATCGATGCACATACGCCATGTGCCATCCTTCTTCGGTGCTAGCAGGGCGGGAACAGCACAGGGGCTCTTGCTATCCCTAAGGGAACCCCTACTCATCAACTCATCAACCTGCCTCTGTAGCTCAGCGTGGTCCGCGGGACTCATCCGATAATGTGGAAGATTGGGCAAGGACGAGCCCGGGACAAGATCAATCTCGTGCTGGATGTCACGCAAAGGTGGAAGGCCTTCGGGAAGGTCCTCCGGAAAGATATCAGCAAACTCTCGCAACATCTCAGCTAACTGAGGGTCTGTCACTCCCTCGAGACTGGGGACTACCTCACCTGTCTCCCTGACAACCACGGCTAAAAGAGGGACACCACTAGTGACCTCTCTCTCCATCTCTCGGGGACTGATGATCATCAACCTTCTCGTAGGAGGAACATCTATGGTGAGGGTAGGAGAGGGGGTGGAAATAGGCACCGGAGGTGGTGGTGGCGGAGGCTTGACCTTCCCCTGGCGAGGGGTGGTCGTGGCACTCGGACCGGCTGGTCCCCTAACAGTAGGGTCCCTAGGTGGGGCTGGGTGGAGGGTGATCCTGTGGCCGTTGTGATCAAATGTGCAAGTGTTTGCACGGCCCTGTAGGGTGGCATCCATGTCAAACAACCACGGCCTCCCTAAAATGATGTTACCTACCTCCATAGGGAGAACATCGCACCAAACTTCATCCTGATAGGTCTGGAACTGAAGGGACACTAGGCAACGGAGCCTAACAGGAATGGAGGTAGAATCGACCCAAGAAACCCTATAGGGAGCAGGGTGGTCAACTGGGGTCAACCCAAGGCGGGTAACAGTGCCAGTAGATATGGCGTTAATGCAACTCCCGCTATCAATGACAATCTTGCAAGCTTTACCCCCAAGCCTGCAGAAGGTGTGAAAAATGGTGGTGCGACGCCAGTCATCACTCACCTGGGGCTGGGCTAGGATGCACCTAACTACCCCTAACTGTGGGTCACCCTGAAAATGGCTACCCTGGGCACCATCCTGCTCTCCCTCGAGCAGATCATCGAAGAACTCCTCAACCAAGTCCTGGTCTACCTCATAACTAACAGGTATGGGCTCAGTGGGGGACTCAGTGGAAGTGGGGTCTGCCACGACGAGGGCCTTCCTCTCACGAGTGGGGCATCTATCAGCATAGTGGCCAAGTCCGCCACACCGGTAACAAGTACGAGCGCCCGCACTGGATGAGGCTCCAGCGGTCATAGGACTCTTGCCCTTGTCATCATGACGGGGCGCGGGGAGTAAAGGCTGTGAACGAGCAGGATGTGGGGGAGGCGGAAGTGTAGGGCGAGTGGGGGGGTAGGGTGCCTGCTGGCGAGGTGGAGGGAGCGGATCCCTAGGAAGGGGTGGACGAGGCCTGGGACCAGTGGGGTCCTGGCGAGGAGGCTCTGCGGGCCGAGCCGCCGGGTATCGACCATACTGTGTGGAAGTGGAGCGAGGGTCAAGACCCCGCTGACTAGGCATCCCCGGACGAAAGGTGGGGCCAAACTCCAACTCAAATTGCTCTAACTCTAGGGCAACCTGGTAAGCTAGCTCTAAAGTGCCTACCTGGCGACGGTAGAGCTCATACTGATATTCGGGCCTCAAGCCACGGCGAAAACGGGAAACAGGCATGCCCTTCTCTTCATCAACTCCACATCGCAAATAATACTCGTCAAATTCGGCGATGTACTCGGTCACGGACCGATCGCCCTGACTAAGGGTCTGCCATTGGTCAATGAGCCTCTGGCGGTAAGAAGGAGGGACATACTTCTCGCGGAGCTTACGCCGCATATCAAACCAGGTCTCTATGGGTGGGTCCTGCCTCTGTAACATCAGACTCTCGACATTCCTCCAGTAGGTCTGGGCTTTCCCCATGAGCTTCATCTTGGCAAATCGGACTTGCCGCAGCTCAGACATCTCAACCCATTCGAAATACCTATCCATGCTATTCTCCCAGTCTATGTAGGCTTTTGGGTCAAGAGACCCCTCGAAAGTGGGTGGATCGGCACGGACGGTCCTAAGGGCCCTATCATCCTCATCCTGGTGTGGTCGACGACCACGGTACTGGCGTCCATTCCCCTCAAAATCCATCTCGGACCCATAGTCATCAAAGTCGGGGGCTCGGGGACGTCGCTCCTGAGCCCGAGGGGCTTGAGCGGCAGCAACAAGAGGAGCTTGGTTGGCTCTAGGAGAGTCCTGGCGGTGCACCTCATCTACCCTCCCTATCCGGCCAACAAGACCCTGGAGGGCCAAATCGGACACGGTGGCACGATCCTCAATGACCTTCAGACGATCATCTAGACGCTCAGTCAACTCCTTGATGGACTGGTCGGACCTGTCCATACGGGTCATAAGTTGGGCAATCAGATCCTCAAGAGATGGGCGTCCCTGAGGTGGGTGTTGGTCACCCATGGCGTCCGGGCGATGGTAGTCCGTACCACCCCGAGTGGGCATGCAAAGGAGGCTAACACCCTAAGACCTAGAGGGACACGAATGCAATGAGATGCAAGACTCAAACAAGACACGACCAAAACCTAAACACAACCCTAAGACCCAACCTGTAAGGACAAGTTGGTAACCATGCTCTGATACCAAAATTTGATGGGGGACGGGGACCGACACGGACTAAGACTCTCAAGGACTCTAACTGAGGCAAGCAGTAGCACGCTCAAGGGTCGCCAAGTGGCTGACCACCGTGATACCCCACAGAGTGAAGGACGTCTCTCAACAGAAACTCCGACCTCGGCCGTCCCAAGGAGGGAAGCGCACGTGTCTAGGCGTAAAGTCGACTTCCAAAGACAAGGGGAGTCGAGTCCTAGCTCGATGCTCTAAGGGTGCTAAAGGATGGGTGCTCTCACTCGCGATCCGCGGTGATGGTAACAAAGTAGCTAGGCGCCTACTCTCTCTCACGCGGCATAATCAAAAGCATACTAAAAGAGCAAGCACAAGAGAGGAGTCGGAACGCGTACCTCCACGCCTAGGCGTGGGGAAGGAACCCCGGCCGTGGGCCAACAACCCCGATACACTGAAGACCAATAAAATACAACCCAATAGCGGCCCACTCCTCGCAGGGAGGTAAAAGGCTACAAGCGACGCATTCGGGGCTGCCGGGCACGGGCTGACGGGCCGCACTCGGTGACGGGCACAATGCTGCAGAATCGGCGTCGCGCGCGCCTGGACGGAGACGGGTCCCACGGGCTGATGCGACGTCCGATCGAGGCGCCGTCAGAGAGGACGCGTCTCTGACTGCTGGAGGAACGCTCCGGCCCAAGGAGGCACGCTGGATCCACCGGTGGTGGCCGTGGTCGCTGCTGAAAGTCGGGTCAGGTTCTGTGGTCGCAGAACTGCGCACGCCGACGAAAAAATCAGGAAGTCGGACTTCTGGTGCCCGAACAGGTCCCGGCCGGTTGGAGGTGAAAGCCAACTGGCAGAGGTCGCCCTCGGCCAAACGGCGCTGGCAGACGATGCCGGTACGAGTCGCAGGAGCCGCTGGAAGTTGGTGTTAGTTCGCTGGCCGGACTGTGCAGACAGACCTGAGTGGTCCCACGAGAATCGACGCCACGCTCGGCACCGATGTCGGAACGAGGCGAGATCGGTGGCGTTGGACAGAGGACGAGGAGAGGTACGTCCGGTGAAGATCCCGCGTCCAAACTCGCAGACTTCCGCCCTGTGCGAATTTTGAAAGAGGGCGGACAGAATCTGGGCGCACAGGGAGAGGGGTCCTGCGCGCTCTCACAAGGAAAATCACTACGGGTGGTGCCGATCTCCGAATGAGGCGAAACCACCTCGCACGCGTCGGCGACTCGTAGAAGAATCCCACAAAAATGGGCTGGACGCAGAATGGCACCACGAACAGCAGATGTCGTCGCAGCTCTTGGAGACAAAATCTGGACGCACTCGAACTCGGATCTGAGAAGAGATAGAAGAGAGGGGAACCTCGGCGTCGCACCGAGGGGATGGGGAGTCACACCCCAAGCTTGCTCCCGTCGCAGGAGCAAGGAGGACAGAGGAGGAAGTCGCATCCACCTTCAAGAGCACAAGCTATTTTCTTCTATTCCATTCAATTAATTCCCACAAAAGGAAATTACATGCCTTATATATCGGGGGAGGGGAATTAGGGTTTCACCCAGCCAAGGGAGGAGGGGTGCGACCAGGACCTTCCCCATTCAAGGGGGGGGGCGGCCAAGCCTCCTCCAATCAAGGAGGGATCAAGGGGAGGGGGGCGCCCAAAGAAGAAAGGTGGGGGAGGTGGAATGGGAAAGGGGTGTGCCCAAAAAGGAAAGAAGAGGGGGCAAGGTGGGGAAGGTGGCGCAGCCACCTTGGATGGGGAAGGGGGAATGCGCCCCAAACCCTAACCCTAATCCAAACACTATGGGCCAAGGCCAAGCCCAATAGTAAAAGAAAAAAAAGGACCCATTATCCCTACACATAGTCTGATAGCAATAAAACTAGATAACATGTCCACGCAGGGACTAATCCAAGGCCCACATGGCCTGAGCAAGCAGAGAAGATAGCTAGAAGATGCCGCCATCGCCGAGCCACAAGGAAGTAGCGGTGTGCCGGGTGCTCCGTCGAGGATAGCGCCGTGTGTCCTCACCAAGAGCCCTAATCGCGGCCTCTGGTCGCGGCCTCCCAGAACGCGGCCTCTGAGGAGGCCGCGATCTGCCTTTGACTTCCTGATGATGCCGATGTCGTCCTCGTCTGTAGAAACATGATTGCGGCCTCCTCAGAGGCCGCGTTCAGATGATCTGAACCTTTGAACGCCTCTTGCTTCAGTCGACGATCCCGTTTCAGATCACGGACAACACCAGCACCATCAGGCGATCAAAGGCAGATCACGGCCTCCTTAGAGGCCGCGACCAGAACGCAGCCTCTGAGGAGGCCGCGATCAGGGCTCTGCTCCGAAGGCTCACAGACGACACCGACACCATCAGGCGGTCAAAGGCAGATCGCGGCCTCTGAGGAGGCCGCGATCAGGGCTAGGCTCCGAAGGCTCACCTGCGCGATCAGGGCTCTACTCCGAAGGCTCATCTGCCAGCCACCCCGACGCTTCGAAGCTCGAGATCTTCAATGTATTCGCCATTTTCCCATGTGTAATCACTGTAATCGCGTCGTTTTCCCTTCCCCCCATCCTCCTATATATGTATCCCCTCGCTATCAACAATGGAATAGAAGAAAAGATTTGAATTTTAGCCATGGCTATGTTTCTACTCTAATTTTTGGATCCCGAGAGCGATTCCCTCAATCGAGCTGTGAAGGCTCGATCCTCCATGGAGACAGAGCGAGAAGCCGCCGGTTGCATCATCCCTGCGATGGGGATAGGTGTGAAGCCCCAATCGAGCTCCTCATTCCTCCTCCTATGTATCCTCCGTCCACCGTCGCCACCGCCGCTGCCATCCCCTCTCTCTCTCTCATGCATCACCACCCCTCAAACCAGCCCCAACCTTGGGTTGAATGTCTCTGAGAATGAGACGAGTGATCTAGCCTCATTTCTGAGATGGAAACAGGCGAGATAACCACAGCCCAAACCCTAATCCGCCGCCTCCATTACCTCTATCTCCTTCCTCCACATCTCCATGTTCTTCCCCTCCCTACGACCCTATCTACTAGATAATCTAACTATAATCCTTCTTCCCTCTCTCCCTCACCGTCTTTCCCCCTTCACAGCAGCTCCAACAACCCCAAACGTCGCCCACGGCCGCCTATGTAGTCTAGGCGTGAGGCGGCCGAGGCGACCAGTGGGTCGCCTCATGCCTCAAATGCCTAGGCGATGGCCTAGGCATTTGAGACGAGATTTTTTTATAATAGGTATATATAATTCAAAAAATAGATTATATGTCTAAATATCACAAAAATACCTATATAAAGTCAATAAATTTCCTAAATTCATTCAATCCTATGATTCAAATTATTATGACTCACTAAATTCACATAGAATTTAACAAACCACTGTCAAAAATCAAATTTTGTGTCTATGTGAGATAGAGAGAGAGTGAGACAAACTGTGGTCAGAGCGAGGCGTTTGAGGCGAGGCGAGAAGTCAGCACCTCACCTCTGAGGCGCGCCTAGGCGAGCACCTAGGCGCGCCTCAGACTACATAGACGGCCGCCGCCGGCAAGAGCCTTTGAACAGAGCACCGTTCTGGGAGCCCCTGACTTGTTTGCAGAAGATGATGGAAACACGGTTGCCCGACCAGCCGCTTCTGTTCAGAACGCAGTCTTCCCCGAGACCACGTTCTGAACATGGTCTCTGAGACGATCACGTTCAAGAAGATCACCTGCCAGACGTCCTCCTCGTGTTGAAGGTTGAAGAAATGAAGACCCCCGCCCTCCGTTTCACATCAAATAGTATCAGAGCTTAGGGAACCGACGGGATCATCGACAGAAGCAAGAGGCGTTCAAAGGTTCAGATCACCTAAACGCGGCCTCTGAGGAGGCCGTGATCATGTTTCTACATACGAGGACGACACAGGCACTGTCATGTAGTCAAAGGCAGATCGCGGCCTCTGGCCTCCTCAGAGGCCGTGATCAGGGCTCTACTTTGAAGGCTCACCTGTCAGCCACCTCGACGCTTCGAGGCTCGAGATCTTCAATGTATTCGCCGTTTCCCCATATGTAATCACTGTAATCGCGTCGTTTTCCCTTCCCCCCATCCTCCTATACATGTATCCCCGCGCTATCAACAATGGAATAGAAGGAAAGATTTAAATTTTAGCCATGGCTATGCTTTTACCCTAATTTTTGGATCCTGGGAGCGATTCTGTCAATCGAGCTGTGAAGGCCCGATCCTCTATGGAGACGGAGCAAGAAGTCGCCGGTTGCATCATCCCTGCAATGGGGATGGGTGTGAAGCCCCAATCGAGCTCCTCATTCCTCCTCCACCTCCGTCTACCGTCGCCACTGCCGCTGCCATCCTCTCTCTCTCTCTCTCTCTCTCTCTCTCTCTCTCTCACGTGCCACCGCCCCTCAAACCACCCCAAACCTTGGGTTGAACGTCTCTGAGAATGAGACGAGTGATCTAGCCTCGTTTCTGAGATGGAAACAGGCGAGATAACCACAGCCCAAACTCTAATCCGCCGCCTCCATTACCTCCATCTCCTTCCTCCATATCTCCACGATCTTCCCCTCCCTACGACCCTTCTACTAGATAATCTAGCTATAATCCTTCTTCCCTCTCTCCCTCACCCTCTTTCTCCCTTCACAATAGCTCCAACAACCCCAACGTCGCCCACGGCCACCGCCGGCAAGAGCCTTTGAACATAGCACCGTTCTGGGAGCCCCTAACCTATTTGCAGAAGATGACAGAAATGCAATTGCCCGACCAATAGCCTCTGTTCAGAACGCGGTCTCCCTAGAGACCACGTTCTGAACGTGGTCTCTGAGGCGACCACGTTCAAGAAGAAGATCACCTGCCAGATGTCCTCACGCTGAAGGTTGAAGAAATGAAGACCCTCGCTGTCTGTTTCACATCAACCCCTCCCCTCCCCTCATCCATGACCCATTCTTCACCTCCACCTCTTACGTCAACTTTTGTTGCTATTCCTACTACTGCTGTTGCTGCTCTTGCCAGCGTCGGAGGGGAAGCATGGAGAGCAAGAAGAGGTGAAAGTGGTGGAGGGGCCGGCGGTGAGGTGTTGCCTCTCTTGCCGACGCCGGAGAGGTCGCTGGAGTTATGTCGTGATGAAAGGCAACGGCTGTGGAGAGGTGCCCATCGAGGTGGGAAGGGGATGTGGTGGCCATCTGGAGGGGTGTCGGAGCTGCTACAAGTGGTGGAGAGGCCGGTGATGACGACGACGGCGAAGGTGAGGGTGCAACTTCGGGGATGTCGAGGCGGAGTGCTCTGGGTGCCTGTGGCTTCGAGGCTAGTAGTGATGGCTGTGGCAGAGAGGGGAAGAGTAGCTTTGGCGAGGTGAGGGAGGGGGAGGGATGGGGGGTTCACGGGGGTGGCACCGCCAGTGTTGGGGTTCTGGCGGTGGGAATTGCTACGGCGGAAGGAGGAGAGAGGGGGGTGATGTGTTCTCTGGTGATGGTGGTAGGGTGGAGGGAGGGCAGAGCGCGGCGGGGAAGGGGGTCGTGGTAGGAAAGGAGAGGGGAGCTGAGTGAGAGGAAGGCGACATAGGGGCATGGGGGGGGCGGGATGCCGGCAGAGGGGGGCATGGGGGCCAGGAGGAGTGGGGGAGAGGGAGGGGGCGTCCCCCCTCCGACGGAGAGAGAGAGAGAGAGAGAGAGATGAAAGTCGCTCTGCGTAGAAGCGACTTCAAATGAAATCGTTCCCACACGGACTGACTTTCATTTTAAAAATAAAAAATTAAACTCTCTCACCTCTCTGCTCTCTCTCCCTCTCTCACCCCCCACCCGGCAGACCCACCGGCTGTCTCTCTCTCCCCCTTTCTCTCTCTATCATACTTGCTCTCTCTCCCTCTCTCACCCCCACTACATCCGACGGACCCACCCCCCACTCCCGCTGTCTCTCTCTCCCTCTCTCTCTCTCTCAGACTTGCTCTCTCCCCCCCTCTCTCTCTCTCAGACCCCCACCCCACCCGACGGACCCACTCCCCCTCACTCCGACAGTCTCTCTCTCCCCCCTCTCTCTCTCAGACCCCACTCTCTCTCTCACCTCTCTGCTCTCTCTCCCTCTCTCACCCCCACCGCACCCGACGGACCCCCCACCCTAGCCATCTCTCTCTCTCACCTCTCTACTTGGTCTCATCTCTCTTCTCACCCTCTCAGACCCCTCACTCACCAACGTCTCTCTCTCTCTCACCTCTCTGCTCGGTCTCATCTCTCCTCTTAGACCCCCCATCCACCGGCATCTCTCTCTCCCCCCTCTCTTTCTCTCTCAAACCCCACCCCACTAGGGCCATCTCTCTCTCTCACCTCTCTGTCTCACAGTCTCTCCCTCGCATCCCCATCTCACTTTACAACTCATCTCTCTTTTGGTGTGGGGAATTTGAGATTCATGAGGGTATTTTAGTCTTTTAGTTATCAAATAGAGAGAATATTCGAATCTTTATAGAATATTTGTCGGTCCGTTGACGGAAGTTAATTACAGTGACATTTTTGCACTATTTTGACGAAACCAAGGATATCTTTGTTAATGCAAATTTAGGGATGATATATTTGCAAATAGTCGTCTAACAATGGTTTATTTGCAAAAAACCCTTAAATCATCTTCCAATGAGCCTAATTTAACCTCATTTGGAGATTCCTACACAAAGTTATGACATAAATATATGGACTACTCCTTAAATTAATTTACAACACTGTTTACACGCGGAATTTTCGAATATCCACTTCGCCGGATAAATATGTGGGATATTTTGGCATATTTGTCAATTCTGCACTTTTAGATTTGTATTGGACTTTTCTCCACCGACTGGAGTCGGTGTTAATTTACATCGGACGAGTCCGAACACCTTTGATTAATTGTCGGAGAATGCTTTTTGCCTCTATACGTTGTGACTCAGATGATCTTGACGATCGCCCGTTACAGGAACATACTCTTGCAAAGAAATTTGGAGACTTTATTTCTTTGAACACATATAATTTGAATTAGAATCAGTCCTTTGAGACCTTTACATATGGTTCTGATTGTGTAATCGGGTCTTCAGGATTACATCCAGTTGCAACCAGAGCCTTTGAATTTGCTTTAGTCTGCATTTTGATCTTTGAATTTGACTTTGTCATGATTAGGTCATTGAATTTACTTGTGTCCCCTGATTAGACGGTTGAATTTGAATTCCGTCACGAGGACCGTTGGATCAATAAGATGATCATTGTCGATCCCTCGGAGTTGTTTCATGGGCATAATTACTCTTTTGATTGTGATTGGACCCTTAAGTTCCCTTGGTGTCCATAAAGGACATTCCCGCACAAGGCGAGAAATGTCTATAATTTTCCTCCATCAGGGTATTTCTACAGTTTTCTTAAACTTTGAGATATCCTTGTAATTTCTTACTTTCTTGGAGATAGCCCCGTCACTTCTTGACTTCATGGGCATTGACTTTTCGGATATAGTCCTGTCACTTCTCGACTTCTTGAGGATTCTTGTCATTCCGACTTTTCGGTATATATTTGACATTTCTTGACTTCTCGGAGATAGCCCCGTCATGTCTTGACTTCCTAGGTATATCATCCACTTTTTTACTTTTCAGAGATAGTCCCGTCACTTCTTCCTGGGCATATCTGCCATTTCTTGACTTTTTGGAGATGGCCCCGTCGTTTGACTTCCTAGGCGCTCCTGACTTCCTTTTTTGACTTCTCAAAAATAGTCCCGTCATTTGACTTCTTGGGCATTCATCGTCTACATTTCTTGATTTCTCGGAAATAACTCTATCATTTGACTTCTTGGATATTCATCGTCTTCATTTCTTAACTTCTCGGAAATAACCCCGTCATTCGACTGCCTAGACATTCCTCGTCTTGATTTCTTGACTTTTCGAAAATAACTCCGTCATTCGGCTTCTTGGGTATTCCTCGTCTTAATTTCTTTGACTTTTTAGAAATAACCCCGTCATTCGACTTCTTGGGTATTCCTCATCTTCTTTTCTTTGACTTTTTGGAAATAACGCAGTCATTCGACTTCTTGAGTATTCCTCGTCTTTATTTCTTGACTTCTCGAAAATAACCCCGTCATTCGACTTCTTGGGTATTCCTCGTCTAGTATTTCTGTATTTTTTCCACCATCAAGGGTATTTATGTAATTTTCCCTTCATCAGGGATATTTCTGCAACTTTTCCGCTATCGGAGATATTTCTGCAATTTTTTCCACCACCGGGGGTATTTCTGTAATTTTTCCTTCATCAGGGATATTTCTGCAATTTTTCCGTCATCGGTCATTTCCACAATTTTTCCACTGTCGAGAGTATTTATGCAATTTTCCCACCATCGGAGATATTTCTGTAATTTTTTTACCACCGGGGATATTTATGCAATTCTCCTGTGACCGGGGGTATTTCTGCAATTTTCATGTCACCAGGGATATTTATGTAATTTCTCCATCACCCAGGGTATTTTTGCCATTTCTGAACTTTCCAGGGTCTTTTCTACATTTTTTTGACCATCAAGGGTTTTTCCATAAATTGGGGAACAATCACTTGAATTTCTGATTTTTCTAAAAAAAATTCAAAGTACATGGACTTTTGCATAATTTTGCAAAAGCTTGGGGTAGAATTATAATTTCTGAAATATGTAAAGACTTCTTCATAATTTCTGCATAAGGGACCAGACTTTGAGCATTTCTGGGTTTCCCACAAATTCCTGACATTTCTTTGTTATGAATTTACAACAATACAAAGATAGTCCTTCATGACAGGGTTTTCTAGCAATATACCCTAGTATGAGGGCCTTCTTGCAAAAGAAATCTTTCAAACTTGGGGGGAGAAAAATCAGCCGCAATGGAGAGGGGCGTAGGCCCCTTCTCCTTCTCCAGGCTCTTGTCTTCCTCTTCACTGGGGCCTCTAAGAAGCTCTCCAAGTCTTCAAGTGCTCGGAACCCAAGTGATGCCAAGCCCTTCTCTCTTGCTTCGTGTCTTTCCTTGAAGCTCTAGACTCCCTTTTATAGGAGGTGGAAGTGGATCGGAGGCTAGGTGGCCAAGGATGGCTGTGCCGGTATCGGTTTCGATTTCGGCCGGGTCCGAAACCGAAACTGGTTTAATAATATTTTTTTTTAAAGGATGGCATTTGGTTTCGGCCGAAACCCTTGTTCTGGTGTCGTTTCGGACCGGTCCGAAACCGAAACGTTTCGGCCGAAACGTTTCGGTTTCGGCCGAAACTGCCTTGCATGTAGGTGGCTCCGGTGGAAGCACCTCCCTTCAGTGGAAGTCCAAAGATTAAGGTGAACACCCCCTCCCCCTTCTCTTCCTCTTCTTTTTCTTCTCTTTTTTTTTGCATGGGCCAGAAAAAAAAAGGGGGACCGGAGGGAGGTGCGGGTCCCCTCCGATTCTATTTTGACTGGAGGACCCCCCTCCGGTCTGCAACACCGGAGGGGGTGCCTCCGATCTGCTTTCACAGGAGGCCTCCCCCCTCCGGTCCGCCTTTCAATTGAGAGAGAGAGCAAGGGGCGGAGAGGGATTTTCTTCTCTCTTTCTCTCTTTTTTTCCCTTCCTTTTTCAGCAAATTTCACGGTTCAACAAACACTAAGGGGATCAACTGGCTAACTGTGCTAACCTAACGGGCTCTTATCGGGTAGTCTAATATAGATATATATAAGGTTCTAGACCTAGGGTGTAACAAGAAGAATTCAAAACAGGCACAAAAGGGACACGTATTCCATTATGCTGTACATTTGTTGTTGTTGTTGCTAGATCTGTGTTATCAATGGCAAATGAGGCACTTACCTAGGCAATGGGGCAAGACAAGATGACAATGAATCACTATTACTCTGGCCCATTTTCCATAGGTGAGCACTTGAACTACTTGGGCTGCTTAGGTAGTCACCTTGGCCTGATTTGCCCTGGCGTACCTCAGTCATGTACCCAGGCCACTACATTTTGCCTAGGCAATCCCCTCACTGCTTGAATTGCTGTGGTCACCTAGGCTTTAGACATGTAACTGGCAAGACTTTCAAAACCATTTTTGGGACCAGAACCAGTTGGAGCCAGTTCTGGCCAATTTCCCCCGTGTAGAAACCACACTGGTTCCAGGCTGGTTCAGCCAATTCTTGTTCAGTTTGGCCAGTTTTTAGTACCATGATACCCAGTATGTGATGGACTTGAGAGCACTCCCAAGCCCCTATTCATCTTCTTGCCTTTCCAAATCCTAGTACCATGGTACCCAATAGATAAGCTCTCTGGCAACATCAACTTTCACAACATATGTTGGCAAGCTCAAAGGCAACAAGCCCTTTCTTTCATTTCCACCGTTGAGTTGTGGCTCATATTCAGACAATATACATAGCTAGGGCAGTTCAGGAGACTTAAACGATGGATCGTCTAAATTCAAGTTAGATGAAGTCCAAGTTAGACAAAGAGTACAAGTCAAAAGGAGTCTCAGCGAGTTAGGCGTTGCATCGTCTAAGTGGTAAACAAAAACTATAGATGGAAGCGGCAAGGCGAAGTTAGAATATGTTGGAAAAGTAGTCGATGTATTGTCTAAGTAGCAAAGGCCGAAGGAGACTTGAACGAAGCAAACTTGGACGGAGCAAACAAATACAACGTCTAAGTTAAGAACTTAGGCAGAACAGTGCCTCAATGGAGAACTTAGGCGATACATCACCTAAGTGGGAAACTTCAACGATGCAGCGTCTAAGTGGCTTTCTGGATGGAACAAACCGTAGATAATGTGGGGCCCAGACAAAAAGTGGACCATGCATCTTAGGCAATACTTGCGACAATACAGTACGGTTCTGAGTCTGAAAAAGGGCTTTTAATGTAACCAAATATTGGAGGAATAGTCCCAATAATTGGGGGAATTTTTTTTAGGGTCTCCAGGGTTCCTATAGATATGTTGTATGGGTGGGTAATAGGGAAACCATAACCTAAGCATATTTCATGGAAAAGCGCACCGTAGAGGTCTGTTGGTCGTAGCTATACCTTTGTTCTTATTCATAGTGTAGAGGAGGAAGCTGGAGGAAGGTTTCATGGACGTAGGAAAACACACTGCCGATTGTGTCTCAGTCACAACAAATTGGTATCAGAGCGCAGGATTGCGCACGTATCTACAATACGACATCAAGGATAAGTGGACTGATGAAGGCCGAGTTCTACAAGTTCGATGGTAAAGGCAATTTTAATCTATGGCAGATGAGGATGAAGGATCTACTGGTTCAATAGAGAGTCAGCAAGGCTTTGACAGGAGAGTAGCCTGATAAGATGAACCAGGAGAATTGGGAGGAAGTAGAGCATATGGCCTTCAATACAATCTGGATGTGTCTTGCAAACTAAGCCTTGTACGATGTGATGACATAGAAAACGATGAAGGGATTATGGAAAAAGCTAGAGACACTGCACATGGCCAAGAGCGTCACCAACAACCTATTCTTGAAGCAGGAGTTGTATACTCTTCGGATGCCCGAAGGGGGGGGGGGATCTGATTCAACATATCAATATGTTTAATCAGATTGTGAGTGATCTGTCACAACTCGAGGTCAAGTTTGATGATAAGGATAATGCCATCATGATGCTATGCTCTTTATATATTTACTTTGATCATCTGATCATGACCCTGATGTATAGAAGGAGACTGTCATTTGAGGAGGTTATAGCAGTTCTCAGGTCTAATGAGATAAGGAGGAGATGCAATAAAGATGAATCTCACTCAGAGGGTCTGGTAGCCAGGGATAGAGCTGTGGGAGATCAAAGAACAAAAATCAGACAAAGAACAGAGGAAGATCCAAGTCGAAGGCTAAAAAGGCAGAGTGTTACAAATGTCATCGAAAGGGGCACTACAAGAGAGATTGTCCTTTGCTGAAGTAGAAAGTAGAGGGAAAGAAGGTAGTCCTGGCAGATTCAACAAGTGTAGCAGTAGATAGCATTAATGATGGGGAACTATTGGTAGCATCATCATGTAGTGATTCTTTCCTTACATATTGGACCATGGATTCTAGATGTTTATTTCATTACTGTCTACACAGAGAGTGGTTTGGTACTTACAGGAACTATGAGGGTGGAGCAGTTGTGCTAGATGATGATCACCCTTGTAAAGTTGTAGGTATCAGGAACATCAGAATCTAGATACATGATGGTATCATCGAGACACTAGGAGATATTAGGCATGTCCCAGAATTGAAGAAGAATTTGATATCTCTTGGTTATTTGAAGAAGCCAGGGTTTGGTTTGTCAGTAGTTCTAGATAATGGTTTATTCAAAGTCACAAAAGGTGCACTAGTTGTTATGAAGGGAAAGAGGATTGAGAACAACTTGTGCCGGCTGATAGGGAGTACAGTTGTGCGCAATGCTGCTGTGACATCTTAGTCAAAGAGTAGCACAAAGGATACCACTTTATGGCATATGTGACTGGGGCATATAAGTGAGAGCGGTGTGATGGAACTCTACAAGAAGAAGCTGCTGCCAAGGGTGAAATCATGCAAGGTTGATTTCTACAAGTATTGTACACTTGAAAAGCAATGTAGAGTCAATTTAAGACTTCTACTCATAAAAGTAAAGATGCTCTAGAACTAATACAGTCAGATGTTTGGGGACCGGTGTCAACCCCATCATTGCGAGATGTAGTGTACTTTGTGAGCTTCATTGATGACTATACCCGAAAGGTCTGGGTATATTTCATGGAGTTGCTGCTTGGCGTGAGCAAAAGGATGTGTGAACGCACAAGTAAGCACGTAGACGTGGAGACAGATGCCCTCCTCTTCCCGTCCTGTAACAGGAAGAGGGGCAATCAGAACCTTAAAGAAGGTTTTGGACTTTTTTGACAAGAAGAAGAAAGGCGGGAAAAGTCTCACCGGGCGTGCCAGTCCGTTGGATCACGGAATATTCTTTTAGAAGAAAAATTATATGAATTGCACATAGAAGGGCTGTATAAACAACCTGTGCAGGGTTTATTATGTGGATGCACATCGTATCAGACGATTTGGGTTCAAGTGCTGGACCTTTCCCCACTGACCGCAATCAGTGTTGATTTACATCGACCTAACGTCCGACCACCTTTGTTTGGCTGTCAAAGAAATCTTAAAGTCATCCATACGGGTCCTGATACCGAGGGCAAGCTTGTTCGCATGGCTCAAAGCTAATTTTCACTCACCACCAAAGACTTAATGGGATTAGGGTTTCATCAAAGGCCGCCAGGTTGGGCAAGAAACCTTGTAATTTGAGGATATAACTGCAATTTTGCAGAAGCCGTAGGCGTTTTTGGAGTGTTGGGAGATTTTCTAGACTCCAAGGATATTTTGATAATTCCAGACTTCCAAGGGTATTTTGATAATTTTACCAAGCCAGAGACATTTCTAGAATTTTTGAGTTGGAGGGAGACTGTTATACAGTCTCTGACTTCCAAGGGCACTGAGGTAATTTTTGGAAGGTTCTGAGACTATTAAGCCATTTCTAAGTCACAGGGATATTTTGGTAATTTTACCAGACCCGAGATACACCTATGCTTGAAATGACACTTAGATGCAAGGCTGAGCTAGCAAGGTTCCTAAGCAAAGGAGCAATAATGAGCTTCATAGAAGACGCGTGTGTGTTGATTTGCAAAGGAGGGGCATATGCACAATTTCCCAAAAGTCGGGTAATTTTCCCAGACCGACACATGAAGGAACGACATAATGCATTTATGATCCATATGAGTACAAGGATTGTCGGCGAGTTTTCGACTGTATATAAGAGGTCTCCGCACTGACTCGGGACATAGGGGCATAACCCCAATTACAAAAGACTGCAGGGTAAAACTGTAAACAAGACTTTGGATCTCCTTACAATTCCAGGGAGGGTATTTTTGTAATTCTCAGTTATCTGGAGAAACTACATAATTAGTCCCCCGCTAGAATGCGTAGTAAATTACAGACACAGCCTCCAGGGACATAAGTACAAGACCCCTCCAGGGGCATAAATACAAGACCCTGGGTACAACATACCCTTAGTGGGCCGAACAACGAACAAAGCTCCTTCTTGCAGTAGCTCGGTTTCTTCTGTATGTCTCCCTTCTTCTCTCCTCCTTTTTTTGGGACCCCCAGGGGTCTATTTATAGAAGTTGGAAGGCTACTGGCGTTGATTTAACTCGTACTGGGTGGACGGGATTGAAATGACCCCAGGAGGATCGTTTTTTCTTTTTTTTTCTTTTTTTTAGAGTGGGAGAGGGCAACGGGGTCAAATGACCCCGGGGACCCACTCAGGGTCAAATGACCCCAGGCACGCAGCCCGCGGGACCTGCAGAGGACGAATGACCCCGGGCAGGTCCTGCCCAGAGTCAAACGACCCCGGGCAAGTCCTGTCGGGGTCATTTGACCCCGGGTAGGGCCCACCGGGGTCACTCGACCCCGGGCAGGTCTCCTCGGAGTCGAGCAACCCCGGGCGGGTCTACCGCGGCTGCGCGTAGGTCAGCCAGGGGTTGGGTGACCCCGCGCGGGTCCCTCCAACCCCGGATGGGTTCCCTCGGGTCTCCCCCTACTTAAACCCTACCATTTAGGCTTTTTTCAATGCTATTGCTCGCAGCACGCTGCGTGGAGGAAGGAGGAAGTGCGTCCCTTGTTTGTTTGTCGTCTTCTCCGTGCCATCGGCCGAATGGAGGGGGCTTGTGTTCGTCCGAGCTACGTGGCACACGTACGTGGACTTCTCGTGAGGTGTGTATACCCTCTCCTTTGCCCTCTTTCTTTGCTGCGAGATCTTCTTTCTGCGTACTGTTGTCATCCACCATGAACGTCCGAGGAGGGAATCCTTGCTTCGGGATTTGCCCGAGACCACATGACTCTGACAGTCGTCGTGGATTTAACTCAATTTTCAGCCACCTTGTTGGGTACGATGGGTTCATAATTGATAGTTTTTACAGGCTATGAGCCTTTGAAGTGTGGAGATATTCTCCGGGATGGCAGTATGCCGAATATCAAGCCTCGGCCAACTAGAGGGAAATATCTCGGAAAGTTTTCCTCGAGAAAAATTAACGGGTACAACAGATATATACATAATATATCTTTTCTTTCTTTTTTTTCTTAACAAACACACAAGCATACGTCTTCACTTCTTGCACTCCAGGTCCTTTTCCGCATTGTGTTCCTATCCTCTTCTCCTTCAAGGCCTTGATTCCTTATTGAAATTGGAGAGTGCTTGTCCAGGGGAGGTAAGCATGGAGATTCCCCCGATTAGGCATTGAAAACGCTTGAGTTCCCCCGCTTAAGGATTGGGGAGTGGGAGTTCTCCCAATTAACGAGAGAGAGAAGAGAGAGACCCCCCAGTGGTTAAAAAGAGAAAAGGAAAGGGCAGGGCTGGCAAGTGGACCCCGTAGCTCCCCTATTATCTCCCCCAGTTAAGGAGAGAGAGAAGAGAGGGCGCAGACCCCCCCTCTTACTCCCCCCAGTTAAGGAGAGAGAGCCAGCCCCCCTTTACTCCCCCCTGTTAAGGAGAAAGAAAGGGTAGAGAGAGAGCCCCTCCTACTCCCCCCAGTTAAGGAGAGAGAAGAGAGAGAGGGCCATGACTCCCTTGATCGGCCAACCTGGGCAGGCTATAAAAAGGCTGGCCCCCTCTCCAATTTTTTTTATTTTGCACCTTTTCCTGCTGAGTCCGCAGCCCACATGGAGATATCTTTTTGTATCTTTTATCTCCTTTTTCCGCTGAGTCTTCATGACATGGCAGAGAATATTGTTGGATTTGTTCTTTTATCACCGAGTCTTGATGACGTGACGGGATATACTTGTTTGAATTCTGTCTTGGACTTGTCTTTCTGACTTTGTTGGGAGTTTAATATGGGATACTCCCTTTTGGTCTCGCCTTTTTGGCTTCGCATGGAGTCTGGTTTAAAGTTTCTCTCCCTGAGTCTTGCTTCCCTAGTTTACCCAAGGATTAGTTTGAAATCCTTCACCGAAGTCTTGCATTTTTGGCTTTGTCCGGAGCTTTGTTTGAAGTTCCCCACATAGATCCTACCTTTCTGACTTTACCCGGAGCTTAGTCTTGAGTGCTTGTCTCGGGGCTCCTGTTGTGTATTCTTTCGTTTATTTACAACCACCTTGAGGGCTTGTCTCAGACACCTGACATGATTCTATGAATGAAAAAGAATCTACTTCCTTCATCGGATTTGTAGTTGCTTTCTTCTTTCTTCTTCTTTTCTTTTTCCTCTCTTTTTTTCCTTTTTTCGTTTTTCTCTATTTTTTTCACTAATGGGAGGGCCTTCCTCGACAGAGTCCCCTGAGGCACCGAAGGGAGTTGAGCGGGCAGCTTCATCGTCAGAGCTTGATGCACCGATAACCTTGCCAAATGTGGAGGCTCCTTTAAAGGTGCTCATCTTGACGCTCGTCCCAATTGATGAAAATTCAATTGTTAGAGATTTTTTTTCTTCTCTCCCCTTTTATTGAAGTTAATTGAACATAGAGAAGTACCATATTAGATTTTCTTTTGGTGTAATTTTAGAAGCACCCAAGGAGGCCGTTATGTGCTTTTAGACAATATATTTGTATATGTGTAAATATGTATTTTCGTATATGTGTCTATGCACTGGAGTTTGTGGGGAGAGATGTTAGGATCTGACTTTGGTAAGAACTGGCCACGCCCTACCTGGAGTCATCGAACCTTGATTGAGTGCCTTTTTCTTCTTCTTTTTTCCTTCTTTTGCTGGGTTGAAGGGGGGGGGGCACGATGGGGAGCACCTGCTGGTGGAAGGTGCCCACTGTAACATCCGAATCCGTTCGAAACCTAAAAAATAACTAAGCACTTTACTTCTGGAACCTATACAGATTCTAGATTCTCTAAATCGAACCCCAACGCCTTGAACTGTATAGAAAATACGGGTTTAACGGATGTTAGTATACAAATTAAATAGACATCTTCTTTATTAATACGTAACTCCTCATAGGGATGTCAGAATAGGTCAATATTGGACTCGTTGGAAAGATAACTGAAAAATCTACAAGTTTCATGTTGAACACTTTTTCAAATTTTGACGTTTGGAAGGACAAAAATGAGATAAAGTGAGCTAGTTCTTAGAAATCATGTTATTAAGAGTTTTTATATATAAAAAAAAATCAAAAAAAATCCTAAAATATCTACCCCCCACCCCCACGTGGCTCTCCTCCCCCACTTCCCTCTCCCCCCTCATTCTTATCCCTTCCCCATCCTTATCCTCTCCCTCTCCCTCCACCTCATCTTCTTATCCTCTCCCCCTCTCCCCTATATAAACCACCCCTCCCCCCTCTCCCTCTCCCACATTCTCACCTTCTCCCCCCAACTCTCCACTCTCTCTCTACCCCTCTCTCCCACACATCCCTCTCTCTCTCTCTCTCTCCCCCATCTCTATCTCTATCTTTCTATTTTTATTTTCTCTTTTCTATTCTCTTTCTACTCTCTATTCTCTCTCTACTTTCTCTCTCTACTCTTTTTTTACTTTCTCTCTCTATTTTCTCTCTCTACTCTCTTTATTTCTCTATATTCTCTATACGTTCTCTCTCTACTTTCTCTCTCTATTCTCCCTACTCTACTTTCTCTCCACTCTCTACTTTCTCTCTCTAATTTCTCTCTTTAAATCTCTCTTATACCTTCTCTCTCTACTCTCTCTTTACTTTCTCTCTCTAGTTTCTCTCTCTACTTTCTCTCTTTAAATCTCTCTTCTACCTTCTTTCTCTACTCTCTCTTCACTTACTCTCTCTATTTTCTCTCTCTCTACTTTCTCTCTCTAATTTCTCTCTCATCTCTCTTCTCACTCTCATTCTCTTATTAATAAACAGAGAAGATAATACATCAGAATAATATAAATATTTGACAAAAAACTTGGACGGATGATTTGAAACTTATTTGGACAATTTCGCCCTTCTTCACATATCTGGAACGGAAAAATTATATTTTCCTACGCAAGGACTTTTACGGGAGCTCGGGTGAGATACTAAAGTCAATTCGGAAGTCCATTCTAAAGGTAGGCACGATAAACCGAGTGCATGTTATTTGTTATTCACATTTCTTTGATTTGATTTTGTTTGAAATGTAATTTAAGTCATTGATTTATTTAACCCGATGATCTATGTTTAGAATCAGTTATTTATTTAGTTATCATTCTGTAAATTATTTTTCTCTCTAATCTCTCTCTAATTTCTCTCTAATCTCTTTCTACTTTCTCCCTCTACTTTCTCTCTCTACTCTCTCTCTCTCTCTACTCTAATCTCTTCGAATGTTATATATATTTAGTTAATAATATTAAAATACGATCCAGTTATTTTGTAAAGTTTAACGGCAAGTTTTAAGTATTGAGACGACTATGTAATAAGCATTATAATAAGAATAAAAATTTGATTAAGCATATGGACTGTGTCACTTTAAGGAGGTGTGGGACGACAAACCGTAGTTAGTTTCCGCTACGGGATTAGGCCCATTTCCGAGGACAAACGGACTTCTGAAAAATCCGGAACCCAGAATAAGAAAATTATCTGGGGAATGGTGGAGTATTAACTCCCGATCCTGCGTGGTTGATCAAGGCCGACAGGCTCCAGCGTTTAGACCATTTGTCTTTATGTCGACGTATGGATGCCTAGGTATGTGTTTGCTACTGCTTTTAGTGACGGGATGCCTGTCCAACATATGCTGCCAAATAATATGAAGCTCAAATTTGATATATGACTTTGATATGATCTGAAAATAAGTTCATCTGTATAAGCTCTGATTTAGCTAAGATATGTATTATGCCATTTATATGTAAGTCAGATAAGATTTGTTATACGCATTCGCTTATAAATATGAAAATTATTTTGCTCTATTATATTTCCTTCGCATTCATAGTATATGTACAATCCAGTGAAATTGTGATTAGCTTTATATCATGGATTTGCACAGTTTAGTATATGATAAGCATGTGATTGGTTTTAATGCCTACTGAGTCTTTGGACTCACTTTCGTTGTCTAACCATTTCAGGAAATTGACCAGTGTGCGTCTTGACTCCGACGGGCGGTAGGTCGGAGGATGATCCCGGGTTTAGTTTGGATTCCGCCGCGCAGAATAAATAGATTTAGTTTTCCTTTGAATAATGAATGTAAATATGACTTTTGGATAGAGATATGTAGTACTCTATATACAATGTAAATTATGAGTGTTTATCTTATGGAAATGGTATGGTTATATTTCTTTTGGAATATGTGATGGTTTGGCCTTTATTGCCTTGCAAATATTCGGCCCACAACACTTCCGTACATCCGCTGTGACGTCCCCGGACACGATACGGGATCGCGGGAAGGGGGAGCCACAGAGAGTGGTATCAGAGCAAAGTTGTGAGGCTTGAAATTATTTGCAGCCATCTGAATTTATATACCATACCATAAGATCGTAGGAATTTATTTTAGAATTTGATATCAAACCTAGAATCATACTAATTCGGATTAGTTCTCCCTCGCAGGAGATGGCTGGGAGTGATAGGGTTGAGGTTAATACTTCTCCCGAAGAGTCTGCGCCCTCAAATGGGACATCACAATGAGTTGTCGGAGAAACAATTCATGGCGAGCTTGCTCCCGGTGGGCAAGATGCGTTACCTATTCAAGGTGTGCCAGATTTAGGAGGGTTCACACAAGCTTTTCAAGGGTTAGTGCAGACTATGCAATTACAGGCCCAAACTCATGCAATGATGCAAGCCCAAATACAAAACCGTGTGCAAGAGCAACCGAATAGGGCAGCAGGCGCTACCCTGATGGAGAAATTCAGACATATGAGTCCTCCTTCTTTTAAGGGGGAGAGTCACCCGGAGATTGTGGAAAACTGGGTGAGAGAAATTGAGAAGATTTTCACGGCCATTAGATGTGCAGAGCAGGATAAGGTAATATTAGCTACATTTATGTTGAAGGACCGTGCGGACGAGTGGTGGAGGTCTGCACTTAGAACCACTTTTAGAGATAGAGAGATTGAGATTAGCTGGAACGAATTTCTTAATATCTTCCATGCAAAATTTCTCCCTCAGCATTTGAAAGATAGGAAAGAAGTTGAATTTTTAAATTTGACTCAAGGAGGTATGTCAGTTGCCGATTATGAAGTAAAATTTACTGAATTGGAAAAGTATGCCCCTCATATTTGTTCAGATGAGCTTAGAAGGGTGAAGAAATTTGTTAGAGGTTTGAGAAGTAACATTAGAAGTAGAGTTGCAATCCTTGAGCCTCAGACTATGACAGCAGCTTTGAGGACTGCTTTTATTGCAAAACTAAATATGAGGAATTCTTAGTAGAAAGACAAAGGGATATTGCAAAAAGGGGTAATCTTGGTTCAATTGTGAGGAAAGATAAGAAGCCAAAAATGACTTTTCCAGAGAGAGTTCAACCAGTTAGGAGAGATAATATGCCAGCTTGTCAACAGTGCGGGATGCAGCATAGAGGTAATGAATGTTGGCGGGCTGCAGGTAAATATTTTTCATGTGGTCAGACAGGGCATATGATAAGGGATTGTCCCACAAGGCCAAGACAAGATCAGCAACCACAACAGCAGCGGAGAGTTCAAGTCAGAGTATATGCACTAACAAGGGAAGACACCCGAGATGCCAATGCAGTAGCTGAAGGTATTCTTCTAATCAATGATATGCATGCAAAAGTTTTATTTGATCCGGGTGCTACACATTCCTTTATTTCTCTGAGATTTGCTGAATTATTGAAAGATAAACAAATTGTGAACACTGATGAGATGTCCATTAACACACCAACTGGGGAGATAGCTAGAACGACTTCTGTTATTCCTAGCATTGATGTGGTGATTCAGGGGAGGATTATGCCAGCATGTGTGTATCTGCTGGAAATGACTGATTTTGATGTCATCTTGGGAATGGATTGGTTAGATACAAATTTTGCCCTTCTAGATTGTCATGGAAAGAAAGTAATTTTTCAAAAATCTGGGGAGCAGACATTTCACTATCAATGTCCAAGGCACCGTTCTAGTAAAACACTAGTTTCAGCACTTAAAGCTTTGAAATTGCTTAGAAGTGGATGTCAAGGTTATTTGGCTAGTATAGTGGCTATTCCTTCTAATGAAAATAAGAAAACCACCTCAGATATTGATGTTGTCAGGGAATTTCCAGATGTGTTTCCTGATGAACTTCCGGGTTTGCCACCACACCGAGAGGTGGAGTTCACTATTGAACTCTCACCGGGTATTTTACCCATTTCCATTCCTCCTTACAGAATGGCACCAGCCGAATTGGCAGAGTTGAAGAAACAATTGCAAGAACTACTAGATAAGGGGTTTATTCGACCAAGTGTGTCCCCTTGGGGCGCACCTGTTCTGTTTGTTAGAAAGAAAGATGGGTCGCTTAGACTATGCATTGACTATAGGAAGTTGAATCAAGTGACCATTAAGAATAAGTACCCTTTGCCAAGGATTGATGATTTATTTGATCAGCTACGAACTGCCACGGTATTTTCAAAGATTGATCTCAGATCTGGATACCACCAACTAAAGATAAGAGAAGAAGATTTCTCAAAAACTGCTTTCAGAACACGATATGGACATTATGAATTTTTGGTTATGCAATTTGGGTTAACTAATGCACCAGCAGCATTTATGGATTTGATGAATAGAGTTTTCCAACCATATCTGGATACATTTGTAGTGGTGTTTATTGATGATGTGTTGATCTACTCTCCCACTGTTGAAACTCATCAAGAACATTTGAGAATTGTGTTGGAAACTTTAAGGAAACATCAACTCTATGCGAAATTCAGTAAATGTGAATTCTGGTTGGATAAGGTCCAATTCTTAGGGCATATCATTTCTGGTGATGGAGTGTCTGTTGATCCAGCTAAGGTTGACGCAGTTTTGCATTGGGAAAGACCGAAGAATGTCAGTGAGATTAGGAGCTTTTTGGGTCTTGCGGGTTACTATCGCAGGTTTATTGAAGGTTTTTCTTCTATTGCAGCTCCTATGACCAAATTGACTAGGAAAGGAGTTCCTTTTGAATGGTCAGATAAATGTGAAATGAGTTTTCAGGAATTAAAAACAAGATTAACAACAGCCCCAGTGCTTACTTTACCTTGTGGGTCAGGAGGATTTGTGATATATACAGATGTCTCTAGAAAAGGACTAGGATGTGTCCTGATGCAGAATGGTAAAGTAGTAGCTTATGCATCCAGACAATTAAAGACCCATGAGATGAATTATCCAACACATGATTTGGAGTTGGCAGCGGTGGTACATGCTCTGAAGATTTGGCGCCATTATTTGTATGGTGAGCAGTTTGAAGTATTTACAGACCATCAGAGTTTAAAATATATTTTCTCTCAGAAAGAATTAAATTTAAGGCAAAGACGGTGGATTGAATTTTTGAAGGATTATGATTTCACCTTGAATTACCACCCAGGAAAAGCAAATGTGGTAGCAGATGCACTCAGCAGGAAGAGGCTAATGGCAATCCAGTTGCGCCAAACTTGGAGAATGACATCTGATGTAGTGGAGTATTCTCCGATATGCAAAGGGAGAAACTTATTTCTGGCCCAACTAACTATTCAGTCTGCAATGGTTGAGCGAATTGTGCAAGCACAACTGAATGATCAGCAGTTACAAAAATTGATTGGCACACCGAGATTTACTCAAAGTGTAGACAGGGCAATCAAGTTTCAGGGAAGATTGTGTGTACCTCAGAATGAAGAAATAAAGAAAGACCTATTAAATGAGGCACATAAATCACAATATTCCATTCACCCAGGCAGTACAAAAATGTACAAAAACATGAGAAGACAATTTTGATGGATTGGTATGAAAAAGGATATAGCAGAATTTGTCAGTAAGTGTCTTACTTGTCAACAAGTAGAGGCGGAGCATCAAAGGCCAGCGGGACCATTACAATTGATGGAAATTCCACAGTGGAAATGGGAGCATATCACTATGGATTTTGTGATGGGATTACCGATGACTAAGAGAAAACATGATTCTATTTGGGTAATTGTTGACAGGCTTACTAAGTCAGCCCATTTTCTGGCAATCACAAAGACACAATCATTAGAGGATTTAGCCAATTTGTATATTAGAGAGATTGTGAGATTTCATGGTGTGCCTGTGTCTATTATTTCAGATAGGGATGCCAGGTTTACAGCAAAATTTTGGAGGAGTTTACAGATAGCATTGGGTACACAATTGAAATTTAGCTCAGCTTTTCACCCTCAAACAGATGGACAATCAGAGAGAACCATTCAAACACTAGAAGATATGTTGAGGGCATGCAGTTTAGACTGGAAAGGCAGTTGGGATGAACATTTGCAGTTAATTGAGTTTGCATATAACAACAGCCATCATGCAAGTATAGGAATGGCACCATATGAAGCGTTATATGGTAGACCGTGTAGATCACCTGTTTGTTGGGATGAGGTTGGTGAGCGAAAATTGATTGGGCCACAGATTGTTCAGGATTGTGTAGAAAAGGTTGAGTTGATTAGAAAAAGATTACTTACAGTCCAGAGTAGGCAGAAAAGTTATGCTGATCAAAGAAGGAGAGATCTACAATTTGCTGTCGGAGATCACGTATTTTTAAAGGTTTCGCCTACTAGGGGAGTAATGAGATTTGGCAAGAAAGGTAAACTTAGTCCGAGATATGTTGGACCATTTGAAATCTTAAGAAGGATTGGTGAGGTGGCATATCAACTGGCTTTACCACCATCATTGTCAGGAGTTCACGATGTATTCCATGTGTCCATGTTAAGAAAATACATGCCAGACTCATCACACGTTATAGATCATGAACAGTTGGAAATTCAGCCGGATCTTACATATGAGGAGAAGCCAGTTCGCATTCTCGATCGGAAAGAACAAGTGCTGAGAACGAAGACAATTCCATTGGTGAAGGTATTGTGGAAAAGTACCTCAACAGAAGAAGCTACTTGGGAGATGGAAGATGAAATGAGGAAGAGATATCCACAACTATTCGGTACGTATTGCGTAAATCTTTAAATTTCGATGACGAAATTTGTTTAAGGGGAAGAGATTTGTAACACCCGAATCCGTTCGAAACCTAAAAAATAACTAAGCACTTTACTTCTGGAACCTATACAGATTCTAGATTCTCTAAATCGAACCCCAACGCCTTGAACTGTATAGAAAATACGGGTTTAACGGATGTTAGTATATAAATTAAATAGACATCTTCTTTATTAATACGTAACTCCTCATAGGGATGTCAGAATAGGTCAATATTGGACTCGTTGGAAAGATAACTGAAAAATCTACAAGTTTCATGTTGAACACTTTTTCAAATTTTGACGTTTGGAGGAACAAAAATGAGATAAAGTGAGCTAGTTCTTAGAAATCATGTTATTAAGAGTTTTTATATATAAAAAAAAAATCAAAAAAAATCCTAAAATATCTACCCCCCACCCCCACGTGGCTCTCCTCCCCCACTTCCCTCTCCCCCCTCATTCTTATCCCTTCCCCTTCCCCATCCTTATCCTCTCCCTCTCCCTCCACCTCATCTTCTTATCCTCTCCCCCTCTCCCCTATATAAACCACCCCTCCCCCCTCTCCCTCTCCCACATTCTCACCTTCTCCCCCCAACTCTCCACTCTCTCTCTACCCCTCTCCCACACATCCCTCTCTCTCTCTCTCTCTCTCTCTCTCTCTCTCTCTCTCTCTCCTCCATCTCTATCTCTATCTTTCTATTTTTATTTTCTCTTTTCTATTCTCTTTCTACTCTCTCTATTCTCTCTCTACTTTCTCTCTCTACTCTTTTTTTACTTTCTCTCTCTATTTTCTCTCTCTACACTCTCTCTATTTTCTCTCTCTACTCTCTTTATTTCTCTATATTCTCTATACGTTCTCTCTCTACTTTCTCTCTCTATTCTCCCTACTCTCTACTTTCTCTCTCTATTTTCTCTCTCTAGTTTCTCTCTCTAATTTCTCTCTTTAAATCTCTCTTATACCTTCTCTCTTTAAATCTCTCTTATACCTTCTCTCTCTACTCTCTCTTTACTTTCTCTCTCTAGTTTCTCTCTAGTTTCTCTCTTTAAATCTCTCTTCTACCTTCTTTCTCTACTCTCTCTTCACTTACTCTCTCTATTTTCTCTCTCTCTACTTTCTCTCTCTATTTTCTCTCTCTACTTTCTCTCTCATCTCTCTTCTCACTCTCATTCTCTTATTAATAAACAGAGAAGATAATACATCAGAATAATATAAATATTTGACAAAAAACTTGGACGGAGGATTTGAAACTTATTTGGACAATTTCGCCCTTCTTCACATATCTGGAACGGAAAAATTATATTTTCCTACGCAAGGACTTTTACGGGAGCTCGGGTGAGATACTAAAGTCAATTCGGAAGTCCATTCTAAAGGTAGGCACGATAAACCGAGTGCATGTTATTTGTTATTCACATTTCTTTGATTTGATTTTGTTTGAAATGTAATTTAAGTCATTGATTTATTTAACCCGATGATCTATGTTTAGAATCAGTTATTTATTTAGTTATCATTCTGTAAATTATTTTTCTCTCTAATCTCTCTCTAATTTCTCTCTAATCTCTTTCTACTTTCTCCCTCTACTTTCTCTCTCTACTCTCTCTCTCTCTACTCTAATCTCTTCGAATGTTATATATATTTAGTTAATAATATTAAAATACGATCCAGTTATTTTGTAAAGTTTAACGGCAAGTTTTAAGTATTGAGACGACTATGTAATAAGCATCATAATAAGAATAAAAATTTGATTAAGCATATGGACTGTGTCACTTTAAGGAGGTGTGGGGCGACAAACCGTAGTTAGTTTCCGCTACGGGATTAGGCCCATTTCCGAGGACAAACAGACTTCTGAAAAATCCGGAACCCAGAATAAGAAAATTATCTGGGGAATGGAGTATTAACTCCCGATCCTGCGTGGTTGATCAAGGCCGACAGGCTCCAGCGTTTAGACCATTTGTCTTTATATCGACGTATGGATGCCTAGGTATGTGTTTGCTACTGCTTTTAGTGACGGGATGCCTGTCCAACATATGCTGCCAAATAATATGAAGCTCAAATTTGATATATGACTTTGATATGATCTGAAAATAAGTTCATCTGTATAAGCTCTGATTTAGCTAAGATATGTATTATGCCATTTATATGTAAGTCAGATAAGATTTGTTATACGCATTCGCTTATAAATATGAAAATTATTTTGCTCTATTATATTTCCTTCGCATTCATAGTATATGTACAATCCAGTGAAATTGTGATTAGCTTTATATCATGGATTTGCACAGTTTAGTATATGATAAGCATGTGATTGGTTTTAATGCCTACTGAGTCTTTGGACTCACTTTCGTTGCCTAACCATTTCAGGAAATTGACCAGTGTGCGTCTTGACTCCGACGGGCGGTAGGTCGGAGGATGATCTCGGGTTTAGTTTGGATTCCGCCGCGCAGAATAAATAGATTTAGTTTTCCTTTGAATAATGAATGTAAATATGACTTTTGGATAGAGATATGTAGTACTCTATATACGATGTAAATTATGAGTGTTTATCTTATGGAAATGGTATGGTTATGTTTCTTTTGGAATATGTGATGGTTTGGCCTTTATTGCCTTACAAATATTCGGCCCACAACACTTCCGTACATCCGCTGTGACGTCCCCGGACACGATACGGGATCGCGGGAAGGGGGCGCCACACCCACCATTTGTCCTTTGCAGCAGAGTGTCCATCATCAAGGCCCAGCCAATCATCCAGGTGGTAGACCCCATTCTTGTGTCCACCTGCCGCAATCAAGCATTCCCTTTTTTAATCTCAGCTGTCCAATCTTGATCGGGTAACTGAGACAGTTGAGATTACTATATGGCCAGGCTGCACTGAGGACACAAATGAGTATAGAAACATCACTTGCAAAAGTTCTTTATGTTTGGCAATTTTATTTATGTATATATTATGTTTTCTCATATGCATGTATATGCATATGTATGTATGTGTCTATCTCTATCTTTCTCTAATTGTATATAGTAGACACATTGTTTTGTCATGGTCAAAATCAATTCCTCCTCTATTTCCCATCAACAGATTTGCTCCAACGGTGTTGGGTGACTATTGTACACCACATATCTTAATTTAAGCTTAATCTTGCCCAAGGTTTGTGTGTATATACACAAATATACATATATATGACTTTGTATGATGTAATGACAACACAGGACATTATTATTAAGACCTAATTTTTTGTTTTCCTTATGTATTTCTCTTTTCCTTCTGTGTATTTATCAGAAAGAATGTGAAGACTTAGCAAGGCAAGTGGCTGAACTGAATACACAAAACAGTGATCTCAGAGCTGAGATTGACAAGCTGAATATGGAATGCAAGAAACTAGAAGTTGAAAATACATCAATAGTGGTTAGTATACCCCCCACCCCAAAAAATTCCCTTCATGTCCTTTTCTTGCTCCTGTTGATTGTTCTGATGTTCCTCATCATTTTAGTTGCCTAAGGGAGTGTTTGCAACACACAAATTTCCCTGTGCTTTTATTTTCTCAATTATTTTTCACATGTTTTGCAAAGTCATGATAAATGGTAGTTACAAAAATATTTTCCAAATGTTCAGAATATTATCTTTGCCTCCAAGTTGTACTTCTTTACCTCCACCAATGGGGGAATAGAACTCGGGAAATTTTTCCCATCCACTCTCACACTACCTCAGTATCTTTCTTTACCCAACCTACATCAATAGTGTTTTTTCTTTCGGTAAATTATTTCCAGAGATATTTTTTTATTTTCTGGAATGTTACTCATCTGGGAAATCCAAGAATGCAAAATCCCCGCCCCGCTTTGTTTGGGATTTATCCCAAGATTATCCCCACTTTAGCCCAAACTTAAGTCATTTAACTTTGGCGGGAGCAGATTTAGATAATCCGCTTAAAAGTGACTTAATCTGACTTAAGTTGGATTAACCTATCCCACCTCCACAGGTGAGATAATTTAATCCGGTGCCATGCCAAAGCAAAAAAGAATAAAAGTGGATAAAGTAAATCCACTTAAATTTAATCGGGTTACCTTTAATCCCAAAACAAAGCGGGGCCAAGTACTTGGCATTGTGTTACCAGTTATTTCTCATGCAATCGTCTGAACTTCTGTAATGGTTTCCAATCAATCACTTCCTCAATTTTGAAAATCAAGTGTTCTCATCGATTCAACTGAAAGGATTATAGTCAACCTGTTTTTCCCCCTTGTATATGTTATTTATTCTGTTACTGTTTCATATTGTCTCAATGCCATGCTCACTATTAATGTAAACCATTTGCAGGAAGAACTGAAACAACTGTATGGGCCCAGTGTTTTGGCTGCTATTGGAGGAGAAAAGTTAAGCATGCCTGCCATTCGGATTCTTGGTGTTGAATGTAATGGTCATGGTCCAGAGAGAAGTAATTTGGTTCCAATGGTTTACCAGGATGCTGTACTGTTACCAGTATCCAACAGCAAAGCTCAGTGACACTCATAAGCAAGTATACTTTTCCTTCTGGTTTCTGCAGATATTCAAGTGCCTGAATTATTTCATTAAATTGGTTTATGAACTTTTCCCATACATTGTCACATTCGGGTCCATTTTTGTTCCTGTAATGTAATGCCGTCCTATCCTCGGCAATTGTTTTAAATATTTTTTTAATAATGTTTGTTAAGCTGTGAAGAAAGTTTTGTTTTATGTACGGGAACCACTGAAATCTCTTAAAGGCTTACTGATTCAGATTTATGTTTCTAATTTATATTTGCAGACTTGCTGTAGACTTGTAGCTGCTATCACCCTCGTGAGTTGGCTCCAATAGCTAGACCATTAAAGGTTGGCCTTCTAATGGGCGCTTTCGTCAAATAAATCGAGAAATTTTAATTTCTCTTTTAAAGGAAGACCCAAAAGTTTCCATTTTCGATTGAAATCACAAGTCATTTCTGTTCCTACCTCAATTTTTAATCAAGAACAGCAAGAATGAAAATAAAGGCACTTATTTTCATTTCTATCTCTGACACATTTAGACCCTACCTTAACTAAAGGATTTATTGTTAACATAGGCTAACTTTTTTTTGTATTTAAGGCAAAATATGTCAAATATGGAGATTTGTTCATAATTCAGTATACTTACAGGGGTTGGAAACTACAAAAATAATCTTTTCGAATGCATTGCATATATGTCAATGTCAGACATGGATGGCAGTTTCGGCCGAAACTGATACGTTTCGGCCGAACGTATCGGTTTCGGCCATAACCGATCCGAAACACACATTAAATACTGTAGCAATCCGAAACTAAAGGGGGGTATCGGTTTCGGGCGAAACCGATACGAGTTTCGCCCGAAACCGTTTGGTTTCGGCCGAAACTAGTGATTTTATGGCAAGTGTTGGCCCCCGAAACCCCATAACCCACAGGTTTCGGCCGAAACCTTCCCCCCCTGCTGTCTGCGTCGCGGGTGGTATCTGCCGCTGCCGCTGCTGCCGCGCCTGTGCTGCTGCCGCTGCTGTGCTGCAGGCTGCAGCTGCTGCTGGCGGCCTGCTGCTGCTGTGCTGCGGCTGCTGCCTGCGGCTGCTCCTGCTGGCTGCTGCGGCTGCTCCTGCCGGCAGCTGTCCGACCAAGGGTGAAAGGTCGTCCGACAGGGAGAGGCCGAGAGGGACTGAGGTCTGAGGGAGCCTTCTTGCGCCGCACACCGAGGCCAACACAACTTCAACTTCAAGGGTTTGATTATTTTGTTTGAGGTTAATTTCATTGGGTTTTGTTTGATTATTTTGTTGTGTTCTTTTGGTTGGGTTAAAAATTTGGGGTAAGCAAGTCTTGCTTATTAAGTTTATTCCAAGGGTGATTAAGGGCTTAAGGGTTATTTGCTAATTAAACCCTAATCAGATTTTAAAAATTGGGGCTTTTGTCTAAATTGGTTTGCTTAGGCTCAATTGAAGTTAAATTAAGGTTCATTGAGGATTTTGGGGTTGGATCATGCGGGTAATTAGTTTTTCCCAAGGGTGATTAAGAGTTAATTGCTAATTAAGCCCTAATTAGGTCATAGAAATTGGGGCTTTTGTCTAATTCGAGTTTTTTAGCCACAATTGAAGGTTAATTAAGCTTCATTGATGAATGTGGGGTGGGATCATGCTGGGATTGTATTTTTATGAAGGGTAATTAGGGCTTAATTAGTAATTAAGACTTAATTAGTTCATAAAAATTGGGCCTTTTGTCTAATTCGAGTTTCTTAGCCACAATTGAACGTTAATTAAGCTTCATTGATGAATGTGGGGTGAGATCATGCTGGGATTGTATTTTTATGAAGGGTAATTAGGACTTAATTAGTAATTAAGACTTAATTAGTTCATAAAAATTGGGCCTTTTGTTTAATTCGAGTTTCTTAGCCACAATTGAAGGTTAATTAAGCTTCATTGATGAATGTGGGGTGGGATCATGCTGGGATTGTATTTTTATGAAGGGTAATTAGGGCTTAATTAGTAATTAAGACTTAATTAGTTCATAAAAATTGGGCCTTTTGTCTAATTCGAGTTTCTTAGCCACAATTGAACGTTAATTAAGTTTCATTGATGAATGTGGGGTAGGATCATGCTGGGATTATATTTTTATGAAGGGTGATTAAGGGTTATTTGGTAATTAAGCCCTAATTCATTCATAAATTTGGGTCTTTTGTTTTGTACTTACAATTGTTTGTCTTTGACTGTGTAACTTCTTAATGCAGCATCATGCCTAGACGTCAGCAAACACATGAGCAGCAAGGGCAGGAGGATCCGGGGTGGGCCCACATGTCCTTAGTTGATGCTAAGAGAAGGAAGGTTAAATGTAATTACTGTCGTAAGGAGATGTATGGCGGAATTACCAGAGGCAAGCAACATTTGGCAGGGGTACGAGGAGAGGTGAGACAATGCGACCACTGTCCACGAGAGGTGCGAGAGGAGATGCGCCAGTGCCTTGTGGGGAAAAAGGAGAGGGTGCAACAAAGGGCTGAGGATGAGGAGGAAATTGCTGAGGAGATTTCTGGCAGAAGGGTTAGGAGGGATGATGATGAGGAAGGCACTGAAGATTCTGATCCGGAACTGACTGAAGCAAAGGAGCGTGAAGAAGCCGCTCGAAGGAAAGGAAAGGCACCCATGGGTTCAGGAGGGACCTACTCCAGTACAGCTGCACGACGTCCTGATGTTGCTGCCCCGCCCCCGCAGACGCAGAGAGCAGGCCCCATAGACAGTTATCTCCACAGAAGGCCCCAGGCTACACAACCTAAGATCAAAAGTGCATTAAGAGGGGTCAAAAAATCTGCAGAAGTTGCAGGGCATGCATTTAAAAGCATCTGTAAATGGTTTTTTCATGCAGGTGTCCCTGCACATGCTGCTGAAAGTGAATATTTTCAACCTATGTTGGATGCCATAGCAGATGCTGGCCCTGGGTTGAAGGCGCCGTCACGTCGGGACATATACGGGCGTGGCCTTGAGGCAGAGGTTGAGGAGCTCCATCAGTGGGTTGAAAGCTTCAAGCATATATGGATGGAGAGAGGATGCACTATTATGTGTGATGGTTGGACTGGTACCACGAAAAAGTCCATGATTAACTTTTTGGTGTATTGCATCGAAGGTACAGTATTTGTAAAATCTGTAGATGCATCAAATTTTGAAAAAAATGCCAATTATTTGTTTCATTTGATGGACAACATGGTAGACGAAATTGGTGAAGAAAATGTTGTACAAGTTGTGACTGATAATGAAGCCAGTTATAAGGCTGCAGGGAGGAAATTGATGCATAAGCGCAGGCATTTATATTGGCTCTCATGCGCAGCACATTGTCTTGATCTCATACTTGAAGACATAGGGAAGGACAAACATGTGAAGAAGACGGTTGAAAGGGGACAAAAGATTACCCAGTATATTTATGGCCATCCTAGGATATTGAACATGTTCAGGGAGCATGCAAGTGGGGGGCGAGATATTATACGTGCAGGGCCAACCAGATTTGCTTCAAATTTTATTTCTTTGGAGTCTCTGCATAGGTATACTGTTGAACTCAATTATTACTTCTTTATCCTTATAGTTATGATCTGTATTTGATTCAAATTTTATTTCTTTGCACAGGTATAAGAATGAGTTGAAAGCTTTCATGTACCATAATACCCTGCGGGAATACATCGACAAGGGCAATGTTGATGCTCAGATGGATTATTTGGATGTCTGTCGAATCGTGGACGACAACAAATTCTGGGGCAGAGTAACACGATACATGAAAGTAGTCACCCCCCTCGTGAAGGTCCTAAGATTGGTGGATGGCGATGACAAGAATGATATGGGATATCTTTATGAGGCCATGGACCGTGCGAAATTGGAGTTGCAGGAGTCCCTTCCCAAAGAACATGCAAAGTGGTGGAAGATTATTGACCATAGATGGGACACCACATTACACCACGACTTGCATGCAGCTGGTGAGTGATTATTTGTATTCATATATTATTGACCATACATTAACTATATACAAATGCAGGTTATTTTCTGAACCCTCGATTAATGTACAATGCCAATGCACATGTTGATGCCGAGGTGCTTCAAGGCAATTTAGGAGTCATTGGTCGTTTATCGAGGACACAAGATAAGAGGCTTCAGGCGGAAGTAGAGGTTGGCCTGTTTGATTTCATGAATAAGAGGTATAGAATTTACTTACGTAGTAATGCTAATCTATTATGTAATTTTTGTAGATGACCTCCTATAGAATGAAAAGTGGGACGTATTCTGACTCCCAATTGCAATACGCAGTGGGAAGAGTGAGCCCAGGTATACTTCATCTTTGTGCTTTCTTTGCAATTACATCTTCCTTAATTAATTTTTATTTACATCTTATATTTATTTGTTTATGGTTGGTTGGTGTAACAGCTGACTGGTGGATCATGGTGAACAATAGACAATCGGGCAGTTCTGCATTGGCTTTCATTGCAATCAGGGTGTTGAGTCAAACCACATCAGCAAGCCAATGTGAAAGGAATTGGAGCACGTTCAGCCTTATACACTCAAAGGTTCGCAATCGGCTAAAGGCTGATCGGTTAGAGAAATTAGTGTACTGCCACTACAATATGAGGTTGAGAATAAAGAATATGAGGTTGAGACAACAGCTGCGAGACAAACGCGTCGCCGAGGATGCCGCCGCAGAGATTGATGTGGATGCCTTATTTGATGATGATAATCCCTTGCAGTCTTGGGTGGAGACACGAGAGCAGGTTGATGAGCCCGTTTTTGATGTTGATGATAGAAGATGGGCAGAGGGCATACTTGATGAAGATGAGGCAAGAGATCCCGAATTAAGAAGCAAATCAAAGAGGGCCAGAGATACTCATGCGCACCAGTCTAGGGTGGTTGATGACACTGAGGAGCAGTTCGAGTTTGAGCCAGCTAGACACTCAGATACAGATAGCAGGCCAGTCACTCCTAGAATGTCCTCCTTAAGAAGAAGTACATCAGTGCATGGGCAAACTGAGAGGGCAAATGCTGCTGCTCGAGAGGACCCGGCAATTGAGGAGTTGAAGCAGATTTATGTGAGGCACACGCCAAGGGGAAAAGGACTCGTGTCAACGTTGATTGAAAAAAGCACTCCAAAAGAGAAAAAAACATCCTCAAAGGTTAAAAGGCGACTGGTTTCTTATGATTCTGATGATGATGATGATGATCATCCCGGAGGTGCTGCAGGGGGTACTAGTGCTGCAGGTGGTACTAGTGCTGCAGGTGGTACAGGTGGTGCAGGTGCTGCAAGTGGTACTACTGGATATAGTCAAGGTCAGCACGGATATGGTTCACCAGGTTACGAAGGTGGCCAACATGAAGCAGCTATTTATGGGGCCCAGAATTATGAACCATCATTTCAGTTCCATCCATATTCGACCAGTGACTCTTCTCTTCCTCAAGATTCCTATGTTGATACTGGATTCGAATCAAGCCAACCAAACACTCCAAGAGGGATCCAAAGAGGGATGCAGGACTTGGCCACCTCATTGTTTGGTTATAGTGAATATAGACCATACATGCAACCTGGTTATGGGTATCGACATCAAGGGCCAGACGATGAGGGAGAAGGTTCTTCTAGTAATTATTATCCATATTAGGTAAGAATCAATGAATTTTTGTAACATTTATTTTGTCCAAATTGGTTTATTGTACTGCTTCTATTAATGTACAATGGAATATGACTTACACATGTTCAATGTTTGAAGTTGAATTTTTGTAGTTGTCTACTTCAAGGTTATTGCACTAACTTATACAATGAAATGCATGTGTAATGATTTTTATGATTTTTTGTGATTTTAAGTGGTTATTTATATTTTTTATGATTTTTTTCAGATTTTTTAGAATTAATTTTAATTTTTTTAACCTGTTATATGGGTTTCGGCCGGTTTCGGCCGAAACCGAAACCGAAACCAAGTCGACTCGGTTTCGGACCCGGGCGAAACCGAGACCGAAACCGAGTTTGCCATCCTTGATGTCAGACCCAATGAACCGTCTTGGATTATATGAAAGTGAGCAATTAAGGCTTGAACGTGAGATGTAATACAAGTTTAGACAAGCTCAAGTCCAGGACCTCATATAAAAAATGGAAAAGAAGAATTCATTATCTTGTGCATGGCAAAACCAAAAGGAATCACACGAGCAAGTTAACTCTTTGTGGGAATGATAGTGATAGTATATTACCTTCAACTCCTGAATGAAAGACGCCAAGTCCTGCCCAATAAACATAGCCATTCATAGGCGTCAAGTCATACACATTGAGATATACAGGTGTGTTGCCAGGGGTTTGTCCAGCTGTGCAGACTTTAGGAAACATGCAGAAACGAGTGGCAGATTTTCCCTTCAGACGAAGAGGCATACCAGATTCCCATCCCTTCTTTGAACCAAGCTTCATATTTCTTGCGCCTTTGAGGCAGATATCAAATAATTATGACAGGATGTTTACAGTGCAGAAAATATAAAGGTGCATAAGCTGTCCAATATGCACATAAAATGGCAGTTAGAAACTCAAATAATTCAAGCGAATAAATGTTTTCAAGGCATTAATGCGCCTTAGACTTTTCAAAACCAAATGGTGGAGATAAATTGAAGAAAATTGCAAGGTTTCATAACCAGAGTTTAAGACAAAACAAGAGCCACAATACTTCATATAAGTCCTGTCCCCAATACGCAGAACAAAAGGTAGCAGAAATTCCCACAGGATATCATGTGTTGTTTTTTCTTTTTTTTTAAGTGAGTAGTACCACTATTGCATTAAATGAAAAAAGGGGATGTATAAATATAGTCAATGAGCTCCCAAAAAATCCCTATACAAAAGACACACCAAGATAGTGTGGGACATGCTAACCCCCCAGCAAAACAAAAAGAGGGAAGTTGGGGGAATTCACATTACATAGCAACTCCGCCATTCCCTCACTCTGTTACAAATGAAAGATACAAGAGAGTCCTTAGCTCTAGCCTCCCTCCTAAAGATCCTACCGGCACAATTTCTAGCAATAGAGAATTTCATAGGATAATACAATACAGCGTAGGCCTATCCTATAATCATTAACCAACAAATCCCAAATACAACCAAAAAACAAAAAAAAAAGATACAAATTCCAATGCAAGTCAGCAGCAGTTAACACCATCTTCAGAAAGAATAAGGTTATTACCCCAATAACACTAGGACTTGGAAACCTTGAGAGCTCTAGAGAATAATAAGAAACCATCAATCCCGAGTACATCCTAAGCAAAGAAAACCCGTATTAAAGAAAAGTGGGAGGCTGGCGCAACCTAAGTAATACTACATTCCAAGACAATAGGCCCTTTCTAAAGGAAGAAAGAAGAACACAGAACGAATCCCAGATCTTTCGCCATTCCTTTTCATGGTACCGGCATCTAATCCTAAAATGGCAAAATTTCACACCGGAGTTACCAATAATGAAGCGAACCGAAAAATGCAGCATTTACGGCAGATCAAAACTAGCACGAACAACCCAAATTTAATGGAGAAAAGGGGAACAAGGTACAAAAATCTACAGGGAAGAATATGGGGGAAAGATCGAAGCGGAAATCAAGCACAAGAGAACCACTTACCCGCCCCCCCCGGCCGTCCGGGAGAACCACCTCAGCACGGGAGGAAACCACATAAGGTCAACACCACCAAGAAGCCGCCATCCAGTCCCGCCATTGCAACAATTAAAGAAATGGAGAATGCCACGCCACCGGATACAAAACAAAAGGGCTGCCCACCATTATATTGTCCGAGCTTTTCTTCTTGAAAAAAAACCTTTTTGTTCACAGAAGAAGCAGACGCGAAATCGCTGGGGATTTGGGTGGGAATCGGGGATGAAGAGCTCTGTCCATGCAGAGCCCCCACCTCCTCCTCACCACCACTCGCTCCTATGCACCTGAGAGCTTCACCCCCGCTCCACCTCTCTCTCTCTCTCTCTCCCTCTCACGATCAAAAGAAGAAAAAAAAAAAGGATAAAACAGAGACCAGCTTTCTTTTCAAAAGCGAACTTTTCGTGTAGTTTCAGAGGAGACAAAACCTCGGCGCAGTGTGCCCATCAGACAGAGCCTGTTCGTTCACACATTGCCCGTCTAGATGTAAACTGCGGTAAAACACCGTGAAATATCTGCAGATAATGGTAAAATAATTAAAAAATATTTTATATGTATAATCTCACTTAATAAATATGTAAAAATATGTCTGTTATTATGTATCGTTAATTGATATCAGATGGAGGTAACTAACTTCAGTAAAATTTAATTATGATTAAAAAATGTTCCTAAAATTTTGACTTATTAGTGTAAAAATAATCATATTGTATAAATATTAATACAAGGCAATTTTATTCTATAAATATAAGTGTTAAAAATATCATTTTTATGGATCCTCGAGTTATTTTCTTTCAGTTAGTTAATTGTAATTGTATTTTTGTCATTTTTTAATGGTTAGAAAAACCCACGCCCCACCAACATCATATTGTGAAGTCATTTTGTACCTATGGAGCCTGTCACATGTACGTAGTGGAATCCACCACTGGTTAGAATAAGGGATGGACTTGATAAAATCTCTCGGGTGATGTTAGTCAGACCCGAGTTAGAGAAATATTTAGGATGAGTTTAATAACGGAGCAAGTTAGGGGTGAGTAGTCTATCTGGAGTGTGATTCAGTCGATCTCTAATCTTAATCAGAGTCGGTTAATTCATTTCACTTATTTTTTAGGAATGAGTTAATTCACTTTAATCCTATCTAATTTTGATTAAAAAAATATATCAAATAAAGAATAATTCACCAGATCTCGATTAATTTATCCTATCCAAATTAACTCGTTATCAAACAAGGCCTTGCGGATGCAAACACTATGGTGAAGATGCATCATGCTTAGTCAACGAGAGATGTTTTTATATTTGCATTTATATGATAAAATTATTTTAATTAATATATAAGGGTGATATTTTTTCAAATGATTCATATGACAAAATCCATTTTGGTGAGATCTCTATCGTAAAATATCACGTATTAGTTATGACCAACGACGTCGTAAACGCGCATGAGAAATTCTCATCTACATGATGTTTTTCTATCTATCGGTATGCTGCACTGCACCGCGGCGCAGGAGATCCGATTTCCTGATGGGAGCCGGCGGAAAATGACCTGAGAATTATTATTTTTGGCAGTACCTGAGACTGAAGAGAATCCAATACGTTCGAAGACCACGGTCAAAGAGCTGACATGTCGCATATAACGCCTCCACTCCTCTCTCTCCTCGCCAATGATTTGAGGGTTCAAGCGTGTCAATTTCTTCCCTTTTTTTTCTTTACCACCCTCCACCATTGTGGTCTCTAATTTCGAGAGTTAAACTATCAAATGAGAATTCGACAGTTAAGTAAATTTACCAGGATGATTTTATGATTGGATGATTTCTAATAAATGTTACCGTACAGTTTACACCGTAACATCAAACAATCATAATGTAATTTTTTAAGATAAATGTTACTGTACAGTTTGCACTATAACATCAATAAATCATGATGTGATTTTTTTAGTCCAGACACTAGTCAAATTAACGTGTTACGCGTGTGTGCTGACTTCGACATTTTTTTTCAAATTATAATAATAATATAATTTAAATATATAAATAAATATAAGTATAAGATAGAGTTTCACGTGGTTTCACTTTTAATAGAATTATAGCATTCCTTCCACTTCCGAACAGCGGGGATAATGCAAAACTTATCCATGGATTGATTGAGATGTATGTTATGGTTGGTTGGTTAAACTTAAATTATTGTCGACTAAACATGTGACTGTATTTTACATCAAACCAACTTGACCCTATACATTTATGTAACCAAGTCCAACCGATAAAAAATGCAGGAGTGGCGTTATTGACAATGTGGTAGCCCTTTTATTAAAACAACAGAGCATACCACAATAACCAAAAAATTATTCACGTCCCCTCCTTCCAAGTTTCTGAAATTTATAGTCAGGTCCAAGAAGTTACTCGCACATTTATGAGAAGTAACAAAACATACCACAAAAAATATTCAACTGCTAATAAAAGAATATATCACAAATGACACAACCCTTGGATTGAAGCAAGAACCAAAAATTTATTCATGTCCCTTCCTTTCACGTCTCTAAAATTTACAGTCCAATCTAAGAAGTCTCGTCTATTCTCTTAGCACCCATCTTTACAGGGGTAGTCTTATCTCTTCCTTTTCCCGTATATAATGGCTTGAGTTTAGTGGTGGGAGGCGGTGTAGCAATAGTCGTCCATGGATCATTATCATCACTAATTGTAGCAGGTCTTGTATTCAGTGATTTTGAAGTCGTCGTTTGAGTTGGAATAACAAGAGAAGCCTATGGGTGATCCCCCTTATGAGTCATGCAGACTTGAGACAATCGGCATATTTGGTTAAAAGTTTTTGGTGCTGCTACAACAACAGATTCCCACGGATCTGAAAAATAAATTCTTAGCAACTGAAAAATGAAAATCCAGTGAGGAAAATAAAAGGATCTAGCAAAGTGACAAAAGAATTGGGATGGATGGATAAACCTACCAAATCTAGTATGCCCCCAATGCGAATCTAATCCTAATTCTAAGCTTAGATGTCGGATGAATAAAAATCTTGTACGGAGATTCCACCATAAATTTTCACACTATCCGACAACAAAAGAGAAATTTTCATCATTGCAATTAAGAATCTCAAGCATCTTCACAAAGATCTCTTGCTACAAAAGAGAAATAAAGAATTTTATCTCATTGGCAACAAATTTCAGAAGCAATGCAAGAAAGAGCACTCTAGATCATAATTATGTCCCGATCTATTGCCATTGGGTTTAAGGGAAACGAATGACAAATCCCAAAAACCATGGCAGGCAAAATCGGGATCGAAATCTATTTACGAACTCGAGCATGTCTCCAACTCAAAAACCTGACCTTTGATCAAATTTTCCAGAATTTTTTTTAGAAAAGACGATCGATGGTAAAAAGACAAACTTCAAACATACAAGGCGGACAACCGGCAGATCTCAGCTCCTCCCACAATCAGAAGAAATCAAGGGAATAGAGAGCGGATGATAATATTTTATGTTAATTAGATTCACAGGTAACTATATAAATACTTTTTCAAAGTCAAAATAGAATCTCTACACTCAAAGAAAGAAAACGCAAGACATCTTGAAGTTTTGAGGAGATAATATATTTAATAATATTTTTTTGTTGATGATACATTTGTTAGTCCCTAATTAAATAAAACAGAATTGCTCTTAAGACAATCGAAAAGAAAAATTGAACACATGAAAAAAAAGTATATCTAACAGTAATTGTTCAGCTATGATATACCTTCCTAATTAAAATATATATATATTGTGAGGAGGAGGTATATTTAATAATAGCTTTATATTGATGGTATATTAGTTATTCTTTTATCATCTAGCCAAAACATGGAAAGTCAACAAAATTAATAGGGACGAGGAGACTCCGACCAGGGAAAATGAACCGTATTTCACATACCCCGTCTTTCTTTCGTAAGAGTTGGTGAAGTATTGGGTGAGATTAGGACCGAAGGCCGCGCTCTTAAATATGAGTTGGATTAAGGTTAATCACAGCTTAATCTAATCTATGATAAATTACAGCCCTCATTTTAGTTAAACGCTAAGTAAATATGAAACACATCTAAAAATCTCCATGTACTCGAACTCATTTCAAGTCCATTTAATCTTACAGCAAATGAAAGTAGCCTCTATATAATAATACTGAAAGTATTAAGAAGCACGCATGCATCACACGCTCGCCTGCACCTTTCAGGGACCCCGGGTTACAACACTCCTATACAGAATGATCCTAGACGGGGACCTCTTTGGCGGTTTAAAGATTTTATTTTTTTGAACCGTGAAAAACACATACCATTTGAACCGGTGACGAAAATCCTCAACTCTCTTGAACCGGTGGAAAAAAACCGCCCAAAGTTCAAACATGTAAATCTCTTAAGAGTTGAGAGATTGTAGACCCCTAATATACGAGCACTATATTGAAGGTGGCTCTTTTAGGAGCACTGGTACATACTCTCGTCTCATGTTCCTCTAGGGCCACTTTGATAAAAAGGTAAGCCAAGTTAGGATGGGTTACCCGTGGTGGGGTGACTTAATATTGATTTGACTCTTTTTATCTTAACCAGGGTCGGTTAAGAATAAGTTTGGATTTTTTCACTCTAACTAAAAGGGCGGAATAAATCACCCGGGGTGAGTTAGGGGTGGGCTACCCGGGGTGGCTTACCCGCCCCTAATCCACCCCATTATCAAAGTGGTCCCTAAAGGTTATCCCTATTACCCCCCCCCCCTAAAAAAAGAGTCGGGCGCTTGGTTTGTTGAGAACTGAGTTTGTATGTGCTTCGCAACTTTGCTCATAGAATGTGTAAATATGTCCTAACAAAGATGTGCTTGTAATGTGCATCTTGTTGACAGGCTACAAAGAACGAGACCTTTTACTTTTGTGTCCGTGTTAGGTTGTGTGTGAATTGTACGATTTATCGTTGCAATAGATGTATTTGTATGTGTACCTTTCTCCAATGGGGAAAACATGTACCCTAAATAGACGACGAAAATCCTCAACTCTCTTGAACCGGCGAAAAATTAATGCCCTTTTCTTGGGGTGGGTTAGGGGTGGGCCACCCGGGGTGACTTACCCGCCCCTAACCCACCCCGTTATCAAAATGGCCCCTAAGCCCCGCTTTGTTTGAGATTTATCTCAAGATTATCTCTATTTTAGCCCAAATTTAACTCATTTTGCTTTGGCGGGAGCAGATTTAGATGATCTACTTAAAAGTGACTAAATCTGACTTAAGTCATATTAGCTTATCCCACCTCCACAAGTGGGATAATTTAATCCGGTGGTATGCCAAAGTAAAAAAGAATAAAAGTGGATAAAGTAAATCCACTTAAATTTAATCAGATTATTTTTAATCTCAAAACAAAGCAGGGCTAAAGGTTATCCCTATTACCAAAAAAAAGAGAGTCAAACGCTTGGTTTGTTGAGAACTAAGTTTGTATGTGCTTCGCAACTTTACTCGTGGAATGTGCAAACATGTCCTAACAAAGATGTGCTTGTAATGTGCATCTTGTTGACGGGCTACAGAGAACGAGACCTTTTACTTTTGTGTCCGTGTTAGGTTGTGTGTGAATTATACAATTTACTGTTGCAATAGATGTATTTGTATGTGTACTTTTCTCCAATGGGGAAAACACGTACCATGAACTGACGACGAAAATCCTCAACTCTCTTGAACCGACATAAAAAATCGCCCTTTTCCCGAGGTGGGTCAAGGGTGGGCCACTCGGGGTGACTTACCCGCCCCGTTATCAAAGTGGCCCCTAAAGGTTATCCCTATTACCAAAAAAAAAAGTCAGACGCTTGGTCTGTTAAGAACTGAGTTTTTGTGTGCTTCGCAACTTTGCTGGTAGAATGTGCAAACATGTCCTAACAAAGATGTCCTTGTAATGTGCATCTTGTTGACGGGCTACAGAGAACGAGACCTTTTACTTTTGTGTCCATATTAGGTTGTGTGTGAATTATACCAGATGTATTTGTACGTGTACCTTTCTCCAATGGGGAAAACACGTACCATGAATTGACAACGAAAATCCTCAACTCTCTTAAACCAGCAGAAAAAAACCGCCATTTTCTCTTATATGTATAGTATAGATTAATCAGATACGATATACTTATGATCATGAACGCAACACGAAGAGGCCAGAGAAGTGAACCTTCTATGTGGGGCCATCTCTGTATCTAAATTCAGCCAATGCGCCAAAGCATGCACATGTGAATCTAGGAGATTTTTTCCCCAAAGTTTATTAGATTGTTGAAGTTTAATTGTTAAAGTTTATTAGATTGGGTCATCCACCTCAAAACAGAGGGCACCACAATTATAATCACATTTATAATCACATTATATTTTAACCCGTTTCCAATACAAGACTATTCTCTAAGGCCCCATTTGATAAATGAGCTGGGGAGGGGCGGAATACGCTGTCCGCCCCAACCGGGGTGAACAGCGTATTCGACTTCTGCAGTCGAATGGGCAATCCGCGTAAAATCTGAGGTTTTCACTGAATCCCTCACATAACCGGCGTTAAACTCCATTTTTTATCAAACCCATTTTCAAATGTTACCGGTAAAACCGAAACCTCACCGGCGAACGCGCAAACCTCATGGTGGCTTATTAGATTATCAAAGAGCCCCTAACACACCCCCTCACGTGGACTATGACAAACATGGGATGTGCGGCCCAGATCATAACCATTGGCTCTGATACCATGTTAATTTTATTAGATTGGACCATCCAACTCAAAATTTTAAGGTGTTGAGTGAAGAGGGCACCACAATTATAATCCTATTATATTTTTAATATGTTTCCAATACAAGACTATTCTCTAACAAGTTCATCCAACTAGTTATTCAACTTAATTGTATTTAACTGAAGTGAAATAGCTAATATTTCATGGGGTTCTTTTTAAACAACGGATTTAATGAAGTTAATCATTGTTAATATTTAAACACTTACATTCATCCATCCATGAATCTTCATCCACACAGTAGATCTTGAGATCATTGAACCTCATCGGTCATTCAATGATTACATACTAAAGAGTAGTTAACAGGAAGTTTTAATTTCCATCCTCCTCTGACCATAAGACATTTGTAAGTTTACATTCTAGGTGCTAGGTTCCCCATCATCAAAAAACCAAAAAAAAAAAAAAAGGGTTTCCATTCTTCGTCACAGCAACAATTTTGGGTCAACTAAGTTCAACCTAAATTATGTCAGTCGTCATATGGAAATGAACTTGCAGTGAATCCTTAGATAAAAGTGAATCCAACTTTAGACAACTATAATGATCAACTACTCCTAATAACTTTGTTAGCCCGAATTCACCGTACGTTTTCATTGGATATGCAGTGAGCTGAGCTTATAATCCGGGCTCAGATTCCCCCAAATCCTGGTGGCCTATACTGACCTCACCTCTCGGCCCACGACTAAACCGTAGCAACCCCACTTGGGTGCAGCTCGGCATAGGCCCATGAACGAAAGAAAATCCCCCGAAACCAAACTTGCTTCTCCATCCAATGCTCAAGCCAACAAACTAGGGCACCAGAAAAAAGTGCTCTTGTATGGCTTTGCCGCACTCTGTACATTAAATGACGTGTACGCAATTCAGGCAATGTCTGTGGACGGTCTCATTCCCATGCTGAAGTGAGCAGAACCTTCACGTCCATTGGCCGGGAGTAGATGCAGGAAACGAGATCCCATGGGATGACCGAGGTGGGTAGCTAACTGACTGGCTCTCAAATGGGAACATGATCCCCTGCACACTGCAGCAATATTATGTGCCTCACCAGACAGAAACCGATCAGAAGATTCCGTGTTTGAGCTAATATTTCATCTTAATCACAAGAGCCATTCTCGCAGGGATTGTAGCCAGACATACCACTGGGCGAACTGCCACCCACGCTAGAGGTACATAATATTATGATTGATTACGTGTAATTTGTAAAGAGTGCTATGTTAGGACCCTCCAAAACCTGGTTTTGCATTCACCGGGAACTCGGCAGGGTGCTTCTGAAACTTAAACTCTGCGCGAAGACTTGGATTTGGAGACTAGAAACCATGCCCTTGGGTTTATCTCGAACTGCAAGAGGATGGAGATTTCAATACCTTCTTTTCATTTTAATTGGTCAGTTTACTAATTAACACTCTTTTCACACTGAGCATTTTGATTAATTGAATTGAGAACTCCAACTACTTATCCCGCATCACTGGGTAACGCCCATAAAAGTTGTGCCACTCTGCTGAAAGAACTTATGTACAAAAGGATGATCATTTCCATTTTGAAAATTTGAAACAGAAAATGAGCTTTCAGGATCCATCTCTATCATTGCAAGCCGATGAACAAAACACTGTCAAAGTGAACTCACTGAATTGAAATGAATCCAAGCCTCCTGCAAGAGGGAAATGAGTGACAAGCCTCTCAGCTACAAAGTTTTAGAGAAAATAAAATATGAAGAGGACTAAGGAAAAAGTTACAAATATCCATCGTGTCAAAGTTACAAACTCTAGTTAAAGCAGAACTAGTAATAGATAGAGAATGAAATGAGGTAAAGATGATTAATGATACTAACATTTTCTCTGGGACAAGATAATCGTGCAGAGAAAGCTAAGCTGATTAATTTCCAGTATAACTTCCGGATTTCCAGAAGACAATGAGGAAGACCCAATTGTTTTGACCCATTCAGGAGGATATTCAACAAGGGCTCTTAAGCTCCAGCCCCAGCAGACCATCTTCAGCGCAGTAATGACTAGTGACCATCATAGGGTCACAAGAACTTGAGAACAGTCATGATACAGCCACATCATAGGGCTCCCAAGATGAATAATAAACAACACATTCATACCAATTTTCATTTGTCTAAAACATCCATACAGAGTACATTTAGTGGCGTCTCTTTCATCTCCTGCAATGATTTGATTCAAATAAATGTGATTTTATCTATTCATCTATTGCCATCTTTTTGAAATATGAAATGTTAAAACATCTGACTCACCAATTGGCTGTGAAAGGGCAGGCCATTTTCATATAAATCCATAGCCCGCCCATACACAATGGAATTGATACTTAGCCCCCACCTTCTATCAGGCAGGATTCGTGGACTCGCTAAAGACAGATACCGCATTTGAATTTTGGTTGAATACAGGTTGCCTCTCATAGCACATATGAACATCCAACTCAAAACAAACAGTCTATGAGTGGACAGGCCTGCCTTCAGCTAAACCCATAGCTCACCCATGCACAACTGATGTGGAACTTGCAGAAATCAAAATGCCGACACCATCTCAACTTCTTAGCGAGCTACACTTAAACAATCATCCTTTAGGCTCTCCCCACACTCCTTACAAGACAGCCCTTTACTCCAGTGAAGCAAATCACAATTCCTTCAATTTACTGTGTATATAGAGACAAAATGATGTTTCAACTAGTCCATTGTTCCTCTTCTTCCTTTTCTCTCTCTCCTTTTGGGGGGGAGTGGGTGGGGGGTGAAGGTGGAAGCAGGGGAATTCTCACTCCAAGCACTCAAGTAACCACTCCAGCACCCTTTCACCTACAAAAACCCAACAAACCTAGATATATCGTTTCAACGAGGAAATGACTCCTGATACAATCCTCCCAACTAGCATACTGTTGAACACGGATTTTATACATTTAAAGAAAAATATTCATTTGTTGAACATGATTGCACATTTGTTAGCTCTTAAAATAGCATGCGCATTTTAATTCCATGGATTTGGTTTATTAGACAGTTTAGGGTTCGGATACTGGACATTTCTCCACTGACCGTAGTCAGTGTTTATTTACAACGACATAAAGTTCGAATACCCTTAATTAACTATCAAAGAATACCTTAGTCTCTACAATATCCGTTGTAATATTGTGAGTTTCGTCTAATGAATATGCTCCAGACGATCACCTATTAAAGATACTCTTGCAAGAAATTCAAAGACGTTCATTCATTGAACACAGAGTTTGGATTGCAGTTGGTCTTTTGAGGCCTTTACATTTGGTCCGAATTATATAATCGGTCTTCAAGTTTACATCTGATCGCCATCTGATCACTTAGTAGGCTTTTGCTTACACTTAGATCTTTGGATTGCTTCCGTAGACGATCAAACTGTTGAATTTGCTTTTGTGCTCAATCGGACTGTTGGATTTACTCCCGGCCACGATCGGGCCACTAATTTGCTTCTGGTCGAGATCTGGCCGTTGAATTGGAGTTTCAACGTGATTGGACCCTTCTTGGGAACATCTATAATTTCTAACCCTTTCTGGGTGTTTCTACAGTGTTTGACCCTTCTTGGGTATTTCTGCAATTTTGATCCTTTCTGAGTATTTCAGCAATTTTTTTATTCTTCTAGACTTATCTGTCCTTTCTTGACTTCTTGACTTTCTAAGATATATCAGTAATTTCTTAATTTCTAAGACCTCATTGTCATTTCTTGACTGTCCAGGGTGCTTCTGTCATTTTCTGACTCTCCAGGATATTTTTGTCATTCCTTGACATTCTTGAGTGTTTCTGTCATTTGTTGACTTCTCAGAGTAGTTTCGTCATTTCTTGACATTCTGAAGTGTTCCTGTCATTTATTGACATTCCGGAGTATTTTTGTCATTTCTTGACATTCTCGGATATTCCTGTCACTTATTGACATTTCAAGATATTTTTGTCATTTTTTAACATTCTCGGGTATTCCTATCATTTATTGACATTCCAGGGTATTTTTGCCATTTCTTGACATTCTCGGGTATTCCTGTCTTTTATTGACATTTTGGGATATTTTTGTCATTTTTTTACATTCTCGAGTATTTCTGTCATTTATTGTCATTCCGGGGTAGCCCAATCATTTCTTGACTTTCTAAGGGCACGTTGCAGCTTCCCGACTTTCCCTGGGCTTCTCCTTTAATTTCTTGACTTCTCGGAATGTTTCTGTATTTTTTCTAACTTCCTTAGATCTTTCTGTCATTTGTTGACTTTTCAGGACACTTATGTCATTTCTTGGGACTTCTAATTATTTCTGTCATTTGTTAACTTCCTAGGGTATATTTATAATTTTCTCAGATGTCCTAGACATTCCTATCATTTCTTGACCATTCAGGGCTTATTTGTAATTTGTAGGCTTCCCTGAACTTATTTGCCATTTCTTAACTTTCCAGAGTTTATTTGTAATTTCACCCATTTTCTGGATATATTTGCAATTTCACTCATTTTCTTGATTTTCCAGACATGATAAGTCTTAGTCATGAAAAAGGTACACGGATTTGGATGACTAGTTTTAAGCCGGACTCGGGAGAGCGCACGTCACTTCAGGGAAGTGGCGTGGCCCCGCTCCACTGTAAATGGTGTGAACCGGAACAAAGACATTTTGGTAATTTCTAGACAGGTCAAGAGCTTTGTGCAGTTTCTGGATTGAACAAGAGCTTTCATGCAATTTTTGAACTCCAATGTCATTTGGTAATTTCTGGAAAGTTCATGGGCAATTTGGTAATTTCTAAATAGGCTGGGGGTTTAGAAACTTGGCTAAACAAGGGGCTTTTGTGTAATTTCCCCACTGACGGGGATATTCCTACAATTTTCTAGTATTTCATGATTTTTCTATAATTTCTGGACAAGAGGATATTTCTACAATTTTCTCACATTTCAAGAATTTTTTTTTGCAATTTCTCACCAACAAAAGGTTATCTGCAATTTTTTAAAAAATTAGGGTTTTTCTTTATTTTTTTGATATTTCAACATTTTTGCAAAGTTGCATAGTAAATCTGCAATTTTTGCACATAATTGGATTCTTCACATGATTCCCAAGGTTTTTCCATGGACTTAGTCTATTTCTGAAATTCACATGGTTTCTCCATCATTTCAGCAACTTTTCAACATCACAAGGGCATATCCCCAATGTTAGGGGCACATGTGCAACATATTTCCTTTGTGGGTTTTTTTCAACAACAAAATATCTTCGAGTCTTCAGGCCTTCAAGGCCTTTAGGAGCTCCGAGTGCTCCTTGTGCAAACTTCGCCAAGATGTTTCGCCCTCTCCTCCTTGTTCTCCCTCCTTTGTTCTCGTAGTTCTCCCTTCTTTTTATAGGCGTGAGTGAGGTGGGGAGGAGGTGTGGCGCCTCCGGTGGAAGCTCTTGGCATTGCTCCTCTGGTGGAAGTTGAATCCCCCCCCTCCTCCCCTCCTTTTTTTTTGTTTGTTGCATGAGAGAGGAGGGACCGGAGGGGGGGTCCCGCCAGTTGCATGACACCGGAGGGAGGCCCCTCCGGTTTGCATGATAGGAGGGTGGCCCCCCCTCTAGTCTGCGTAGCCGGAGGGGGGTCCCTTACGTCCTACGCAGCCGGAGGGGCCTCCCTCTGGTGTTGCGCGACTGGAGGGGGCCTCCCTCCGCCTGTGCAGACCGGAGGGAGGGTCCCTGCGGTCCCCTGCTTGCTTGGGAGAAAGAGTGGCAAAAAAGGCTGCTGGGCCCATGGCGACAGTCCCTAGGAGGGCCAAGAAAAACCCTAGACTCATGCCTTTTTACATTTTTTATATTTTTCTGGTAGGTGGTCAAGGCGGCTATGCGTGGAGGTTTTTCATTTGTCCTCTTGTCTTCCCCTTAGCGTCGTCTAACTGTCTAAGTACCCAGGAGTGCAAGGACCACACTTCAATTAATTGGGAGCACGCGACGGTTCCCGGACCCTTTGCCTCTTGTAGATTCGTTGTGTGGGTATGTGGCTTCGTGCCACCCACCAAGTGTTTGATAGAATCCCAATACATGAAAGCACGTAAACTTTTGTAAATAATCCTGTTTGACGGAACCCCAAAGGTGTTCATATAACAGCGGCGAGTATCATTTTTCGCCTTGACATAATGCATTTTATTTTTTGAAAATACCATAAAGAAGTTATAAATTTTGTGGGGTTCAACAAATGCCCCCCACGGGACGTCTGTCGGAGCCGAAGGTGACGACGGGCGGCCCGTGCATTTTGGCACTTTCGTCGCTCTCTTGAGTCTTCATGACATGGCAGAGAATATTGTTGGATTTGTTCTTTTATCACTGAGTCTTGATGACGTGATGGGACACACTTGTTTGAATTCTATCTTGGACTTGTCCTTCTGACTTTGTTGGGAGTTTAATATGGGATACTCCCTTTTGGTCTCGCCTTTTTGGCTTCGCATGGAGTCTAGTTTAAAGTTTCTCTCCCTGAGTCTTGCTTCCCTAGCTTTACCCAAGGATTAATTTGAAATCCTTCACCTAAGTCTTGCATTTCTGACTTTGTCTGGAGCTTTGTTTGAAGTTCCCCACATGGATCCTATCTTTCTGACTTTACCCGGAGCTTAGTCTTGAGTGCTTGTCTCGAGGCTCCTGTTGTGTACTCTTTCGTTTATTTGTAACCACCTTGAGGGCTTGTCTCAGACACCTGACATGATTCTATGAATGAAAAAGAATCTACTTCCTTCATCGGATTTGTAGTCGCTCTCTTCTTTCTTCTTCTTTTCTTTTTTCTCTCTTTTTTTCTTTTTTTCTTTTTTTCTATTTTTTTCACTAATGGGAGGGCCTTCCTCGACAGAGTCCCCCGAGGTTTTTTTACCGAAGGGAGTTGAGAGGGCAGCTTCATCATCGGAGCTTGATGCACCAGTAACCTTGCCAAATGTGGAGGCTCCTTTAAAGGTGCTCATCTTGACGCTCGTCCCAGTTGATGAAAATTCAGTTGTTAGAGATTTTTTTTCCTTCTCTTCCCTTTTAGTCTTTGGTAGATGAGTCATCCGAAGTGCAAATGTTGACTCTATAGGCACGTTATGAAATTCTCTTTCACCCATTTCGCAAGTGGTTTCATTGGAATTTTTCTTTTTTAAAACACTTGTGTCGGTGGGACGAAAAAAGTTTAAAATTTTATGAGGATAATCTGATTGGTGTTTATGGTTTGAACTTTGAGTTGGAAGACCTTTGCGGTTTGTAGCCAAGGATTTAAAGTTTTAGGTTGGTTGGCCTTTGTGGTTTGGAATCCAAAGGTTTGAAGTTTAGTGATGGCTAACCTTTATGGCTTGGAAGATTCAAAGTTTGGGTTTGAAATGGCTGACCTTAGCGGTTTGGAGCCAAAGTTTGAAATTTCAGTTTGGAATGGTTGGCCTTGGTGGTTTGAAGCCAAAAATTAGAATTTAGATTTTGAATGGCGGACCTTGGTGGTTCGAAGCCAAAACTTGAAATTTAGGTTTGGAATGGCTGACCTTGGTGGTTCGAAACCAAAGTTTGAAATTTGGGAATTAAGTTGACAAACCTTTGTGGTACAAATTCTAGAATTTTGGGATTTTTGGGTTTTGGACTAGCGAACATTTGTGGTATAAAGTCGAGAATTTTGGGATTTTGAGGTTTTGAGTTTGGGAATGGCGAACCTCTGTGGTATAAGACCAAAGTTGATAAAAGGGTGATGTTGACGACCTTTGTGGCATGTAACCCACACCAAAAGTAGACACAAGGTTGGCAAATTTTATGACATGTAAGCCAACACTACAAATGAGATTTGACAATTGTGACATGTTTGCCCCAGTGGGACAAAACCATGGAAAGAGAGATGCCCAAGGTAGCGGCTTATGACGATGGGTAATATTTTCTTGCTCTTTTTCCTTTCGCTCTCTCTTTTTTTTTTTTCCTTTTTTCTTTATTTTTCTTTTTTCCCTTCCCTCTTTTTTTCTCCTCTTTTTTCTCTTCTCTTCTTTTTTGTTCTTTTTTGTTTTTTTTTTGCGTGTGCTTGATTATTGGTGATGCAAAGAGATTTGTGGATTATCGGACCCTTCCTCTTGAAATAGATGGGGGATCATTGGCTGTACAGATGCGGCTAATCACTTGCAGAGTGAAGCTAAAAATTTGGAATTGGGTGACCAACCTTTGTGACGTAGAAGTCAAGGGTTGGAGTTGGGGTTGAATTCGGCTGATCTTTATGGTTTAGGGGCCAAAAATTAGAGTTGGGGTTAAGTTGGCTGACCTTTGTGATTTGGAAGCTAAAGAATTTGGACTTGAGTTTCGATTTTGACTAACCTTTGACTTTTTGAAACTCGAGTAGCCTTTGTGGTTTGGAGGCCGAGAATTGAACTAGGGCTTGGCTGACCTTTGCGGTTTAACGCTGCGGATTGGAATTAGGGTTTGGCTGACCTTTGTGATTTAAACGCCGAGGATTGGAATTGGGGTTGGCTGACCTGTGGTTTGGAAGCCCAATGCTTGAAATTTATACTCGCCGACTTTTGTGGTTTAAGAAGCCAAAGATTGGGAGTTTTCATTGGCTGACCTTAGTGGTTTAGTAGCCAGGGTTTAAGTAGGTTTGAGTGGGCCGACCTTTGGGGTTCATTGGTCAAAGGTTTAGGCTTGACCGACCTTTATGATTTGTAGGTCAAATGTTTAGGGTTGACCGACTTTTGTGTTTTAATGGTCAAGGGATTTAGGGTGACCCACCTTTGTGGTTTGTTGGTCAAAGGTTTTAGGATGACGAACCTTTGTGTTTTGCTGGTCAAAGGATTTAGGGTGATCGACCTTTTTGGTTTGCTGGTCAAGGGATTATTTTTTTTTTCAAGATGGCTAACCTTTGTGGTATGAGAAGCCAAGGATTTGAGAGTTGACATCGATTGTCTCCATGATGGACTTGCCATGGTGGGGACAAAGCCATGGGGTAGGGATTGCCCGGACTGATAGCATGTAACAAGAGAGATCTTCTTTTTTTCTTTTTTTTCCCTCTTCCTTCCTCTCTTTCCTTTGTTTTTTTCTTTTTTTTCACCTTACCAACCATGACGTCCTTTCGGGTTTTTGCCGAAACTGGCCCCTTTCAACTTTTTCCAGTACGCCCTTTCGGGTTTTCGCACTGAAAGGTTGCCCATTTTTGCCTGGAGGGCCTTTTCGGAATTTTACTCTAACCAAGTTTCAGGACCTTTTCACTCTCAAGCAGCCAACGAGTTGGATGTCTAAGTCCGTCGCGGCACCTCTATTTTAAGCCCCCCTCTTTTTTTTTTTTTTTGCATGTTGCTGGTATTGCTATCACTGTTGTTGTTGCAGTTGTTGTTGTTGTTGTTGCTTCTGTGGTTGTTGCAGTTGTTGCGTGCTGCTTGCTGTCATGGTTGGCAGTATCGGCCGAAACGTATCGGTTTCGGCCGGTACCGATCCGAAACCAGGCCAAATCACTGTAGCATGTCCGAAACCATTAAAAAAAATACTTTTTTAATGGTTTCGGACGAAACCATTAAGGGTTTCGACTGAAACCGACCTGTTTCGGTCTGAAACCGGACGGTTTCAGCCGAAACCAGACATTTTCATTATTTTTTTTAGTTTTTTAAATGGTTTCAACCGGTTTCGGCCGAAACCGAAACCGATACCGAAACCGGTACGTATCGGTTTCGGAACCGGCCGAAATCGATACTTCCTTCCTTGCTTACTGTCCATCGCTACATGCTTGTTGCTAGTTGCGGGTTGCTTGCTACTTCTTGTTGTACTTGCTTATTGCTGTTAGGACTGAGTGTCTGAATTTCCACTGACATCATAAGGAAGATGCGGGGCCAATGACTCGTAAGGCGCCAGGCAGAGACTTCCTCGGGGCAGGATAAAGCCCCAACAGTTCGCAGAGTGTATTCGTGGTGGGCTCACTTTCTGTCAGATTGCGGCTACCCACAAGATGCCCCTATGACCACTGGGCTTCATCCAGAGGGATTTATAAATGATCTGTGGCCACAGTGGAAAAGACACTTGATAGGCTCTATCATCCGCGTCGAGCCCTTTAAATATGCTTCGCTTGTCGAAACTGGGACCACACTACAAGACATTTGGGACGGCACGGCGAAAGCGGGGAAGCTTATTGGTCTCCGGCTAGAGGAGGTGGTTTTACAACCCACTTCCTCACCTGCCCTGGACGGTATGGAGCCAATAATTCTTTTTTCCGATTATCTGAAATTTATTTTTGCCTTGAGTGCTTCTTGACCTTCCTGTATTTATTGGCTTTTCTCCTCTTTGCAGTGAGCTTCATTACTATAAAAAGTGTCCCGAGCAGGGGAAAGAAAGCCTTCACCTCGTCAAAGAGGCCGCGATCTGCCGAGGATGCTGGTCCTAGTACTCGGGCGTCCCGCCCTCGCACTAGTGGGGGTACCTCATAGGAGCAACCAAGTAATATATTTTGTGTAGTTTTGCTTGTCTTTTAAAATACTTTACTGAATCATACTATTGCTCCTGCTAGCTCTCAGATTCTTCAACTATTCAAATGGCGGGTGTTGGAGGCAAAAAGAAAATGACACACAAAAATAAAAATAATAAATGAATAGGCTATTTATAGGGGCCAGCAAACCCTTTTTCTACCCTTTACAGGGGTTTAGGTCCGGGTCCACCCCTTTTGGGGGGTTTTGCGTCGGGTCCACCCCCAAGGGGGGGGGGGGGGGGTTTGCCCCGGATACACCCCCCAAAGGGGGGGTTTGCCCCGGGTCCACTCCCCAAAGGGGGGGTTTACCGCAGGTCCACCCCCCTTTTGGGGTTTGCCCCGGTTCCACCGCCCATTTGGGGGGTTTGCCCCAGGTCCACCCCCAACGGGGGTTTTGCCTCGGGTCCACCCCTCCTTTGGGGGGTTTGCCCCGGTTCTAACCCCCTAGGGGGGGTTATTCTGGCCTTGGTTCACCTTGGGCACTGGATTGAGGGTTTTGGAGGCTTGATTAAGGGTCAAATAGGCTGTTGAGCCCTAAATAAGTATTATACCCTAGTTAGCATGCAATGCAATAATTTCTTAATCAAGGGCCAGCAAAAAGCATGCTAACAGATGGTAGCACCAGCAACTCAATAGCAGCAGCTCAAGGGCAGCAGCAGTAGCTCAGGGGCAGTTGCAACAACTCAACAGCAAGTGCAGTGACATAATAGCGGCTGCAACAGCTCGATGGCAGCAGCAGCTAATACAAGTGAACAGCAGTGGTAGCAGCTCACAGAAGTAGCACTGGAGCAGCCCACAGAAGCAATACCAGCAGCTAAAACAAGTGGATAGCAGCAGCTAATGTAAGTACAATAGCAACACAATAGCTGCAACAACAGCAACAACAGGATTAGTAGCATCAGTGGCTAACAAAGTGGTTGCAGCAGCAGCCCAGTTAGTTAACACATCTGTAACAGTAGTTAGCAGCATGTTAATGGGAGCAGATAACATCAGCAGCAAGGCCCTTCCCTAATTAATCAAAATAGTTACAGTAGCATGCAATACCAACACAACGAAATTGCAGCAACGATGAAGTTAACAGTAGTCAACAAAAACAACAACGACAACCCTTATTTAAGGGGAAAATTAGCCAAATTTGGAGCAAAAAGGGAGTTGTAGCCTGGATTTACCCCTATGTGGGGGGTTTGGACCGGGTCCACCCCCATATGGGTTTTACCCCAGGTCCAACCCCCATATGGGGGTTTTGCCCCAGTTCCACCCCTATGTGGGGGGTTTGGACCGGGTTCACCCCTATATGGGGTTTTGCCCCGGGTCCAACCCCCATATTGGGGTTTTACCCTGGTTCCACCCCATATGGGGGGGTTTGGACCGGGTCCACCCCCCCACATCGGGTTTTGCCCCGGTTCCACCCCCATACGGGGGATTTGGAACGGGTCCCCCCCCCCACATGGGGTTTTGCCCCGGATCCACTCCCAATTTCCCTAGTTTTGCCCCAAATCCACTCCCAAAATCCCATGTTTTGGCCCGGGTAGAGGGTGTAACCGCTAGAGTCCTTAAAGACTATAAATACCCCCAGTGGGGTCCATTTGAAGGGACAGAAAAACACACAGAACACACAGAAGGACTGCAGCGGTAGAAGAGCTAGTGTTTAGTGTTGTGCTTTGTTTGAAGGCCCATCTTCTGAGTTTCATAGTTAGTGTTTGTGCTTGGTTCAGAAACCTCCTGCTGTGGTTGTGCTATGAGGGTATGCTACAAACCCCGTGTGCATCACAACTCATTTGTTGTGAATTGTGTGATCTAGAGAAACTCTCTCTATATGGAGAAATCTTTAAAGTCCAGTAATGTGGTTATGTGAACACCCTGGATATGATCAGGACACTTATGTAAACCCTAATTGCTTATGAGCCAAGGGATCATACACAATCAAAACCCCAATTGCCGGTGAGCAAAGGGTCAGACATAATCAAAACCCTAATTTCCTGCGAGCAAATGGTCCTATACAATCAAAACCCCAATTGCCTGTGAGCAAAGGGCCAGATGCAATCAAAACCCTAATTGTCTATGAGCAAAGGGTCATATGCAATTAAAACCCTAATTGCCTATGAGCAAAGGGTCATGTACCATCAAAACCTTGATTGCCTCTGAATAAAGGGTCATGTACAACCAAAATCTTAATTGCCTATGAACATTAGGTCATACCACTCCTTGGAGAGGGATTCCGCAAGAGGCGGTGCCCCCTTAACCGCCGCGACCTGACCGGGCAGGTCGATCCCCGGCGTTGCGCTGATGGACGTGCGAAGCTAGACCCCAACTCATGAGAGCTCAAGAAGGGGAAGCAATCTCTCGAGAGTCTTTGGTCAACGGGTCTTCCCCAATGAGGGACTTGCGCCTATTGCCAAGATTATACAAAAATTTCTGTTCAGTCCAGATATTACCAAAATATCCTTGGTCTGGACAAATTGCATAAATACCCCAAATGATGGGACAATTGCAGAAATGCCCCAAAAGGGGAAAAATTACAAAAATACCACCAAAAGTGAAAATTGCAGAGATACCCATGATGGGTCCGAAATTGCAAATACATATCAAAAAAATGGGGGTTTGATCTCTATGAGACTCATTCAATGGCCTGCTCGGATGGTGGAATTTAGACCACACGTAAATCAAATGGCCCGGCTATGTAATCGAAATTTCATGTATTTTGTAACGATGAATCCAAAGATTGAAATATTTAGTTTTTTCCTGCAAATGTGTATCTCTAATGGGTGATCTCCTCGATCAAATCTGTTAGATCAAGCCCCCAACATCACAACTAATATTGTAGAGGCCGAAAAAATATTTTCTTTGACAGTTAATCAAGGGTATTCGGACTTTACGCCGATGTAAATAAACATTGACTATGGTCGAAGGGGAAATGCCCCGTACCCGAACCTTAATAGCCTAATAAACCTAAATTCGCGGAAATAATAATACACTTGCTACCTAAATAACCACGAATGTGCGTTTTCTTCTTCAAAGGAGAAATATTTACTTCTCTATTTATTTATTTATTTATTTCCGTGAGTTAAACAGTGGGGCATCTCCCTACTTTGGATGGAACCGCTTCACCGAGGCTGATGAAGACTGCAGAGGAGGGCCGACTGCAGGACGATGACTACAATCCCGTATCAGGCGCCTCGCCACCTTTCTCAGGTGGGGAGCCTACCGGCAATATTTTCCTCGGTATGCTTAACCCTAATGCATATAATTATGAACATTTTTCCCTTGACTGGCCTCTGAATATGTAGCTTCCTCTCCTTTAGAGGAGACTTGTGAAGGAAGCGGTGCAGCCACAACTCTTGCACAGGAATCAGGATTAAATGTCAACCCAGTTCCCTCAGGTAGGTTTCCATGTTACTTTTACATATAGAATCTAGCTTCTTTTAGCTAGAAAGTTATCTTGACAGCTCTTGCTTTCAGATCTACTAGGCGGAGACTTGGCAATTTCTGTAAAAGAATTCATTGCGCTCTTGAGTTAAGGGTTGAATGAAGATCTTCCAGAATTTTCATCTGCTCTCCCTGCTGACCGAGAGACAGTAGCTTGGTATTCGAAAGCCCTTTTAGCTGAACTCTATGCAGAGAAGGGAGCAAAACCAAGCTCTCAGGTGGAGAATACCAGTGGTCCAGCCGCCCCTCATAGCTTGGAGGCGGCTCAAGTCGCTTGCACCACTTGTAAGCATGCTCACCCTTGGGTCTTTTACTTTGCTGGCCTATTTATTCCGGTCTTCGTTGCTGATCCTCCGCCTTGTGTTATAGTGGGTTCATCTGCGACGGGGCTCCTCGGCACCTTAAAAGAGGCCAACGGCGATGATTTGGTATTAGAGCAAAATGCCAGCACTGCCACTGGGACTTCCAGATCTACTCCTACGCCAACTGAAGTGACTGATGAGTCTTGCACTTTAATAGGAGATCTATCTTCCACCGGTGGGGTAGGATCTGGTAAACATCCACACTCTCCTCCCTTGTCTTCAGAGAATCCAGATAGTTTCAATAATGATGTGCTTTCTTCTTTCTTTCTTTTAGATTGTCCTACTGCCAGAGATACCAGGACATTGATTCAGGAGGTATTGAACCTTTCACTCATTCGTTGTTCTTTCGCTGCATCCCATTCTGTACTTTGGGCTGATCATTGTGACTTCTCTTTTTCAGGGAGCGCCATAGAAACTCCCCTACCTGCCACTGACCCGGACATAGGAGAGAGAAGATCCTCCTCTTCTAGTATGGAGCCTACTGCTCGGGACCCACCGGGAGCTGAGAGTCTTGTACCATCGAGTAATCGATCTTTTCTAAAAATCATTGGCGCTGAATGCATGTACATAGACTTAACAGGTATTGTGCTTCGCACTTTGTTAGGGGGATCAGAGCTTGTTGATGAGAAGCTGGCGCCTTCTTTGCCCACTATTGAACCCCACACAGTTTTTAAAACAGAATTCTTCTATTTTTCAGCAGTTTCAGAAGTTAAAATTCCCTTGTGACGGCCACAAAACGATGTCAGATCATCGTCGTCACGGAGGTCTTTGAGGAACCCACTCAGCGGAGCCATCCATAAATTTACATGTGTTCCTATGCACAAAAACTTTGTTAACATTTGATGAGCAGAGTGAAATAATCCACTTACACGTGAAATCAAGTATTTAAACTTCGTTGGGGTATCGTTCCCGACATTCCCGTGTGTCCTAGCGGTGAAGGTGGGCCAAAGGCAAGACACATGAGTCACCTACATGCTGCAGCCCTACTGTTCCAGCAGTAAACTTTTTTTTTTTTGAGGAGACCCAGCTTTTATAGCCCCCAAGAGGTCAAAGGGGTTGGCCACACCCCCTCCACCCCTCCCCTTTCTCTCCCGAACGGCTCCAAGACCGGAGGGGGACCCTGTCACGCCCCGTACTCTATACCGTCGAGGTATTGTCCGCTTTGGCCTACCGGCCTCACGGTTTTATCCCTTTTTAACAGTGATCGGCTCCAGAATGAGGGACTTCTCGGGGAGGTCACCCATCCCAGTACTACTCCACATTAAGCACGCTTAACTTCGGAGTTCTTTTCAAGAACTGAGCCGATACTTGAAAAGACGCCTCGATGATATAGAGTACAACTCACTTAGTTCCCACACTTCCGGCTGGGGTACGGCTCTGATACCATTCTGTCACGCCCCGTACTCTATACCGTCGAGGTATTGTCCGCTTTGGCCTACCGGCCTCACGGTTTTATCCCTTTTTAACAGTGATCGGCTCCAGAATGAGGGACTTCCCGGGGAGGTCACCCATCCCAGTACTACTCCACATTAAGCACGCTTAACTTCGGAGTTCTTTTCAAGAACTGAGCCGATACTTGAAAAGGCGCCTCGATGATATAGAGTACAACTTAGCTACGTCCCGTACTCTATACCGTCGAGGTATTGTCCGCTTTGGCCTACCGGCCTCACGATTTTATCCCTTTTTAACAGTAATCGGCTCCAGAATGGGGGACTTCCCGGGGAGGTCACCCATCCCAGTACTACTCCACATTAAGCACGCTTAACTTCGGAGTTCTTTTCAAGAACTGAGCCGATACTTGAAAAGGCGCCTCGATGATATAGAGTACAACTTAGCTATATTTGAGGGTGTTACAGACCCCCTCCGGCCCAGGGTTGGCAGTATCGGCCGAAACCGATACGTTTCGGCCGAAACGTATCGATTTCGGCCAGTACCGATCCGAAACCGGACCTGCTCACTGTAGCAGGTCTGAAACCTAAAAAATACTTTTTTAATAGTTTCGGACGAAACCATTAAGGGTTTCGGCCGAAACTGACCTGTTTCGGCTCGAAACCGAACGGTTTCGCCCGAAACCAGACATGTTCACTATTTTTTTTAGTTTTTTGAATGGTTTCAATCGGTTTCGGCCGAAACCGAAACCGATACGGCCTTCCTTGCTCCGGCCGGTTAGCACCAGAGGGGACCCCCTCCGGTACTATTAAACCGGAGGGGGGGTCCCCTCCGGTTGTTCGTGCGGGGAGGACTCCCCTTCGGTGGGGTCACACTGGAGGGGGGGGCCCTCCACCATTGCCGGACCAGATGGACCACCCCCTCCGGTCCTCCTACACCGGAGGGGGTGGCCTCCGGTCACCCTGCACCGGAGGGACCCCCCCTCCGGTCCTTGCTGCACCGGAGGGGGTGGCCTCCGGTCCGCCCCCTTTCTCAACGCGAAAACCAAAAACAGAAAAAAAACAGAGGCAAAAGGAAAAATTAATGTGCAAGGAGGGGGAGGGGGTGTCTCACCTTGGCTCTTCACCTTCCACCTGAGGGGGAGCTTCCACCGGAGTCACCTAGCCTCTCCACCACCTATAAAAAGGTGCAAGCCTTGAGGAGCAAAAGAGAGAAGAACTTGAGAAGAGAAAAAGAAGAGAGGGAAGACTCGGAGAACTTCTAAGAGGCATAAGTGCAATAAGTAAGAGGGAAGGTTGTGCCCCCTTCTTTTGCTGTCCAGGTTTTTGGGTTTAAGCCCCAATTTGCAAGAAAATCCTCTTAAGATATGTGTTGACAAAAACGCCCTCCGTTGTATACAAAAAGATATTATATCATGGAGATGCATTGTATAAAGTCATGAAAGTTCAATAAATGATGGAAATTAAAATATATTCACTCCATGATGAAAAATTATGTAAAGGCCCCTATGTGGCCCAAAAATTACGTTTTTATCCTGTATTCTTTTGAAACTGTGTAAAAGTCCATCTATTCAGGAAAAAAATTGGGAGGGAGTATTGAAATTAAAGGAGACGATGCTCCTGTCCAAATGGCACACTTCCCAACTTATGAAAATTTCTCCGCTCAAGGATAAGCATTGGAAATGACATTTTTACCCCGCATTTCTTCCAAATTGCGTATATGTCCGCGAAAATCTGCGAAAATGTAGGAAGTTCAGAAAAAAAATCAAGAGGGTCGCACATGACACCTTAGAAAGTGATAAACCCTAGTCAAAGGGTAAATTGTAAAAAAACCCTGAGTCGAGGGTAAATTACAAATAAACCCCCACCCATAGAAAAAATTGAAAATAAGCCCTCACTTTAGAACAAAATCGCAAGTATACCCTTGCTTTAGGGCTTGAGGGTCTCCCCGAGGTAAACCTTTAATACCATGTTGATATCGTGAGGGTAAAATAAATCTTTTGACAGTTAATCAAAGGTGTTCGGAGTTGTTCCGATATAAATTAACACTGACGCCGGTCGGTGAGGAAGAGTCCTAGCACTCAAACCCTAAACCGTCTAATAAATCACGCGCGTGGAAACTGTACATGCCAACTATCCTAAAATATGCACCTATTCATCCCACAAAACGTATATGCAAAATATTCATTTACTCGTTTTTTTTTCCGCGTGTATGTAAACAGATTGGCACGCCCGATGGAACCCTTCTCGCCTTTCATCTTTCTGCCAAAGATTTTATGCCTTTGCGAAGGTCCTCATTCCCCTTGTTTGTCTTTGCGGGAGGGAGAAGGGAGGGCCCCTAGCCCGAGTCGCAAAGTAAAGCGCTCGCTCCAAATTCAAGCTCTTCAATGGCGGCCGTGACCTACGGACCAACAGTCTTTGCAACTCACGCCAAATATGGATATCTGGCAATCCCAATCGTGTTTGGGGACTTTCCAGCCGTCGTGAGATCTCCCTTCTTCTTGGGGTCGTCCCCGCTATAGACACCCAATTTATACCTGCAAGTTGGGTCGATTGCTTACCTACCTCTATTGATGTCCCGGATTGCCCTTAGCCACTGGGTCATTCGCTGATGGATTTTGGGTTCATCCCTGGTTGATTTAGGCTCCCATGAGGCTCATGATTTCAAATTTTCCTAAGTTTAACGGTCCGGTCAACAGAGCCTAGTCGCGGTCGCACGACTAACCGCGATATCAGAAGAATCATGTTTCTGGCCAAACTCTGATTCATCGATCATGGGGGCCCTAGAGTCCTACTTTGCATCGAGGATAAGGGTTTGTTTCGATCCCAGAAGGTTTCTGGAAGCCTTAGGGTCATTATCCAACCGAGATTTCATCGATTTATTGGGCTAGGAATCTAATTTCTAGGGTTTATCCCTTATCTCCGAGCTAGGGTTCCTAGATCTCTATAAATACCACCCCAAGCCCTAGGGCTCGAAGAAGGGAGATTTCTGGAGTTAGCCACGAAGTGCTGCTGCAATTTTGGGCTCTCCTTCAACCAGGGATTCGCGTCGTCTTCCTCATCCTCGCTGATTTTCTTAGTGTTCTTCCTAGTGCTCTGTTTTTATAGTGTCCCTTGTGTTCTTCTCAGTTCATATTGCATTACAACATCTCTCTCTCGTTTCTGCATTCATTATTACATCGCACACACCCACCTAGCTTCTTCTGGCTCCTCAAAGAGGGGTTAAAAACCAACCTCCCAGGTAAAGTTCCCTCCTTTTATGTGTTCTTCATCATTGGTTGTCAGATTCTACGCTTAATTCCTAAGCTACTTGGGTGTTTCTTTGTGTTTTTCTCACGTTTCTTCGCAGGTTTAGGCAGCATCTAGCACGAGGCCCTCTCTCTTTGGCCGACTGAAAAGATAGGAGGAAAAGAGCCCGCTTCCCCAGCTTCTGTAGCAGATCGCGGCTCTTACAGAGACCGCGTCCTGACTATCGCGGCGGCAGGGTAGACCGCGTTTTGTGCCAGTCAGCTTGCTTCATATTTCTGGTTGGGCTCTCTTATTTTCCAAGGCATACAGCGTTGTTTGGTGGTTCATCACACTACTGGTGGCGTTGTCAAGCCTTGGTGGCAATCACGATCACTTTCTCTTCCTTTTTTCATTCGTTATTTCTTTACTTTCATTGCTTTATTTAGTTTTATTGCTCCACACTGCTGCGTGTGTTTACTTATTTCCTTCTTTTAGATTTTAATTGTTGTCCATCTGCTCCACGCTGCCTCGGCGTGTTTTCCTTTTTTCCCCCCTTCTCCTCTCCTTCTTCCCACAGGAAGAAAGAGGGTGACTTGTATTGCCTACACCCGCCATGCAAGAAGAATCGGCTACTCCGGACAAGCTTACCGCTGCTGGAGATGTCAAACCCCACTCTTCTCAGGGCCGAGTTTTCTCGGTCAACGTTGCCTCCTTGGATGCCGTCCCCGCCAAATGGGGGCAACGCGAAGTCGCCAAAATAGGAGGCTAGCGGCAAAAGTTTCAAGGTCCGGCAAGACAATCCTTGTTGAGGATTTACACATTCGGCTTGACGGCGGAGAGCTGATTCTACCTCGGGTCAATCATGTCCCGACAATTCCAACTTCTAACCGCTACTCAATCCTTCACCGGGTGCGGGAAGACAAACCAGACTTCAAGAAGAAGCCCAACTCCAAGAATGGGGACAACACACCTATGCAGCACTCCCCCAAAATGAAACAAGTGTGGGTCACCAAACAGGAGGCTCGCGCCATTAAGAAGGCTAGGGCAGGCAAAGCCCGAACAAGCCCGAGATCAGTGTGCATCGACACCTCCGGATCTCAAACCCCTGCACCGGTAGGGGCAAAAGAAAAAGGGGGTTTATCGTAACCCCAATCTTACCTCTCAGGTCCCAGAGATGGTCCGAGCGAAAGAAACTAGTTGCGCCCAGGCACTACAGACGCGAACTTCAATTTTTGACAGGTTGACGCAACCCCCCGCGACGCGGTCGTCAATTTTTGACAAACTGGGGCCACCTGTCCGACCCGGGGTCCAACCACCAAGGAAACGAAGGGTAGTTCAAATGACCGATGCTGAGGAAAGCATAAAGATTTACACCTGTTATGCCTCCGGCAGAGAGCCGATGGAAGCCGTTGGCAATCCCGCCAACCCAAATGAGCCTGTCGAGATAAATGACCCAAATTCGGCAATGGACGTGGTGTACCTTAACACCAGGAACGCGACCGGAAGGAACCTTCAAGCCCAATTTAGCGGCCAAGTGGGAACTTTAGGCTTTGGACATGTTTTGGTTTGGCATTTAGGCTTTGAAATGAAGCCTTCATTTTGATGCCCACGGTGGTAGCAAGAACAGCTGAGGCAGTTTCAGCAGTAGGGTCCACCCTCAGAAAGAAGTATGACCCAACGACTATAGGTAGTTTGCGAAGAATCCAGATAGCAACACATGGCGTGATTTGCGACGACAAGAAGCCCGTAGGTAACAACAGTTATTGTCCCAAAAATCTTTGAGTTTTGTATGCAAGAGTATGAAGGAGTTATCACAACCTTCATAAAGGAAAGGGTGTTCTTTGACAGAGAGAAGAAAGACAGGAAATGTCCCACCGGACATGCCAGTCTGTTAAACACGAAATTTTATAAATTTAAAGAAAAATGTTCATTTGTTGAGCATGAATGCACATTTGTTAGCTATTTAAATAGCATGTTGTTGGACACGGAAAAAATCTAAGAAATACTCTTATCGTAGATAAAAGGTAGATTTTCATTCTTTTTGAAAAGAAACACTCCTCTGCGTAGAGAGGGTTCCGTGGGTGCGCATAGTATCAGACGATTTGGGTTCGTGTGCTGGACCTTTCCCCACTGACCGGAGTCAGTGTTGATTTACATCGGCCTAACGTCCGAACACCTTTGTTTAACTGTCAAAGAGGTCCCAAAAGACTTCTACAGAGGTTCTGATGTGGAGGGCAAGCTCACTCGAGAGACTCTCCATGACCACTCATTTTACCACCAACACATAGAAACAACTAGATTAGGGCTAGGTCTGAGCAAAACCCTAAGATTTAGGCATAGAGGCGCAAATATGCGGAAGCCATAGGCATTTTTAAAGCAAGGGAAGTTTTCTGGACCCCGGGGGTATTTTGGTAATTTTCCAGGCCAGGGACATTTATGAAATTTTCTGGGCTGGAATGGAAGTGAAACTGGATCTCTAACTCCCCAAGGCGCTGAGGCTCTTTCTGGAGGGTTTCAAGGGCTCTGAGGCCATGTTTAGGTTACAGGGGTATTTTGGTAATTTTACCAGACCCTAGACCTAGGTTTGGTATAATACCCGAGTGCTGGACTGAGCTGACAACACTTCCGGACTGAAGGAATGACAAGGGGCTTCATGGAAGGCACACATTTGTCAATTCAGCCGAAGGAGGGGTATATACACAATTCTCCAAAGTCGGGGGGTTTTCTTATAATTTTCCCACCCGAGGTTACATATAAAACATGCTGAATACTTTTATAATTCCATGTGAGTACAAGGGTTGTCGGCGAGTTGTCGACTGTACAAACGTCCGCCTTGGAGCGGGAGATAGGGACGTAGTCCCAATTACAAAAGATTGCAGGGTATAACTGCAAATTACAGGACTTCGGTCTTTTACAATCCCGGGAAGGATATTTTTTGTAATTTCGCCATTATAGGGGGCAGAAATACAAGACTTAGTCGTCCCGAGACGTAAAGACTTACAAACATGGCCCGCTGAGGGGCATAATTACAAACAAAGCCCGCTGAGGGGCATACACGTAAATATACCCCGTAGGGGCATAAATACAAGACCCGGGGACTTACCCCACACGGGCCAAGACAAACGAACAAAAGCCTCAAGTGTCTTCCGTAGGTTGTCACTTGTGTCTTCTTCGTCTCCTCTTTTGGACCTCTGGGGGTCTATTTATAGAAGTGGGGAACCTCCCCGGGAGTGTTCGACCCCGTACGGGTCCAACGGGATGAAAATGACCCCGGGGAGGTTCCATTTTCAAATTTTTTTAGTCCGTGCGCGGGAATGGAACCTCCCCGGGGTGGGAGGTCCCCGGGACGGTCCTGGACCGTCCCGGGGTCGCGGACACCCGGGGGGGAACCTCCCCGGGGTCGCGGCTCCCCGGGGGGACCGGCCCGGGGTCGCATCCCCCGGGCAAGACCTGCCCGGGGTCGCGGACCCCCCGGGGGACCTCCCCGGGGTCGCGGACCCCCGGGGGGGACCTCCCCGGGGTCCGGGGAGGACCTCCCCGGGGTCGCGGACTCCGGGTGGTCCCCACCCAGGCCGCACGCACCCCGAGGGGGGGCTCCCCGGGGTCGCGGACCCCGGGTGGGTCCCGCTCGGGTCCGGACGACCCCGGGCGGGTCCGCCCGCCTAGGAGGAGTCCCGCGCGGGACTCCTCTCGCCCCGGGCGGACCCGTCCGGGTAAGGGCGACCCCGGACGGGTCCCTCCACCCCCGGACGGGTCTACTTCTCGCGTGGATTCCATAAAAGGGGGCTCCGAGGCTCTGAAACTCCAGGTTTTCGCCGTGTCTCGTGGAGAACAACGAGAGGGAACGCCGCCTTGTTCGTTTGTCGTCTTCCTCGTGCCGTAGGCCGCTGCGGGAAGACGAACTGTTGTTCGCGCCTCGTGATACACGTGCGAGGGACGCTGTGCTTGGTACGTAGACCTATTCCAGCCTCTTCTTCGCCGCTGTAGAGGTGTTCCTTTCTTAGGGTTGCACATCCGAAGGGCGAGGGCTTAATCCCGTAGGGATTTAAATATAGCCACATGATCCTGACAATCATTGCGGCTCGTGCTAGGCTCGTGGTCATCCTCCGAGGGGTTTATATTGCCACGACATATGGGCTATAAAGCCTTAAGCTTAGGAATATCCGACGGGACGGCGATACGCCGAACAAGGTACCCCGTGTAGGAATATCCTATCGGATGGTGATACACCGCATCCGAAATCTTGTCACATGCGAGATTAAAAATCCCGAACCTTTAGCACGATAAATTATGGGTGCAACACATGTGTATTTTAATTTCGCGGATTTGGTTTATTAGACGATTTAGGGTTTGTGCACTGGACATTTCTCCACTGACCGCAATCAATGTTTATTTACATCGGCATGAAGTCCGAATACCCTTGATTAAATGTCAAAGAACACCTTAGTCTCTACAATATCCATTGTAATATTGTGAGTTTCGTCTAATGGATATGTTCCTGACGATCACCCATTAGAGATACTCTTGAGTTTGGATTGCAGTTGGTCTTTTGAGGCCTTTACGTTTGGTCCCGATTATACAATCGGGTTTTTGGGCTTACATCTGATCGCCATCTGATTAATGAGTGGGCTACTACTTACACTTGGATCTTTGGATTCCTTCCGTAGACGATCAAACTGTTGATTTTGCTTTTGTCCTTAATCGGACTGCTGGATTCACTCTCGACCACGATCGGACCGCTGAATTTACTTCTGGTCGAGATCTGGTCGTTAAATTGGAGCTTCTTCGCGATTGGACCCTTCTTGGGCACATCTATAATTTATGACCCTTTTTGGGTTTTTCTGCAATTTTTGACCCTTCTTGGGTATTTTTACAATTTTAATCCTTCGTGGGTATTTCTATAATTTTTTATTTTTCTGGACTTATCTGTCATTTCAAGATGTTGAGTGGAGAGGGCTCCACTATTTTAAGCACATCTTACTTTGATCCTTTTCCAATACGGAACTATTCTTACAAATGGAAAACCAGTTCGGTGAATGCACATGGCATTCCCACTCTTTGATCATGCATGTTGCTGCAAGAAAAGGGGAAGATTCAGTGGAATATTAGTTCTTCGTATCTCTATGTCTTGGCCCCCGCAGTTCCTCTAAACATCAGCATGAATTAAACAATTGTTCAACTGTGTTGAGGAATAGATGCATCTTATATTCAAAGTTTTGACCGCTGCCAATGGCATTAAACAAGGAAACCTTGTGCATTAAGAAAGAAAGGAGTCTCTCAATGATATGTTGATTTGGTTAAGAATATGTACGAAGGTGCTATTACTAGTGTTCGAACAATTGCTGGAAAGACTTGTGAATTTCCAGTTTCTATAGGATTGCATCAAGGTTCTACACTAAGTCCCTATCTCTTTGCCTTAGTTATAGATGAAATAACAAAACAATTGCACGATGATATCCCTTGGTGTATGTTATTTGCAGATGATATTGTCTTAATTGATGAGAGTATTGATGCTTTAAATGCTAAGTTAGAGCGTCGGAGGCATGCTTTGGAGTCTATAGGTTTTAAAATTAGTAGGAGCAAGTCAGAGTTTATACATTGTAATTTTAGTAATGGGAGAGTGATACAGGAAGACATGGTTCTAATTGATGGACATAACATTTTGAAGAGTAATAATTTTCGGTACTTAGGGTCTATCATACAAGAGAATGGGGAGATTTATGACGATGTTGCACATAGGATTAAGACAGGCTGATTAAAATAGAGAAGCGTATCAAGAGTCCTTTGTGATCGCCGTATGCCTGTGAAACTCAAAGGGAGGTTTTATAGAATGGTTGTGAGACCTGCTTTGTTATATGATATCGAGTGTTAGGCAGTACGAAAGGAACACATTCACAAAATGTGTGTAGCAGAGATGAGGATGCTGAGATGGATGTGTGGCATGACTAAGAAAGACAAGATTAAGAATGAGCGCATCCGTAAGGACTTGAAGATAGTCCCAATTGATAGTAAAATGAGAGAAAATAGACTCAGGTGGTTTGGACATGTTCTTTGTCGTCCTAACTCAGTGCCGATTAAAAGATGTGACCAACTCTTAGTGGATACTAGTAAAATAGCTCGGGGAAGGCCTAAAATGAGATGGTGCGATGTTATTAGGAAGGACATTAGTTTCTTAGGTTTAAATCTGAATACAACACTTGATAGAAATCTTTGGCGGAATGTGATTCATGTAGCCGACCTCAAATAGTTGGGATAAGGCTCTGATGATGATGATGATGAACTGCGTTGAGGAATTGATGCATCTTATATTCAAAGTTTTGACCGCTGCCAATGGCATTAAACAAGGAAACATTGTACATTAATGTTTTTTCTATTGAAGTTTTAGGTTTTAAAGAAAAGGAAAGAGAAAATGAATTTTTGAAACTATGAGTTTTCATGAAATTCTAGCTATTTAGTAGTTCAAAATTTGGTCCTACCTCCAAAGAAAAGGGTCTTTTTATTTTTTCCTGAGTGGAGAGTTGAATTTTATTGTTAAACAAATTCAACTTATAAATACTTCTGAACGCAGGCACATTCTAGTCTTAGACATAATACCTAAGGTAAATAGCCATTTACTTCAATGGAAGTCAAAAATATGCATACCAGGATAGGAGTAACCTGTTAAATATACAAAACTGATCTACTGATCTACATACAATTACTAAATTACAATGTATTTTCATACAAAAGTTGGATGCAATAATCAATAGTCTGATTGCAACATTCCAACTTTACAATTTGATGACCCATAGTGATTTGAACATAAAGGTTAGATCAAGAAATTTGGAGGACCAATCCCAATCTACAAAGGGCCAAAGAGTAAACCTAGCTGAAACAAAGGCAAGCAGAGGACAATGAATGTTCTGCATCTGCGCACACATGGGCTGATGGCTTAAGCAAATGCATGTGAGACATGCAACTGACATCTCCTTTTCCAGACGAGAATAATGAGAACAACAAGAACTTTAAAAGAACTAATGTTTGCTTTACACTTGAAAGAACATGATGTTGTAAAAAATAAACATTCTCTTTCAATGTGAGAAATACCTGCAAAATATCGAAGACCTTTTCAGCAATATATTTTTGATGCATTTTCGCACCCTTTTGCTGAAGTTTGTCAGGGTGTAGACACAACAAAGCTTTTTGATATGCCTTCCTAACTGATGTTCCTTCAACAATATCAACAAGTGGGACTGGTTTCCATCCACTTCCAGGCCAAAGAACCTAGAGAAAACAACAAGCATGCAAGGAAAACATAATTATAACTATGCTTAAGAAAATTCATTAGAGCCATACAACTTTCAAAATCCATGATGAGCTTTCTTTGACAATAATAAGGCGGCCTCACGTTAAAAAATCAGATAAAAATTAAGCCATGTGAATCTCAAAAAACTGACAACAGGTTGGATTCTAAGAATTATATGAGCTGCACATGGGAGAATCATTCATCCAGACAAAAAAGATTAAGATCTCACTGCTGTGAAGTCATCATATCAAACCGAATATCCATTTTCCTCATTAGCATTCATCAAAAAGAAAGGCTCATTGGCCAACTGTTTGCAATAGTCTGGCTTCTGCCACTGGTAGTTTACAGACATGGACAAGAGAGATACAAAATTTGGTGATTGAATGGTAGCATCCGCTATAATTTCCATATATAAATGGCAACTTCTCGTAGAAATAATCTATATCTAGAGTGAGGTAGTCCCTCAAAAGGTCAGGAGTATTGTTGGAACAAAAAAAAATGAAAAAAAGGGGGAAACCCAACCCAGGTCATCCCCTCTCTCAACCCACCTGTTGGGCCCGGATAGGTCCCACTTGGGGCCTATCCAGTCCCATTTCTCCCCCTCTTCTTAAAAAAAAAAAAAGAAAAAAAGGGGAGGCTTATCCGGAAGGGTCTATCCGGCCCAGATAGGTCTCCCCAAAGACCTATCCGGTCCGAATAGGTCCTCCATGGGGGTAACCGTCCCCTAATGCCTATAAATAGACCCCAGGGTCCACATTTGTGGTACAGGGGGATTGAAGCCCAAGGAGGATGGAAGCCTAAGGAGAAACAATCTCCCAGACATTTTGTGCTTTGTGTGCCTCCACCAAGAAGGGTGTGCACCCAACAAGAGTTGCACATGTGCCCTCGGGGTTTGCAAATATACCCCTATGGTTGTGCCTTATGTAATTTTTTGGTTTTCATATATGCCCTCATGATGTGACTATGTCCCTTGTGCCATTTCATGGAGAGAGATAATACTGTAATTTTTCTTCTAGGAGTCTCCGCCCCCCAAAAACCCCTCACAAGAAGCGCTGCCCCCTTGACCCCTGCGACCTGATAGCGCAGGTCGATCCACGGCAATGCACTGACGAACGCATGGAGATGGACCGCAGCCCATGGGAGGTCAAGAAGGAGAAACAATCTCCTAAGTTTTTCTTACCTTGTGCGCCCCCACCAACGAGGGATTTGTACCTTATGTCAAAATTATACAAATGGCCTTATTCAAAACAGATATTACAAAAATACCCATGGCTGTCCAAAATTGTAGAAAAGTCCATGTTCAGTCTAGAATTTACAAAAATATCCTGGTCTATCCATAAATTACAAAAAAACCCTTGTATTGTCTGAAAATTACACAAATACTCGTGTTATTCAAAAATTATCAAACTATCCTTGAACCTTCCAGAAATTATCAAAATGTCCCTAGAGTTCAGAAATTGCATAAATACTTTGTTCAATCCAGACATTATAAAAAATCCCCCTAAGCTTCCTAGAAATTGCAAACAAACCCTGGCAGGTCCAAAAATTATATAAAAACCTTGAACTTTGTAGAAATTACACAAAACTCATGTTCTGTCCTGAAGTTCCCAAAATATCCTTGTTCAGGTCTCGTCTCATGCACGACTCAGTGGAGCGAGACCATGTCACTTCCCTGAAACGGTGTGCGTTCTCCTGAACTTTGCTTAAGACTGACCAGGAACTGTCTGACCCAAGAACCTTGATGCTCAGGAGAATTACGGGAATACTCCTGCTGGCGGAAAATTGCAAGAAATGGCATATAAGCCTGGGAAAATCCTGAAATTATAAATAGATCCTGAAAAGCCAAGAAAATTTACAGATAAGCCCAGGGAAATCTAGAAGCATAGTCAAGAAATGACAGGAATGTCCAACACATCTGGAAAAAAAATGCAAATACACATTGGGAAGTCAACAAACGACAGAAACACTCAAAAATGTCAAGAAATGACAGAAATGTCCTGGAAAGTCAACAAATGACAGAAAGATCTAGGGAAGTCAAAAAATTACAGAAATACCCTAGAAAGTTAAGAAATGACAGAGAAGCCCAGGAAAGTTGGAAAATTGCAACTGTCCCAAAAAGTCAAGAAATGACAAAAATGCTCCGGAATGTCAAGAAATGATAAAAAATGTCCTAGAAAGTCAAGAAATGATTGGGCTATCCCGAAATGTCAATAAATGATAGGAATACTCCATAATGTCAAGAAATGATGAAAATACCCTAAGAAGTCAAGAAATGACAGATGAGACCAGGAGAACCAGAAAATTGCAGAAATACCCAGAGAGAGTCAAAACTACTGAAATACCTCAAAATGAGACAAAACTATAGAAATACCCAAGAAGGGTTAAAAACCACAAAAACACCCAGAAAGGGGTCAAAGATTACAGATGTACCCAAGAAGGGTCCGATCATGATGAAACTCAAATTCAACAGCCAGTCTTGACCAGAAGCAACTTCAACGGTCTAATCGTGGTCAGGAGTAAATCCAACCGTTCCATTGAGGACAAAAACAAATTAAACGGTTCGCCAAAGGCTAAGAGCAAATCCAACAGTTTGTTGGTGACCAGAAGCAAATTCAACAGTCTAGCCGTCAATGGAAGCAATCTAGAGATCCAAATGTAAGCAGAGACCTACTCAATAATCAAATGGCGACCAGATGTAAACCCGAAGACCCGATTACATAATCAGGGCCAAACGTAAAGATCTTAAGAGACCAATTGTAATCCAAATTCCAAATATTCAAGGAATGAAAGTCTTTCGAGTTTCCTACAAGAGTATGTTTCTAATGGATGATCATCAAAGACCATATCCGTTAGACAAAACCCATAATATCACAATGGATATTATAGAGGTTAAAGGTGTTCTTTGATAGTTCATCAAGGGTATTCGGACTTCATGCCGATGTAAATAAACACTGATTGCGGTCGGTGGGGAAATGTCTAGTACCGGAATCCTAAATCGTTTGATAAACCAAATCTGTGGAATTAAAAATGTGCATGCTATTTAAATAGCTAACAAATGTGCATTGATGTTCAACAAATGAACATTGCCCTTTAAAATTTTTCCATGTTAAACAAGTATATACTTGCCAAGCTCCTTACTAAAGTAGTTTGAACAAATTCTTCAAACTGAAGAAATTTTCAGGACCTTTTTTACACTCCAAGGACCAGAGCAAATAGATGTCATAGATGGTGGGTCACTTTCAGTGAACAAAAAGTTTCTACAAAAAACATAAGTGCAACAGCTTAAAAACACACTAATCTTGATATTATACAAGCTTGCATCACACGTGTCACATTTCTAAATAAATTTTCTGAGCAGGGCAATGTAACTCACATATTGCAATGTTGAGAGCAGTGATCGAATATTCCTTTCCTTCCCCTTTGACCATTCTCGTATCTTAGCATCTGATTTCTGAAGTAGACAAATTAATTTATTTTCCACCATTATTCAAGGATACAAAAAAAGAAACAAACTTCATTATAAAACAATGCAACATCAAAGGATTACTTTAATTTCATCTTGTTGTACATCAGCCTCTGTCACTTCATTCTGATTTTGGTGTAACTCTTCCATCTGAAGACCAACAATAGTTCCTCAATGGCACAAAAATATGATTTTCATCATTGCAAATGACATTCCAATGACAGCAACAGATGAAATATCAGCATTCACACGATCTAGACAGATGAATGGGCACACATGTCTCCAGTTTTTTTATAATAAAAAAAGAAGAAAAAGTGAATAACGCATAACGAGTCAACACAATCTTCGTGAGACCCTTCACAACACATCAATGCAGAAGGGGAATTGGACACCAGTGATATTCTGGCTCTTTCACTAGAAATAACAAAAAAAATGATTTTCCAAGCAGGAATTCAGACTCAGAGGCATGCAGTTAGCTCTGAGGTAAAATGTAACAGAGAACAGATTCCTACTAAACACATCATGTAGACAAAGGCACCATTTCATGTGTACAGTGGCAAAGAGTTGTAGAAATTTAAGCTTGAGCACAGCATCATTGTGCATGCATCAATGCCTACACCAGCATTGTGCCCATTGAAAATGTTGGGGTCCACTGTCCTCAGTATAGGTTGGACCCAGTGTCATATCAGAAATGGCTTGATGGCATAAAAGAAAAAATGAACAAAAGGTACAATAGTCATTCTAGGATCCAACTGGGATTGGGGCCAATCCATCCAGATCTCTACCTGGTTCTCCTTGCCCAGCGATGTCTCTTATGGAATAGACACCATATTCAGCAGCATAGCCCATTTCACAGTTCCATTTGGTAGATCTAGCTTCCACTATGAGTTGTATTGGCATAAAACTCATTTAAACATCACTATGGATGTGTTGATGCAATTAGAAAATTCAGGCTAACCATCACCTTCCATCCCCATGGTGGAGGCAAATCTAGTGTGGGCATAAACATGACTAGCAAAACCCTTCACAGTGGTATGGTAAATGTCAGCATCAAAGAGAATCTAACTACATAACCAAGTAACCAACAAAATTCTGCTGCCAAAAGGATGTAGGTCATAGACAACTCAGCCAATGCAACAAATATGTATCAACTCACTTATTGTAACAATTGGCAATAAAGACTATTGTAGAATATCCAGCATCAAACATGAGACAGCAAAACATATTTTTCTGGTTAGGATAACAAAAAAGAAAAAAAAATAATAAGAGAACATAGTAAATGTCTTCAATTTCATATAAAGACTAGTACATAAGATCATTACTTTAAATTGTAATTCTAAAAGTTCATTCACAAAACTGTTAAAAAAAATATTAGTACTTTATTCTACTCTACGACAAAAATAGTTATAGAAAACATATTACAGAAACTTTTTATAGAAACATTATTCATTCTGTATCATAACCATCAAAAAAGATCCAAGTATCTAGACAGGAAAATATCATAAGTTGACTTGCTTATGAACTCATCATACATATGTCATTCATTTCTAGCCAGCCATATAAAGAAAACAAGCAGCCCAAAACAATGAAGTGAAGATATCTATACCAGGCACTCGTCAATATTATCAATATATGCCTCCTTTATGTTGTGAAATGAAGCACCAAGGATATCTGGGATTCGATCTGATGAAAAATAAGAACTGTTAAAAGCTATTACATGAAAGCGTAACACACAAAATTACAAATATGTGGAGTATTAAGGTACATGAAATGATGAAAAAGTTGAAAAATAGCATGAAATGAAGATTTAAGAAACCCTGGAGTATGAATGCATGAAAGCTTAATCTTTTCATTCCAAAGTGTTGACCAAATTAGGCAGTTCTGTATGACAGGAATATTGAGTTTCCAAAACTTAAATCCTATTAAAACTGGAATCCTAACTCGTATAGACTCCCATCACTTTTTCTAGCAAATCAGAGCTTATGAAATCGAATAAAGAGCAAGAGGTGTTGTAATGCTCCAGGTTTTAGGAAAGAAAGAGAAAAACAAACTCAGAATCTCTCGGAATAGTATAACAAAGAGCAAGAGTTGATCCTTAGTTCCCTGAACCATTTTCAGGGTAATATCTCACCATGTTGTTGCTGAGGAGCCAAACTGTAATACCCGGGATTTTCGGATCAGGAATTCGTGAGTTTCGGAGCGTTTCCGTGGGTCCCAGATCGTGTTTTGTAATTAAATAGAAATTTTGACTATCGGGCCTTCGGATCCCCGTGTGGGGTGAACCATTGTGTTTTTAGGCTCCGGGACATTGCAAGCGCGTTGTCCGTTTTACGAGAATCGTGGGGATGATTTTTTTCTAATTTTCTATTTTCTGAATTTTTGAAATCCCAAAATATTTCCTATATAAACCCCTTCACACCCCCCTCTCCCCTAATTCTCACATTCTCTCCCTCTCTCCTCTCGTTTCTCTCCTTCTCTCCCTCCCTTCTCCGGGTGGCCGAAGGAGGACGGCGTTGGTGAGACGGCGGAGCACGTGGGGCGACGAGCGACGAGGATGGAGTGAGGAACGGGGCGGTGGCGCGGTGGTGCTCATTCGCGAGTTTGTGAAGCCGGCAGTGGTTCAAGGCACGATTTCACGTGGAATCGGTGTCCTCAGAGCGGGATTTCGTCGTGAGAGGTAGGGGGATGGATCCCTAGCTCATGCATTCTATTTTCCCGCGTTTTGTAAGCCGAGGTGAGGCCGAGGGTGGTTTTATTTCACGCCGAGGTTAAAATGCATGATTTTGAGGTGAGCGACGGATTCGTCGATTCGATCGCGTTTTTATGGTTTGATTGCGCCCTCTCGGTAGTTTAGAGGGTGGGGAATAATTCCCCCATGTTTTCCCCATCACCCGAGGTGATTGGGGTGTGTAATAGGGCCCCTCGGATGGGGTTTCGCAGTCACGTCGCCGGATTCGGTCGATCGGATGGGCAGTTCAGTCGACCGGATCAACATTCGCCACGAAGGGCAGTCCGCCCTCGTTCGGTCGACCAACCCAGGTGGTTTGGTCGACTGACCCAGGTTGGGGGGTGCTGGTCTTGGTCTGGTCGACCGACCTGATGGGTCCGGTCGACCGAGCCCTGGTAGGTCAACCAACCCAGTGGGCAGGTCGACCGAATTGAACCCTTTTTCACCCATTTTGGCCATCGGTCGACTCGGTTGAGACCCTTGTGGTCGACCTTTGGCCCCGTGGATGTCCAGGACACCCCGTGGGGACCGAGTTCGTGCTTTTGAGTGTCAGGAGGAATCATGATATCTCGATTAGTGTGCCCGTGTGATTTTGTGGGTCCGGGTGACCCGTGTCCTCCAGGGCTTCCTCGTTATGCATGTTCGAGTCACCATGTATTCGTGTATGTGCGGAGGGTTGTCCCCGCACAGTGTTAGCTTCTTCGGAAAACGGTTTCCATGTGGGCCATGACTATGGCCAACAACTGTGAGTTTCGTGACCCAGCCAGGGACTGGGGGCTTCTTAGTCTCCCTTAGAGAGAGAATGGACCCGACGGTTGTGAGCCGCCTTAAGAGTCCTTTTGACCGTGGTTTCTGACTTTCAGACTAGGGTAGTTTGACGGCATGGAGCCGTATGGTACAACGGCGTTGCGATGAGTCGTGTGACTCTATGGCCATTGGATTAGCGAGTCTAGCCAGTCGTCCTAAGTCCGGGGGCACCGTGCCACCCTGTGTTCCGTGATACCTGTAATGGGTGCGTGCGTAGCCCGTTGGTACTTCGGTGTTTCCTCTCTACGAATAGTTCCCACATCGAGTGACTGCCCTCACTAGTCGTAGCTTGCCTGGGTACGCGGATGTCGACCCACCTAGAAGTGGTGGAGAGCTAGACCCGAGAGAGACAATTTTGGGCTGGTTTCCGTAGGGCCTCCCACCGTGGCCGAGTCCGGGCCGGGAGGAAAACCAGCTAGAGGGCCAGACGTAGGGCAGCCAGTCAGTGTGTGCACATGTGGTCAGGGACAACGGACGCACACTGAAGAGCACGACCCCGACTAGACCCTTGTCTTCGGTTACTTGTACGGTGTCTCAGTTTCCGCCTGGGACGAGTAGGGAGACACCCGAGGCCCGGACTAAGACGTCAGTGAAAATATCCGACCTTGCTTCTAGTGGGCAGGTTCTCCCGTCACGTGACACGTGACTCTCTTGACTTGAGGTTTGTTTTCCCGTCAGCGAGGACGTGGTTCTGCGGGTGGTTTCTGTGTACTTTTTCAACGCTGAGGTCTAGGGTTCCCAGTAGAGTCATCGAGGTTCCACCCGTAGACAGTGTAGGGTTCACGAGGACGAGATCATGATTATACCATAGACCGCATGGTCTTGGTTTGGGCCTCTGTCTGTGAGGACGAGCCTTCACGACAGGGATGTCATGGTTTTTCCTTCAGTAGCGTAGCTGTGGTTTTACCGGTGATTCGGCGGTCCCGACTGTGAGATCGGGGTTTCCTTTCTATTGCCGTTAGGAGTAGCTTAGAGAGCTATGTTTCTGCCGCCGCCTTCTGTTTCCATTGTTGTTACACTCGCTACTGTTGTTGCTATTATTATAGTTGTTATTGCTGCTGTTTATCGCCGTTGTTTCGTGGTGGAGATCCACAGGACCCCTACTAAGCCAATGAGATGAGACTCACCCCTTTCTTTTCAAGTGTTGCGGTTCCTCCTCGAGGTTCGGAGGTGCAACCCAGAGGTTCGTAGTTGCCAACTTGCCAGAGCCGGTGGCGTACCCGATAATTAAGTATGTTTCTTTCCCTGTAGACTGTACTTTGTGAACTGGACTCTGTAGTTAATTTGTTAATTGAAAATGTAATTTATTTCCTATTATTTAAACAGTTAATTTTGTAGATACTTCCTGCATTATTGTAAATTTCAATGTACCTCCACACACCAATTAACCCTTCCGAGCCTTTAGGCACGTGGGTGGGACAGGATTCGAATGGCATCGAGTAATTCCCGGTATCCGGATCTTGGGTCGTTACAGATGGTATCAGAGCAGAGTTGTGGACGTACATGGGGATTTGAGATAATTGCAGTGTTTCAGAGTCCATAAGGTCCAGTACAATCGACAGCTGGCATATAATTTTTGTGTTTATTTACCGCGTTGATTCTCGCGCGAGAGCTAAAGTGCGCGGTGATGGCGCTGTGAAGGCGGATTTGGATTTTGTCCGAGTGCCGACAAGGGGCCTGAGGAGTAAGATAGAGAGTTATATTCTCAAGTGGTAGTGGCCCTGGACGTGCTGAGTTGGGCAAAGTTTAGCCGGCAGATGCGAGTTTGTGATGCCGCATCAGAGGTACCAGTGACGAAGCCGGTGGCTAGCGAGGATAGTTCGTGGCTAGGTGGCCATGAGTGTGCTCCAAAGGTGTTAATGACGTTTTGGCCACCCCAGTTTGAGGTTTAGCTAGCCCTGAGGTGTCAAGGTCGTGGTTTGAGATGGTAGAGCGGATGCCTTGATCGAGAGAGTGCTCGGACGAGTGGAGAATCTTCCTGGTGAGTTATTGATTGTCGAGCTCGACATTCTCGTCATGCTCTGTGGTGTCGGAGATGACATGCCAGATCCGATTATTTTGGCAGATTTCGAGGCAGGAATAGATAGAGATGCCCAAGTGAGTTCTAAGTTTTGCGCGTCTGCGTATGAATGGGCAGTGTTGGCTCTGGATCGATTTGGGATAGTATGGCGATGGCTTAGTTCTGGGCCCAAATTGTGGAACTAGGGCCATTATGCACCGCACTAGATACGCCGAGCGAGGTGACAGATGTAGTATGGAGGTTCAGCAGCAGATTCGGGACTTGAAGATAACCTGAGGTAGGTGCCGATCATGGTTCGTGTTGTGGTTCTCAACGTGGTGGTCTGCGTGGCAGCAGCTCAAGAGGAGGATATTTTGAGGACCCGAAAATTGAGAATGGGTTGGTGTCAGCAAGGACAGATTCGAGAGAATTATGTCCTGTGGTTAGTGGTATAGCAGCCTTCGAGCCTGGCGTCTTTAGTGATTTCCTCACTCCCTAGTAAGCTTTCGTTAGATTAATGATTTCAGGATCAAAGACAAGCATAGGAAGGGAGCGTGTGACAGCGGCAAGCTCAACCATTGTGGCAGAGTGTGGCTGGCGATCAACAGAGTCAGTGCTCGAGGCGTGGTGAGTTGCAGTTCGACAAGTTGTGATTATATGTCGGAAGATGCTACCAGTGTGGTCCGGTGGAACACTCGACGAGTGTTGTCGGAAAAGTTGACCTGATAGTAGCAATGGTTTTTCCTGGTGTTAGAAGGTGAGGTTCCCAACATGCGTGAGATTCAAGGTCGGGTCAACTGTGGAGACCTCCCGCTTCGTAGGAGGTATGTTGGCGTCTCCGTGGTTGGAGGCAGTTGCGTCCCAATTGAATTTCGTCGTTTTCATTGTGTGTTTGGTTTGGTTGGCCTCCACGTGTATGCCAAGGAGTCCGTGTGAGAAGTGCCCTACTTATTGGCGGGGTGGTGGCCTGTGAGAAGTGTTATGTGTTTTGGCAGTGTGGCTGCCTGTGAAAAGTTATGCCCTCCCCTTGATGCGTAAGGGTGCGTTGGCATTATTATGGAAGGATGAGTGCCAGCGGGGCTATGTGTGCGAGAATGCATGGCTAGTGTTGTGATTTCCGATGCGTTGTGGATCGGAACCTGCAACGTTGCAAGAGGATTGCCAGATCAAGAGGGAGAGTCTGTGTTCTGGGTTCGAGGTATTTGAGCTTTCCTCATCCTGTTTTCTGGAGTAAGCCAAGCTGTGTTGAGAAATGTCGAGATGGCGGATGTCCAAGTTGTCTGTGATGATTGTGCGTGCTGTGCAAAGTGCGCAGCGGAAGCATGGTGGGCCCATAACCCATAGGTCCAGGATCGTAGTAATGGCTACTACGGATGGATTTCAGAGATTTGGTAAGAGTATCGGAGGATTCTGACCAATAGAGAGGGTCATTTCCTCGGTGTAAGATTGTTTTTGGCTGTGTGAGTAACATCGATTACCATGCCACTGCTTGAGGCATTCTGGTTTGTGGCACCGGCGGAATAGAGAGAGTTGGGGAAGTATGATGATAAGTGTGCCGGGTGAGTACCATATTCATCCAATGGAGGTGATGTCAGGCATTTGGTAATAGACCTAGATGGGGGTTGGAAAGGAAATAGCCTGATAGAGGACGAGGAAGCGATGATCGGAGTCGGTAAGCTAGGTGCTCGACTTGTGTTGGAAGTTGTGTCCTCGGGATAGAGTTGGGATCCAAAAAAGTGAATGTACAGAGAGAGATTTATGGGTCCCAGTTGGTAGTTGTGAGCTGTTGATGAGGCTAGCCGAGTGGTCGGCTGTGATAATGCCTGGAAGAGGCCCAGATGAGTCCGAGAGCTTCGGAATGATGCAAGAAGGACCCAGTTGTGGCAAGGATCTTCGATGTTTGGGGGTCCGTGTAGATTGGTTGCGGCGTCGTTGACCGGATCATTATGGTAGAAAGACGGCACTAGTCTGTCTTGGAGATATGTGCCACGGATTGCTAAGGTTATGTCCTGTGGCTCTGTGGCGAGAGCAGAGCCGAGGTTGGCAGGTGTTCATATGGAATAATTGAGATGAAGGATTCGATGAAACTATATAATGGATGATGCCTAGGTACGGAGGTCCCAGGAGGGATGTCGCCGAATGAGAGCTTTGGTCTTGTGGCCAGCGTGGGAGGAATTCCCTATAACTCTGAGTCTAGGGTTGGCAAGAACTGAGGATTATGAAGTTTGTCGTATGGTTTCGTCGTGCAACCCTGAGAGGGTAGAGTTGGCGTGAGGATCGAATCGGTTACGATGTCCGAGTGAGGACCTACTCGAGAAGAGTTGACGAGTAATTGGTAGCTGGCGGATGAATTTTCGCAGCTAGAAGATGCCAGTTGTGGTGAGCTAAGGATGGCAAGAGCCGTGTGCAGGAGAGGCCTTGGGTGGTCGATTATGATATACCTTTCCCCGAATTGGATCCGAGTTCATAGCAGGTTTATGTTGGGACCGGAGTTGGTCCAGTGATGTTATTGGTGTTTGGCTCGCCGGATAAAAGAGTGTTCATGGCGTGGAGCCGACGGAAATGTGACAGCCAGTTGGGATGACTATGTGAGCTAGTTGAGGCTCAGGGATGGATGTCCCTTGTGAAGGGCGTGAGATTGGTGGCAGGTTTTCATGGCGCATGTCGCGTTTCCTCGGTGTGCGAGAAGGTGGCAATGATGCCATGGGTGGAGTCCCGCTGTAGCTGAGATGATGTCAGACTGTATCCTTTTGCGTGCAATACTCGCTCTGGAATCAGTGTGGATGGCGAATGTGAAGCGAGACGTTTCTGTTCACGGTAGTAGTCTGGTTGTGTCCCTCAGGAGAGGTGATTTCGCGAGAATTGAGACATTAGCTGGAGCTCTGAGAGCGCTACCAACTGAGTAAGCCATTCTTCCCCTGTGAGATGGAGGTTGCTTCAAATTTCGAGGATGAAATTTTTGTAAGGATGGGAGGACTGCAATACCGGGGATTTTTGGATCAGGAATCTGTGGGTTTCGGAGCGTTTTCGTGGGTCCCGGATCGTGTTTTGTAATTATTGAATCCACAAAACCGCGATGTTGAGATACAAGGGCCCAGGGTCATAAGCACATGAACCACAACTTATTTAACCAATACGGGACTATTGCCCAAATTCCAACACTTCCCCTCACGGTCAAGATGGGCCATGTACATTAATTGGGTGGAGGTGGCAAGAGGAGTTGGGCCAAAATCATGCTCTGATACCATGTTGAATCCACAAAACCGCGGTGTTGAGATACAAGGGTTCAGGGTCATAAGCACATGAACCACAACTCATTTAACCAATATGGGACTATTGCCCAGGGACTATGCCCAAATTCCAACACTCCCCCTCACGACCAAGATGGGCCGTGGACATTAATTAGGTGGAGGTGACAAGAGGAGTTGGATCATTTGGCCTGCTCGGATACCATGTTGAATCCACAAAATCGCGGTGTTGAAATACACAGGCCCAGGGTCATAAGTACATGAACCACAACTTATTTAACCAATACGGGACTATTGCGCAAATTCCAACAGTAATTAAATGGGAATTTTGGCTATCGGGCCTTCGGATCCCCGTGTGGGGTGAACCATTGTGTTTTCGGGCTACGAGACGTTGCAGGCGTATTGTGCGTTTTCCGAGGATCGTGGGATGATTTTTCATCATTTTTCTATTTTCTGAATTTTTGAAATCCCAGAATATTTCCTATATAAACCCCTTAACACCCCCCCTCTCCCCTCATTCTCACATTCTCTCCCTCTCTCCTCTCGTTTCTCTCCTTCTCTCCCTCCCTTCTCCGGGCGGCCGACGGAGGACGACGTGGGCGAGGCGGCAGGGGACGTGGGGCAACGAGCCGCGAGGATGGAGCGGAGAACCGGACGGTGGCGCGGTGGAGCTCATTCGCGAGTTTGAAAAGTCGGCGGTGGTTCAAGGCACGATTTCACGTGGAATCGGTGTCCTCGGCGCGGGATTTCGTCGTGAGAAGTAGGGGGATGGATCCCTAGCTCGTGCATTCTATTTTCCCGCGTTTTGTAGGCCGAGGTGAGGCCGAGGATGGTTTTCTTTCACGCCGGGGTTAAAATGCATGATTTTGGGGTGAGCGACGGATTCGTCGATTCGACCGCGTTTTTATGGTTTGATTGCGCCCTCTCAGTAGTTTAGAGGGTGGGGAATGGTTCCCCCATGTTTTCCCCATCACCCGGGGTGATTGGGGTGTGAAATAGGGCCCCTCGGATGGGGTTTCGCAGTCACGTCACCAGATTCAGTCGACCGGATGGGGTCGCCACGGAGGGCAGTCCGCCCTGGCTCGGTTGACCGACCCAAGTCGGGGGGGGGGGGGGGTGCTGACCTTGGTCCGGTCGACCGACCTGATGAGTCCCGACCCAATGGGAAGGTCGACCGAATTGAACCTTTCGCCCATTTTGGCCACCGATCAACCCAGTTGAGACCCTTTTCGTCGACCTTTGGCCCCGTGGATGTCCCAAACACCCCGTGGGGACCGAGTTCGTGCTTTTGGGTGTCCGGAGGAATCATGATACGTTTTTAGCGTGCCCGTGTGGTTTTGAGGGTCTGGGTGACCCCATATGTTCCGGACTTCCTCGTTATGCTAGTTCGAGTCACTGTGTATTCGTGTATGTGCGGAGGACTCCCCACGCAGTGTTAGCTTCTTCGGAAAGCGGTTTCCGTGTAGGCCATGAGTATGGCCAACAATTGTGAGTCCTGTGACCCAGCCAGGGGCTGGGGGCTTCTTAGTCTCCCTTAGAGAGGGAATGGACCCGGCGGTTGTGAGCCGCCTTAAGAGTCCTTTTGACTGTGATTTCTGACTTTCGGACTAGGGTAGTTTGACGACATGGAGCCGTATGGTACAACGGCCTTGCGATGAGTCGCGTGACTCTTATGGCCGTTGGATTAGCGAGTCTAGCTAGTCGTCCTGAGTCCAGGGGCACCATGCCACCCTGTGTTCCGTGATACCTGCGATGGGTGTGTGGGTAGCCCGTTGGTACTTCGGCGTTTCCTCTCTACGGAGAGTTCCCATGTCGAGTGGCTGCCCTCACTAGTCGTAGCTTACCTGGGTACACGGGTGCTGACCCACCTGGGAGCATTGTTGGCAGTATCGGCCGAAACCGATACGTTTCGGCCGAAACGTGTCGGTTTCGGCCGAGACCGAAACGAGTTCAGACCTGCTCACTGTAGTAGGTCCGAAACTAAAAAAAAACTTTTTAAATGGTTTCGGGCTTAAACCAATACCGGTTTCCCCGAAACTTACCCGTTTCAGCCCGAAATCGGACGGTTTTGGCCGAAACCGGACGTGCTCACTATATTTTTTTTGAATGTTTTGAACCGGTTTCGGCCGAAACCGAAATCGAAACTGAAATCGGTACGTTTCGGTTTCAGTCCTAGCCAAAATCGGTACTACCAACCTTGTCTGGGAGTGGTGGAGAGCTAGAACCGAGAGAGACGATTTTGGGCTGGTTGCCATAGGGCCTCCCACCGTGGCGGCTCGAGTCTGGGCCGGGAGAAAAACCAGCTAGAGGGCCTGACATAGCGCAGTCAGTCAGTGTGTGCACAAGTGGTCGGGGACTACGAACGTGTGCTGACGAGCACGACCCTGACTAGACCCTTGTCTTCGGCTACTTGTACGGTGTCTCAGTTTCCGCCTGGGACGAGTAGGGAGACACCCGAGACGCGGACTAAGACGTCAGTGGACGCATCCGGTCTTGCTTTTAGTGGGTAAGTTATCCCGCCGCGCGACACGTGACTCTCTTGACTCGAGGTTTGGTTTCCCGTCAGCGAGGACGTGGTTCCGCGGGTGGTTTCTGTGTACTTTTCCGATGCTGAGGTCTAGAGTTCCCAGTAGAGTCATCGAGGTTTCACCCATAGATAGTGTAGGGTTCACGACGGCGAGGTCGTGACTGTACCATAGACCGCGTGGTATTGGTTTGGGCGTCCGTCTGTGAGGACGGGCCTTCACGACAAGGATGTCGTGGTTTTCCTTCAGTAGCGTAGCCGTGATTTTACCGGTGATTCGGCGGTCCCGACTGTGAAATCGGGGTTTCCTTTCCTTTGCCGTTAGGAGTAGCTTAGAGAGCTATGTTTCTGCTGCCTTCTTCTATTTTCGTTGTTGTTACGCTCGCTACTGTTGTTGTTGTTATTATAGCTGTTATCGCTGTTGTTTACCGCCGTTATTTCGTGGTGGGGATCCGCGGGACATCTACTAAGCCAATGAGATGAGACTCACCCCTTTCTTTTCAGGTGTTGCAGTTCCTCTTCGAGGTTCGGAGGTGCAGCGCAGAGATTCGTAGTTGCCAGCTGCCAGAGTCGAGGGCGTACCCGACGATTGAGTATGTTTCTTTCCTTGTAGATTGTACTTTGTGGACTCGACTCTATAGTTAATTTGTTAATTGAAAATGTAATCTATTTCCTGTTATTTAAACAGTTAATTCTGTAGATACTTTCTGCATTATTTTAAATTTCAATGTACCTCCACACACCAATTAACCCTTCCGAACCTTTAGGCTCGTGGATGGCGGACCAAGATTCGAATGGTATCGGATAAGTCCCGGTATCCGGATCTTGGGTCGTTACACAAACAGAAAAAAAACACACAAACACAGACTATATACCATATCTCAACCTTTCTGGCCTGTAAATCAAAGCAAGCCTAAAATATACATAATTCCTTCCTGAAACCTTCCTTGAACTAGTAGTCAGACTAGTCTGAAGTTGTTTACACTAATTCCTTCCAAACATCAGTAATTGCTCATTTTGAGAGGATTAAAAGAACATGTGATCATGTTATGTTGGGGAAGCTAATATTAACTATCAAACCTTTGTATGACCATGACCATGCCTCCACTCTTTTCTGTGTATCAAGGTTTCGTATTGTCACAACCCGATCCAACCCTATTGAGGTATTGTCCGCTTTAGAGCAAGCCCGCATGGTTTTGTTCCCAAAAGGCACCTCACGAGGTATGGTTCCAAATCCTACGTATATGGCCTAATAACATTTTTCATTTTCCAATATGAGACTAATTCTGGTTCATTTCTGTCCCAGCCCCCATACGCAGTGGTTGCTCCACTCCATGGCAGCTCCACTCCAAAACTCCTGGTCTGGGTAGCTATTTCCTACGGGTAGCCCTCTCCTCCTGCACGGCTCGCGACTAACTACAGGCCCACCAGCTTCCGCCTAATTCATTCCCGAACCAGCCCATATTGTACTGACGGATCCCACTCTGATACCATTATGTCGTAACCCGATCCAACCCTTGTGAGGTATTGTCTGCTTTTGAGCTAAGCCCGCATGACTTTGTCCCCAAAAGGAGCCTCATAAGGTATGATTCCAAATCCTACATATATGGCCGAGTAACATTTTTCGTTCTCCAATATGGGACTAATTCTTGTTCATTCATATCCCACCCCCCTATACGCAGTGGTAGCTCAACTCCGTGGCGGCTCAGGAGAAGAGGGGTACTCATAGGAAAGGACTACCCAGACCAGAAGTTCTGGAGTAGAGCCGCCACGGAGTGGAGCAACCACTGCATATGGGGGTGGACAGGAATGAACCAGAATTAGTCCCATATTGGAGAACGAAAAATGTTACTGGGCCATATATGTATGATTTGGAACCATACCTTATGAGGCGTATTTTGGAGACAAAACCATACAGGCTTGTCCCAAAAGCGGACAATACCTCACAAGTAGGGTTGTCAATGGGCCGGGCTTAGGTCGGTGTTTTAACTTTTTCTGGTTTAACCCCCTTTTTGTTTCCCGTAAGAGGATAAATATATATTTTTTGTTTCGGGAAAGGTTTTGGAGGTTGGTGATTTTTTGGAGTACTCTCTCTCTCTCTCTAAATTTTCTTCCGCTCAAGGGCCTTGACTGAGAAGAAAAGGAAGAGAGAGAGGAACTCGCGCGTGAAAAGGTATCAGGCGATATGCGGATCAGGTACTGGACAGTGGACGAGATCCCCACCGACCGCAAGCAATCGATGTTTATTTACATCGGAACGAATCCGAACACCTTGTTTCTTTCGTTAGCAAAGAGAGATGACATCATAATATCCGTGATAGAGGGAGAGTCATGCGTGCACTGCTCGTTTAACGTCAACATCATGAAAGTGGGAATAGAGCGTATAATCATCGACATTTCATTGATAGTAAGCCGTGGAAGGCATTTTACAGAGGTACAGGAGCACTTCCTTATATCATAGGCAAGCCACGAGACAAATCCGTCAAGGGTGACAGTCCCCGGGTCATTGCACCGGAAGGAACTCGACTGTATTATCGCAACATCTCGGGCGGGAAGATAAAATGGGAACTGTCGGCTCTAGACGGCATGCTCGAACTGCGCGTCTCCAGAGCAGGGATACATCCCGGGGGTGCCACCCCCTCTCTGCAACACATCTGGGATTGAATGGATTTGGAGAAACCTCAGGGAGTGCTCATGCAGGAATGATTGCAATCCTAGAAGTGTCGTATGTTGGTACAGCAGATATGCCACTCTAGTAGGGGCACGGCACTGTACCATGTCAAGGCTGGCACGACCGAACCTGTAAGAGGAACGGCCGAGATGTAACTGATCCAGAGCAAAACTGGAGTCTAGGTAGAAGGCGTCCGAATCAGAACTGACCTGAAGCAAAACTGGGTGTAGGTCAGTAATAAGATACGACTGGGATGAAATAAACGTTAGGAGTAATCATGGCCGCAGCCAGAGTTGGATGTCGGGTTCCAATGAGACGTCTGGCTTTTGCTGGAATGGCTATCCAATTGGGATGATCCATCGATGGGCAAAGAGTGTAATTAGGGAACTAGAATAGGTAGTGTGTGTGAAAACAACTGTGTAAATTGGAACAGTTGTGTAAGCTAGGACTGGGTAAACCGGGACAGTCGGGGAGCCGTATAAACTGCAGTAGCTGATTGACCGTATGTATTGTCGATTTCGGGATGGGAGCAACTGTATCAACAGGAGCAATTGTATAAACTAGATGGACTGTGTGACCTGGCGAGTGGATGTCCGGGAAGTTGGGTCAACTGAAGTAGCTACAACTGTATCAACTGGGACAGTTATGTAACTGGGGTCCGAGAGACTGAGATTGCTGGGGGAGAGTGAGCCAATTGGAATACCGGAAAGGGACTGGAAATTGCCAAGGGAATTACCGGGAGACTGGAGATGCCAGGAGACTAGGTTAATTGAGAGATTCGAGTGGCCTGCCACAACTAAGAGAGCGGGCTAGGCCGGACTGGATAACCCGGGAAGCTCGACCATGTGACCATGTAAATTGAGTAGGATTGGATAACCTGGGAAGTTCAACCATGTGACCATGTAAATTGAGCTCAAAAAAAGGGACATTTACGAACTGGACATGGCTTCTTTAATTTTTTTTATGAGTATATCAAGCATCGGGCATCGTCCGGGATGGAATCTCCCTCTTCATTCATCATCAGAAGAAAATAATATGTTTGTTCTCCTTTTAAAAAATAATATCAGTCTTCACGGCAGCAGAGTAACGACATTATTACCCAAAGCATAGAGAGAACAACCAGAAATCAGCTCCTTCGCAAGTCTTGGGTGTCTGCTCGCGTGTCTTTGCGTGCGTTCGCATACATGCTCGATTGTTGGCCTTCCCCTTGTATTTATAGGCGTGGGGAGCTGTTGAAGCGCTAGAGTGAGTCACCCTCACCGGGTGAGGGCGCTCAGCGACGTAGGGGTCCCATTTTCCCTTCACCACTGCCCTCACTCCGTCAGGGTAGGGGCGCTCAGCGCCCTCACCTACTACAATTGCCCCCGGGGAGCGGAGCGCTCAATTTGGCAGTTGGTCAGGGTAAGGGGCGCTGGAATTGGGGTTTGCTCAGGGCACTCAATCTTGGAATGAGTTAGGGTGAGGACACTCAATTATGAAATGGGTCAGGGTGAGGGCGCTCCATTCTGAAATGGGTCAGGGTGAGGGCGCTCAATTCTGAAATGGGTCAGGGCGCTCGTTCTAAGTAGTTGGTCAGGGGGGGCATTGGCCGCCCTCACTTGGACTACCTGGGGGCGGGAAGCGCCCCCACCTACTCCAAGTGGGGCCCTCGCCCCTATAAGAGGGTCCCTCCTCTCTTCTCTTCATACTTCTTCAGAGCTCGGGATTTTTCTGATATTTTTTATCTTCTAAGTTGAACTGTGGGACGAATTGTTGACCTTTTGACCATCTTTCGTCCATTTTTCATGTAAGTATTTAAAGAAATACCTATAAACTTCATATGGTCAATAGTCGGTCAGGCCCGGGCCGGACTTATCAATATTAAAGCTCGAGCCCGGCCCGAACCCGAGCTATGTCGGGCCGGGCCCGACAATATTAAAAAAATGTAAAGCCCGACGAAGGCCCGACCCAACCCGACAACTTAAATAAAATAATATAAATAATATAAATTAAGATATTTAATATTATAAAACTTATAATCTCACTAAATTAATTAGAGCTTTCATATTGATTACATAATTTATGTAAAAAGAGAGTTTTAAATTTTCTAATTAAGTAAAATTACATAATTTTAACTAAGTAGTTTTTAAAATTTGAAGTGAGAACAAAAAGGGCCGGCCCGCTGGTCGAACTCAAAGCCCGACCCGGCCCGCGGGCCTAGTCGAGCTGGACTTTTAGGTCCGACTAAAGGCCCACGGGCCGAAATTGACCTTGCGGCCCGACCCAAAATTGGGCCAAGCCCGCGAGCCAGTCGGGCCGGCCCGATCCATTAACAGCCCCACTCACAAGGGTTGGATCAGATTATGGCACATACGGCATTGAAGCCATGTTGCAAAAGCATGATGGCGATCTCCTCTAATGTCACTTTGTTGTTTCGCTTACCATCTTGTCTACACCTCATCTAATCTCCTCACATGAAATTGTAGGTCCAAAACTTTAATACGGCATTGAGAAGCAATCACAAAACATCACCATGAAAGAACTGATTTTTGTCTATAATGATAAGAAAGCATTGGCTTCATATTTGATACGAATGAGAGAGGGAAGGAATTAGAGGGCTTGGCCTCTCCCATTGGCATATATGCAATATAAATACAAATATAAGACCCCTAAAGGAGGGAAAGGCGAAGGACGACGACCGTAGACATAAACCATGGGAGGCCGAGGAGGTGACGAAGGCTCGTAAGGCAAGGGGGAAGGAGTAGGAGAAGGCTCATCAAGAGCAAAACTCTAATAATGGCCGGAAGAGAAAGTTCAAGATTAGATAAGAAGGAAAGATCTTGAGCCGAAACTTAGGAGGAAGAGGCAAAGAAAGGAACATCCTCAAAGAAGGTGACCTGACGAGAGATACAAAGCCGACAAGTTATAGGATCATAGCAGTGATACCCATGGTGCTCCGTGCTATACCCGAGGAGAACACACTTAACTGCTCGCAAGGAGAGTTGTGTGCGCTCATGAGGAGAGAGCAAAACAACAAACGTGCAACCGAAGATACGAAGCGTGTAAGGGCAGGACTGTTGAGGAAGGATTCCATGCGAAGACAAGATGTCCCGAATATCAGCAGAGAGGTACTCGCAAGCACCATCAGTTCAACACAATTTGCTGCGATAGTGAAACTAGGTGTAGACCATCTCAAAGAACTGACGATAAATAGAAAGAAGGTCAGTGCATAAGAAAAATTGAAGTGAAGCACGTACAATCATTAATAAAACTAGCATAATAGAGAAAACTTGTAATTGAAGGCAAAACAGATGGACCCCAAATATCAAAATGCATTAAATCAAAAGGTTTTAAAGAACAGACTCTCGAGAAGAAAAAGGGAGGGCAGAATGTTTAGCAAGCTTACAACCCTCACAATGAGACAAATGAATGGAAGATTATTGAGATCCTAAGATTTCGGACTAAAACAAGGACTTAAGACAAGCTTCATAAGGATGACAGAGACGACGATGCCATAGGTCAACTGATGCGGGACGAGAAAAAGCCCGTGATTTCTTCCTTTCTTGTCTTTTTTTTTGTTTCTATTATTTTGTTTTTGTATTTTATATGTTTTCATTTTCTGGACTTTTCTTCTTTTTTTCTTCTTTTTTTAGGAAAGCATTCTTTCTCTCCTTTTTTTCTATTTTCTTTTTTCTCCTATCAGAAGAGTAGAACGAATGAGAGAGAAGAACAAGGGAAGGGATTACAGTTCGAGGGAGAGAGAGAGAGCAGCAGTGGTTGTCAGCGAGAAGATCTGGACACTGATGCGACCTAGATGACCGACGACATCGAAGGTAGCGATGGCGGTTGGGGACCGAGCGGTGGAGGCGTGCCGACAGGTGTCAGCTGCACTTGGCGCTGTCTAGGTGGCGAGTACGTCGATGATGTGCTGCCGACGGCGGCATTCGTCGTCCGGTCGGGTTGAATGGCCAGATCTGGCCGGTGACTGGTGGGGCAGTCTTCCTGCAACCCTGGAGGGAGAAGAGGGAGGGGAACAAGGGCGGCGACTGACGTGAGGCAATGGCAGCATTCGTAGGCTGGGCCGGTGCTACTGTCGGACCCGTGCAGGCGGGGTCGGGGCGAGAGCGGCCCGGGTGATGCTGGGGCACCGTCCTCAACAGATGGTGGCGGTGGGGAGGGGGTCATCGTCGCAGGGATCTAGCCTGTGCAGGCGGCGTTGGGGGCGACTGGGCACTTTCTGCTTAGACAGGGAGTGGCCGGCGCGATGGAGATGGGGCGCAAGAAGTGATCGATGGCAAACTTGGCAGAGATGTCGGCGACCCACAAAGGTGAGGACATCAGAGCAGGGGAGCTCGACGGCGACGGTGGTTGTTGGTGGGGGAAGGGCGGTGGCTAGGTGGTGGACTGGGCTGCCAGGGTTGAGGGGGCAGGGGAGTGGGCGTCAGGTGTGTGTTCCCTTGCTACTGGTGGGGTTCATTCATGTTGCCGGTGAGGAAGAGTGGAGGAAGGCATGTGGGTGTGGGTTTGCTGGAAAGAAGAAGGGGGGTGACGTGGTCAGGACAGGAGGGGTGACGGTGGGGAGAACGGATTCACAGTAGACAGAACAGAGAGATGGGGAGAGGATAGGTACGGTGGATATAGGAAGGGCTTCTCACCCCGGGGCATCTCACCCTATCTCCTTCTCATAGAAGAACACGCAAGGCTTCTCACCTCACAGCAAGATCTTTCTCAACTCATTATTTAATTTCATTCAACTATTCATTGTCCTCAAAGAAAGGTTACATGACCCTTTTATAGACTCTTGAAAGAAAACCAAATGACAAACTCAATGACTCTCTAATTAAGACATTTAGAAATACTAAAAGACACCTAGATATATCTAAAGACTTATTTAATGACTCTCTTTGAAATATGAAAAGACACCTAGAAATATAAAAAGATACACTTAATTGAATCTTGCATGGGAAAAAAAACAACAAATATTTAATGATAGGGATCGTCTCCAGGTCCAGGCTTTCTTGGCGTGGGTCCACCCACCTCGGATCGAATCCCCTTCATGGGCCGATGTCCCCATCATCAGCAATAGAGAAAGCCGACCCACGAGCGCAAGAGGAGACAATGGCTGAAGGAGGAAGATGTGGTGACTTCAAGCGATATAAGCTGCCCACTCTATGACCGGTTCTAATCCTCTGACTTGTATGCGGATCCTATATAGAACATGAAGAGGTGAATGAGATAGTGTATCCAACATCAGTAATGCGACTAATGGAAATTAAGTTCATAGAAAATTTAGGAACATGAAGCACGTGAGAAAAGGTTAAGCAACCAGAAGGGTTAGACTTGCGGGTGATGGTGCCACACTAAGAGACACAAAGGGCAGTGCCGTCATCAGTGTAAATCTGCAAGTGACTGGGAGCAAAAGAACATTATACAAGTAACGAGCCATCGGAAGGCATACGATGATAACCCGGAGTTTAAAATCCAGGTAGAGAGTAGAGACAGTACCAGAGGAGGCAGACATAAAAGAAGGTTCATTTAGAAAACCAGCGGACTAAAAGAGCTGTTGAAGTTCCTGAAGCTGAAAGGCAAGCTGAGTCTGCTAGCTAGCCAACTGTGCAGTCTGTGCCACATCTGGAGAGGCAGGAGACATGACCGAGAGATCTGAAACATGGTTCGCAGTATAGCCCGGCACGTACCAGTACCCGGTGGTACACCTCAATACCAAACCCGACCAGTCCGGTTCCACCCTTATGGTACCGGTACCAGCCGATAGCCCAGTACCTATTAAAAAGTTTAAAAAATGGCGAACCGGGGCCGGTTTGGCCTGGTTCATTCCATCGGGGCTGCCCGATACAAAGCCACCTTGACTCAACTCACGGACTACACTCCCGTGAGTTGAGAGTTGAGAGCCCTGAGCCTCTGCCTTCCCCCTTCCTTCATTCACAATCCCCCCTCCCGCAGCGGCGCAGCCAAGGCACCACCGCAGTTGGCCGTCGGAGCTTCCTGTCGACCACCGCAGCACCGTCCTTGTGCATCACACCTTCGATTTGGTACCAGTATCGACTGGTATAGATTGAGAGAGAGAGAGGTCGAGACGAGAGAGAGAGAGAGAGAGAGAGAGAGAGAGGAGAGAGGAGTATAGTCGATCACCGCCATCCACCAATCGCCGTCGTCGTCGATTGCCGTTGGTCGAGTCACCAAGGAGATGCGAGAGCCTCTCTCGGGGAGACGTGAGAGTCGCCGAGACTCTAAGAGGGGGATAGGGCAGTAGGGTTCAAACGCGGTGGGAGTCGGGGGGGGTCTTTTTTTTACCTTAACTGGGCCCTTATCGAGCCAATATGCCTAGGCCCAATCCTTTTTCTTTTGTGTACAAACACTACAACTTGGCCCAAGTCAGTGCCTAGTTGCCCACGGCCCAAGCCTTAATGGAAAATGATTGGGGAACTAGGTGGAGGGGGAGGGGAATGGCGAGCCCTGACTGGTACCAGTACTGCGAACCTTGATCTAAAGTAGAAGACTCTGCATCAGTGGTAGCAGCTGTAGGGCTAGCGGAGCGATTCTGTTTGTGAAGAAGCTGAGGACAAACATCCTGAAAATGGCCTCGAAGACGACAATAACGGCAGAAGAGCCGAGCCGCAGAGCCAATGGCACCTCCAGAAGAAGCCTAAGAGGAGGTATGCTGGTGAGAAGGGTGTGTCGAGGCTGCCAACACTATCTGAGGAGCATAAGATGAACGAAAAGCACGAAGCCGAGTCTCCTCAGTAATGATCTCAACTAGGGCATCATCTAAAGTAGGTAGAGGAGAGCGATGAAGAAACTGTGCTCAAAGGGCCTCGACCTCAGGTCAGAGGCGCTTCAAAAAATGGTAGAGTTGTTGAAGATCCCGTTGTTTGCTACACGAACAATGAGAAACTCGGCCAGTCGCATGTATAACATCTAAGTTAGACCAGATGCGACGAAGTCGAGTGAAGAAGTCCTGAATATAGAGCTCACCCTAACGGAGACTATCAAACTCACTACGCAGTTGATACTCACGGGCACCACTGGCCTAAATGTAGCACTCGGCTAGATAAAACCACTAAAGGCGAGAAGTAGTGAGCTCTAGCAAGTCTGGTGGATCCGGTGGGAGTGATGTATAGCAAGATACAAAGTAAGAGAGTATAGCAAGAGAGAAATAAGAAAGGGGGAAAGTCTATACAGGGGTGGAATGATCCTAGTAGGATCTGGTGGATCCTTCTCTTAACAATATTAATTCATGATTTCAAATTATATGCTCCAATTCAAAGAGTTGCCTAAGGACAGGCTCATCCAGATATTCTTTTTATTTTTCTATTGATAGAGATGATCTGACTTTAATACCATTCTTCCCCATCTATTGGATAGATTTTTGCTTGATCACTTATGACAGGTGAATGGCCATACAGGATGCCCTTTTTTTTCTTTCTTTTTTTTCCTGGAGAGTGGGTAGTCTGTTTACACGCAGAAGAAATAAACGAATAAATTTTTATTTTATTGGAAGGAAATAATATGCACATGTGATTCAGCTTTTTTAATGCTTATATATTATAATTTTCGCGCGGGTGTTTTATCAGACGATTTAAGAGTTCGTGTACTGGACTCTTCCCCACCGGCCGGAATCGGTGTTAATTTACATCGGATGAATCCGAACACCCTTGATGAAAACTGCTAAAGATGTTTTCTTACCCTCATAATATTAGCCCTTTTGTCAAAATAATAGTTCGAGAGAAAATATTTCCTTTTCCCCCAAGATTGGGCATCATTACAATTATCCCCCCCTGCGGGGGTTTACTTGTAATATTTCCTTCATGGAAAGGTTCTAATGCAATTTTCCATTTCCATCAAAGCAAGACTTTTCATGCTTTTCAATATTTGCCTTTTCTGAAATCTCAGTTATTTCTACACATATTTCTGGATATCTGTACAATATCACGTACTTCGAGGGTATATTTGCAAAGTGTGATTTCTTTGTAGACTTGGTATAATTTTTTCATCAACTTTGGATACATTAGAGATCATAGGAACTTTTCTATGGAATTTCTGATTTCCAATCCCTTGCATGATCTCCCGGGGGTAGTTTATATGATTTCTCAAAGTGTAGGGGTGAATTTATAATTTTACACATTGAAATCTCCCATAAGATCTTGGATGTGAAAATATTTTTGATGGTCTTCTTAATCAATCAACATGGTGGCATATAATAGCATTTGAATCCCTTGCATTCATTTGAACCCATTTGTACATAATGTACTTGCTGGAGGGTATCTAAAAAATATCCCTCCTCAAGTAACTCCTTTACATAAAGCAGGGTTTTTCCTATCTTAAGAAGACACCACAAAGAAGGGGCCGCGACCTGCTAGCTGATGCTCCTTGCGCTGCTCTTCCTCTCTTGCTGCTGTGGTGTTCTTGTTGCTGTCTTCACTCTGTCCTGGTGCTTTGGCTGAAGCTTCCTCTTATAGCTGCTTGGACGAAGGGCGGAGGAGCTCTATTGGCCTTCTCCTCCGATGGAATCTCAAAAGGTAAGCCCTTTGATCTTCCTCCTCCCTGCTTTTTCTTATTCTTTAACTGCAGTATTTATTTCTTATTCTCCTTCTCTTTCTTTCTTTTTCTATCTTTCTTTTTTGTAACCGCATGGGCCATGGGCGGAGGAAGGCCTCTCCGACCTGCTAACAGGGCGGAGGCCTCTCCGGCCTGCTTGGCAGGGCGGAGAGGGTCCCTCCGGCCTGCTAACAGGGCGGAGGGGGGGGTTGACAGGCCTCCCGGGTCCCTTTCTTCTATAAAAAGCCTTCGTACCTCTTTAAAAAAAATCTCACTCCAACACGTGGAAGACTTCTTTTGACTTTTTGTTGTACGGAGGATCTTCTCTTTGGCCTTCTCTTGTGAGACCATGTGGGTGTTGGCACTTGTCATTTCTTCCACTAAACATATATGCATATGTATTTCTCAAACACTTAATTTCAACCCCTTCACAGTTGAAGTGTGGTGCTGAGAGGCCTTCTGATTTGAAGAAGTCTTGCACCAATTGGATCACTTGCATGCTGGTAACATCCCAGAATTTCTGAAAGAAAATAGAAAGAAGTACATCTAGACCCAGAGCCTTCTAATTCCTTTTGGAGCCTATCCAGTTCCCTCCTAGAATTTGTAAAATTTTGCTTTCTCCAGTCGATAATTTTCGACTTGCCTTACAGACATTTTCCCGTGATAGTTCATTGGCAGAGAGCTGCATGTTTGTCATATGTTCTGAATGCTTGTACTGAAACCCTTGGACTGGATGCAGCTAGCCCCAAATCTGAAAATCTTTCTGTAGTTCTTTGATAGGCCCTCTAGATTAATCGAGATGGGGTTGTGGTAACTTATAATTCTGGGGAGGTGAAGAACTGATGCTTTCAGGAGTATGAAGTTCCATTGTACATTAGCTAGTGCTCTATCTAATCTTCTTCTGATTAGGAAGTCTGATTTCCTTTTGTTTGACCCTGTATAAGTAGGCCCTTCATAGCCCAAATCCAGCAGGTTGGCACCACTTATGGAATCCCTGGAAGTGTCAATTTACCTCCAAACAGTGCCTCTGTTACCTTACAAAATGGTGTATAAATATGTTCCCTATTCATAAGTTCAAAGTGAAACCTGTATAGCCTGCCACTGCACCACAAATGGCACTATACACCATGAATGGTTATATTCATTTCCAAATGGATCATGCATCTCCATTGAATGTATGCTTTCAGTGATGAGCTCATGAACAATTTCTTTTGAGCCCTTGTTAATTATATGTACTTTTCTCCTCCAAAGTAATTTCTGATATCTGAATTTTGTGGAAATATTTTATGGGGTCAACAAATGCCCCCCACGGGGGGGGGGGGTCCGTCGAAGCCAAGGGTGACGGTGGCCGCCCCGTGCATTATTTGATTTTACTGGCTCCTGGGTTTGTTTGATGCACAATGCCATTGATATTTGGGACTGATGAGTCATCCTTTCTTTTTGTTGTTGTTGTCTTTTGTGGCAACCATCATGTCTCGTGCTAGGGAGAGCAGTGGTCGCTGGTCAAAGGGGATGTATAAGGAGACAGGCCCCATTACTTCCAAAAAGCTGATGCCTTCGTGGGGTTCTCCGAGAATAACTGCGGAGAATATTTTTTCACTTGATCGGGGGCTTTCCATGATTGCTACTGGCCCCCTCCCAGAGGATGGATATGAAGGTGGTGTAGTTAACTTGAGCTTGCTTATTCCTCAGAGAGACTTCTATGTATATCAGCGACCGCGCGGATATCTGAGACATTTTCCCTTAGATAAACATCTATTTCCTATCGTCCAGAATTTTATTCCCCCAGACATGGAAGAGGGTGACAGTTGCTTGCCTGCGGCCCGGTGTCAAATTGAGAGGGCGATTTTGGTGGGTCGTGATAGCATGTTAGGGACTTACAAGACTTCATTCCCCAGTTTTCCATTAATCAATGGTCGTCATATTCAGTTTCCGACCTCCTCCCAGCTGGGCTTCTTCAGTGCTGAGACAGGATGTCCGACTAAGGTGAAATCTTTTGCACCTGCTACTTGAGATTTAAGGGGTCATCACAAGACTTTGTCAGATGCTGTTTCTGGTTGCCTTTTATCTCCTTCGGTCACAGAATTTGCTAGTGAAGGGTATGACAAGCTATGTTTACTCGATAAAATTGTAAGTGGGTCTTCTCCCAACTGGTATGGAAAATGGTCCGTGGTTCCTTCCCATAAATTTCATTTAGGAGCCACAGAATGGCTGGCGGGCGTACTTCATCATTATAGCCGGCTTCTGGACCTCATTGGCATTCGGCATGCAGTCACAGCAGCGTTATACAAATATCCGTGTCATGCTGAGTTGCTTCAGGCTTTGGCAGAGCGCTTCAACCGCCGCTACAATACTTTTGCTACTGCTGAGGGTGAAACCTCCCTGGATTTGTGGAGTTTGTACAGGATTTCAGGTTTACCCATCTCGGGGCGGCCTTATGAAGAAGTTACTCTCGATGATTTGCACAGGAACTTCTCCACGGGACTGCGAGAGTATGGTTTGTCCTTTAGCTTCCGATACCTGATGAAGGTATGGCGGGATTTGGCCCGGGCTGGGAAAAGCAAGGCCCCTTCTGCTTCCTTTGGTGCTGTGAGGGTCAGCCTCAATGCCTGGGTTTCATATTTCTACAATGGGCCGTTCTGTTTCTATGAGAGCTTCGCAGAGGATGACAGACCTTTGACTCAAAATTATCATCTTGTTTTGTATCCTCAGGAGAGTAGCCGCCATTTACCTGCGCCAGTGAATGCGGGGTGGAACCCCCGTAACATTCCAGACCGGACTTATCTTGTTGCTTATCTCGTCTACTGGCTTGCTACTTTTGTTGTACCTTATGGAGAGGAGGGTCTTGTTCGGCCCGAGCTCATTTACCCTGCTTGCATTCTTGCAGACGGACATAGACTCGCCCTTGCACATGCTGCTCTTGCAAATATCTATCATGGCTTTGATAATCTGACATCTCACAGCTCTCCCAGAGATCGGAGTATATCCATGGCTACTCATTACCTGAGCGCATGGACTGGTCTTTTGCTGCCATCTTTATGTCAGAAGATTTCAGTTGAGAACCCGGCAACCCCTTTAATTTTCTTATTCAGGAACCGTCCGGACCCACGCTTATCGGATCACCTATGGAAGGCTCGCAAGTTATTATCTTTTGTTCCTACCTAGGGGAAAGAGGGCTTGCCTATAGCCCATTGCTCTTACGACTTCAGGTCTTTTGTGATCGAGAGCTCGGATGGGATCTCTTATGGCATCCCACATTGCCAGGTTGCTGACCCCTCATTTTATGAAGACTGGCTTTGCAGTATTCGACCCAGTGTCCTTGTTTTCAGGAAGGGTAACACTGTCTTCTTGGAGCCTTATTTTCCCCATCGTTTCGCACGAAACTTTGGGTATGACCAGTCAGTTCCTCCAGATGTTGATTTTGGCTTGACTGGGCGGATACACCGGGGGCAGGACGTTCACTTAGTTGCTAGTAGCCGGTGGGACTTCTTCTTCAGAGGATCATCAGGGCCACGCTGCACTTTTCCAGACGCCAGGAGGGTGGGTCAAGTTGATATATATTATGCCCGCTGGTGGTTCAGTCATAGTAATGTATTCAGGCAGTCTCCTCCCGAATTGAAAGAAAGGGAAGAAGCTCGTCTGAAGCAAGCAGATTTGCCTCCTCTGATTATTGACAGATCTTTCCTCCATACTCATTTTCCGCAAGTTGCTAGAGATGTGAGAGATTTTCGTGCTGAGTGGGAGGCAAAGAACGCGTCAGTAACTATTGATCGACAGGCCTATACTGGGGCCATTAAGCCCTTGAGGCGGCGTGCCAGTGCTTCCTCAGAATAGGGTACAGCTACTGCAGTGCATAAAGTGTATTCATGGTGGGAGCATTTCTTGTCAGACTGCGGCTATCCTCCGAATGCCGATAAAGCCACTCTCCTTCATCCTGAAAGTTTCAGCAATGACTTATGGCCACAGTGGCAAAGACATTTGATGAGTTCCATTGTGCACATCGGCCCATCTGAGCAACTCTCCTTACTGGAAAATAGTGTTTGCTTCCAAGACGTCTAGGATGCAGTAGCTACGGCATGGGAGATTGTAGGCCTTCAGGCTGAGCAAGTAGTGCGAAGGCCCACTTTCTCGCCTGCCCTTGAGGGTGAGTAACGTTGACTTTCGTTCCTTCTTTCCCTTTCTTTTCCCATGATTAGCTGAGCTGTTCTTTATACTTCTTCTGCATGTGACTTTGACGCATTCTTTTTTTACCCTCTCCTTTTGTTCACAGGGAGCTTTGTTATAGTGGTGGATGCTTCCACAAAGGGGAAAAAGGCCCCTGGGCCAGCGAAGCGGGTGAGGTCCTCCGAGGAGGAGAGGCCAAGCACCCGAGTTCGTCTCCCTCGCAAAAAAGAGAGCTCCTCGCAAGGGCGACCAAGTGACTTTGTGGAGTTTTAGACTTGCCCTTAGAATACTTTGTGGCGCTTCATTGATGACCCCCTTCTTTGATCTTCAGGTTCTTCCATCGGCAAGATCATACCCACATTCTCCCCCACACATGAGGTGGCAGTCCCAGGGTCGGAGCATGACATGGAAGATGGAGAATTACAGGATGATGACTATAATCCTGTGTCTAGTGCTTCACCCCCGCCTTTATGTGGAGGTCATCACAACACTTCTAGTTCTGGTATGGCTATTTTGAGGCACCATACCATCTATCTCTTACTTTTGTTGCTTTGTTTATTCTTCCCCTTTTTATCTTTATCAACATGACTTCTTTTCTCCTTTTCTACTTTCGCCAGGGGTTCATGAGGGTAGGTGGTGGGGACACCGGGTCCACTATTCGGAGCCGACGCCGCACTGCCCCGACACCGAGCTTGTGGCTCGGAGATCACACTTCCTGAAGACTCGGCGTATTTGTGTGTATTAAGTGATACACGTATTTTTATATATTTTGTGTGTATTCGGCTAGTCAAATAACGTGTGTATTTTGTATATTTTATTTGATTAAAACCCACAAGTCAAAAGTTAGGTGGGTTGGTTTTGTTTTATTAGGCTAGGACATATGTGCAATTAGAAAGTTTAAAGGTGTAAGTGTTATAGCCTCCTCCTATATAAGGAAGGCTAAGGGTGTATGTTTTGATATGATGAATGCTATTGAAGTTCAACCTACGTGAGAGACATTTCTCTCTTGTGTTTTCCCTTCCCTCCTTCTCTTTGTGAGAATCGAGAGTCGCCCGGTGTGAGACCGTCCGGCGTGAGGCCGAGCTGCGCGAGGTAGCAAGTTATCCGTCATGTTCATGATATCAGAGTGCCGTCGATCCATTTCCACGTCCCTGCCGCATCAGATTTGGTATCAGAGCCCAACAACGGCGCCTCCGACGACCTTGACATCCCCGACGTCGTCTCTCTTTCTCTCTCTAGGTTGCTAGAGTGAAAACAAAAATAGAAAAAAAATTGAAAAAAAAACCCCTGCGATCCCTCTCTCTCTCTGTTTAATCCCTCTCTCTCTATCCCGCGTGTCTCTTCTCTTTCTCTCTGTTACTCTCTCTCCCGTGTTTCTCTCCCTCACTGTTCTCTCTCTCTCGTTCAGCGCAAAGCAGGAAAAAAAAAGAGGAAGTGGAAAAGAAAATAAGGGAGAATAGATCTCGGCGGAGAAAGAAAAGAAATTGAAAAAAAAGGCGTTCGCGGCACGGGCATCGTCCCCCGTGCCCACTTTCAAACACATTGCTGGCCGCAACGGCCAGCTCCCTGCCGCCTTCGCCGCCGCGCTCGCGGCCGCCCACGACGACCGCCTGCACTGACGCAGCACGCGCCCACGCTCCCACGTCGCGCCCAGCGCGCGCCCAGCCCGCGCCAGCGCTCCGCGCCAGCCCGGTGCGCACCGCCTCGGCGCCCGCGTGCTGCGTGCGCTGCGTTTGAGCCCGCCCCACTGGCCTGTGCGCCTGGCGCCTGTGCGCCCGCCCCGCCTGCGCGAACCGCCCGCGGCGAGCTCGACCGCGCCCACGTCGGGTGGCCCGTCCACCGTGCTCGCCTTGCCAGCGCTCCCGCGCCCGCTCGGCCTGCTTGCCCCGCACCGCGTGTGCCGCCCCCTTTGACCACCAGCCGCATAGCTGGTTTGAAAAGAAAAAAAAAGTGGTTTGAAAAGAGTGTGAAAAGTCAAAAAAAAAGGGTAGGTGAAGTTTGAAAAAAAAAAACGTGCGAAAAAAAAAAGAGTATGAAAAGTCAAAAAAGGTAGGTGAAGTTTGAAAAAAAAAGTTGAACGTTGAGAAAAAAATGTTAAAATATATATTGTATATATATTTCGATATATATAATCTTATATATCTATATATATATATATCTATATATATTTATCTATTGATTAAGTTAGTCATCGCGGCACCCGAAGTCCGCAACGACGGTTTGCCCGGTGCCCGAGTCGCCGGATAGCTGACACACAGGCTGTAATTTACGGGACGAGGGGACCTCTGAGTCTCCCTGCGCGGAGAATTTGGACTGATTTGTTCCCCTGCGAGGAAAATTTTATGCGATTTTGTAATAAATTAAATCCTCCATGCGCGGAGTGAAGTCATTGTAACCGTGAAGCTTCGTCGACGCCGTGCGGACACGCACGTCCCCGCTCGCCCTCGTCTCCGGTCGGAGCTTGACTTCTCAGTCAGCTAGGTACGTGCTCCAAACCACTTGCTTATTTAGTATCTTTTCAATTGCCGCGCGAAGTGAGAGAGAGCCCGATCCATGCAGCCTGTCTTCTGAGTGTATCGCTGTGGGCGAAAAGAGAGAGCTTGCTTGCGCCCATCCTTTGACTCTAGACTGTCGCATTAGGGCACCCTAATTGTCAGGAGGTAGTTCCACAACTACTTCGCCTACGGGCGAGTAACTCTCCCTGACCGGTCCCTTCTCAAAAGAATTGACCTTTTGCATATTCAGCTGGGTCCACACCTTGCTAATTGTCGGTCCCAGGACTGCATCATTTAGGTCCAAGGTCGTGCATGCCACGTTGGTCTAGGAATTCATCCTGCCGTCTAGAGCGCCCCTCAACGCTACCCATGAATTAAGAGAGCGTGACTGCTATGCTAGTCCAGCTCGAGCACAATCTCGTGGCCCACTTTGAAGAATCCATAGGCCAACTACGAACGGAACTCGATAAGAGGATCCGAGCCTTAGAGGAACGACTGAAGGGAGAGGAAGGACGAGTGAATGGCCACGGCGATCCCGTAGTCAATCTAGGGAGGAAAGAGAGCAAGCCCGCCCGAATCAGGCTCCCCAAGGTAGGGAGCAAGAGGCCCGTGCGCCTCGAGAGAGAGACCATGACAATGAGGATATGATCTTACGGAACGTCAAGATTGACGCTCCGAGTTTTGATGGGTCCCTCAACCCCGCAACATACCTTGATTGGGAGACCGGGATGGATCAATATTTTGACTGGCATCGCCACATGACCCCTGCTACAAGGGTGAGGTTTGCCAAAATGAAACTCTAGGGCAAGCCAAAACCTACTGGTATAACGTTGAGAATCTCCTAGCAAGGAGACGAGAGGAGCCTATAAGCACATGGGAAGAAATGAAGGAGAAACTGAGGGAGAAGTATCTGCCACCCTCCTACCATCAGCCTCTTTTAGACCAATGGCAGAAACTCACCCAAGATGGAAAGTCCGTGGACAAGTACATCGCCAAATTTGATGACTTCTTCCTTCGGAGTCGAGTCATGGAAGATGCCTCTGTCACCCTCTCACAGTTTAGGGCTGGCCTACACGAGAGCATACAGCGGGAGTTGTTCCTACGGGAAGTTAACACTCTCGAGCATGCCTATCAGGTTGCTCGGGATGTCGAGCGGTTTCAAAGGGTGGTCCCACCTCGGGTTCCCATCTACCACCAACCTGAACCCCGAAACCCATAGTCCGCTATACCGAGAGAGCTGGCCCCTCCACCTCCTACGTCCCTACTGCTACCCCACTTAGGGCCGTTGCCCCTACTGCTCCTTTCCCAAGGAACCCTTTACCTGCACCCGTTGCTGTTCCTAGGCTGGAGTATACTCCACCAGCTGAGAGGAGAGATGACAAGGGAAAGGGAGTGGTCCCTAGCACCTCCCAACCAGCCCCTATCTCGGGAGTCCGCTGCTTTAGGTGTCATAACCTAGGACATATTGCCACCAATTGCCCCACCCGAGCCTTGGTCATCACCGACCCCCAGCCTGTGGAGCTTCCACCTCAGGAAGAAGAACCCCTTGAGAGATATGAGCCTGACCCTGATCTCATTGCCCAATTTGAGGAATTCGATGTAAGGTTTGATAACACGCATGTCGAGTACATGCAAGTGGGAGATATTACCGAGAGTTCGAACCAGGGAAGACTGGGTGTAGTTCGCTGCATCCTAACCCACCCCTAGGAGGACGACTGGCGTCGAACCTCCATCTTCCAAACGTACATTATGGTAAAATCTCAACCCTGCAAGGTGATTTTTAACAACGGGAGCTGTATCAATGCAGTCTCTTCAGACTTTGTCTCCCGTCTAGGTCTACCTACCCATCCTCATCCGAGGCCGTACAACATGACTTGGGTTGACGACACGCCTATCCCAGTCACCACTACATGTGTCATTCTCATCCAGTTCCAGTCCTACCAAGGACAAATCCTATGCGATGTAGTGCCTATGAAGGTCGGGAGCATCATCCTAGGACGGCCATGGATCTACAATGTTGACCTTACTACATTCGGTCGGTCCAATCAGTGTTCCTTCTCCCACAATGGGAAGAGGATTCAGTTGTACCCGACACCCCCAAAGGTGACCACGGGAAAGAATCCTACCTCCACACCCACTGCATCCCCCAAAATTCAGGAGAATGCCCCAACTCCCAACAAAGGGAAACTTCTCATTCCCTCCTCGCCTACACCTGTCATATCCATCCCTAAGGCCCCTAAGGTTGACTATGACCCGATTAGGCGCCTTAACTTCATAGGTGTTCGTGAGATGAATAGAGAGGTTGCCGAGGGTACCCCTGTTTGGATTGTTGTCGTCACCATCACTCCTGAGGAGTCCCAAGTCTCCATCCCACCTGAAGTCCAAGCAATCCTACAGGACTTCCAAGATATCTTCCCGGAAGACTTGCCTTCAACACTCCCTCCCATGCGTGATGTCCAACACGCCATTGATCTTCTCCCTGGGTCCACCCTACCCAACCTTCCCCACTACAGGTTGAACCCCAAGGAGCATGCTGAGCTCCAAAGGATTGTCGAGGATCTTATCCAAAAGGGTTTCCTCAGAGTGAGCAAGAGCCCATGTGCTGTCCCTGCCTTGCTCACACCCAAGAAGGATGGCACCTGGCGGATGTGTGTTGACAGCCGCGCCATCAATAAGATCACTGTCAAGTATAGGTTTCCCATTCCCCGTCTTGATGACATGCTTGACATGATGAGTGGAGCCACCATCTTTTCTAAGATTGACTTGAAAAGTGGCTACCACCAGGTCCGGATTCGACCAGGGGATGAGTGGAAGACAGCCTTCAAAACAAAAGAAGGTCTGTATGAGTGGCTCGTCATGCCGTTTGGGCTATCCAATGCCCCCAGCACAGTCATGCGGCTTATGACGGAAATCCTTCGACCCCTCATTAGTCGCTTTGTTGTCGTCTACTTTGACGACATTCTCATCTATAGCCACAACCCTCAGGACCACATCCATCATTTGAGGGAAGTCTGTGAGACTTTGAGGAGAGAAACCCTGTTTGCCTCAAGAAATGTGAATTCATGACAGACCGGGTCACTTTCCTTGGATTTGTGGTATCGAGTCAAGGAGTGTCTGTGGACCAATCTAAGGTCCAAGCCTTAGTAGACTGGCCAGAGCCCCAGAATGTCCATGACGTTCGAAGTTTCCATGGGCTAGCCACTTTCTACAGACGCTTCATTCAGGGTTTTAGCACCATTATGGCACCCATTACGGATTGTATCTGTAAGGGGAATTTTGAGTGGACCAAAGCCGCCTCCCAGGCTTTTCGTGCCATAAAGGAGCTCATGACCAAAGCTCCTATCCTCCGTCTGCCAGACTTTTCCAAAGTCTTCGAGATATCATGTGATGCATCTGGCGTAGGAATAGGAGGAGTGCTCAGCCAAGAAAATCACCCCGTGGCTTATTTCAGTGAGAAGCTTTCTGATGCAAAGCTTCGTTACTCCACCTATGATAAGGAGTTCTATGCCGTGGTCCAAGCCCTCAAACACTGGAGACACTATCTCTTACCTCAAGAGTTTGTCTTATATTCGGACCACGAGGCTCTGAAATTCCTTAGCTCTCAGAAGGGCTTAAACCGTAGGCATAGTCGGTGGGTAGAATTCCTCCAGTCTTTCACATTTGTCCTAAAACATAAGGCTGGAAAGGAAAATAAGGTGGCCGACGCCTTGAGTCGAAGGGTCTCCCTTCTTTCCACCGTTCGGGTAGAGGTCACCGGATTTGATCGCATGAAGGAACTCTATGGAGAGTGTCCTGATTTTGGCCCTGCCTACTCTGCTCTGTCTGTTGGACCCTCGATAGCCTTTTCTGACTATCTACTCCAGATGGTTTTCTATTTCGAGGGCAACAACTCTGTGTCCCGAGGACTTCTGTTCGGGACTTCCTGATTTGGGAAATGCATGCTGGAGGTCTTGCTGGTCACTTTGGCCGCAACAAGACCATATATTCTGTGGAGGAGCACTTCTATTGGCCTGGCCTGAAGAGAGATGTGGCCAAGATTGTAGCCCAGTGGAGGACATGCACGATGGCCAAACAGGTCAAACAGAATACTGGTCTCTACACTCCTCTCCCCGTTCCTGATCGACCATGGGTTGATGTGAGTATAGATTTTATCCTTGGTTTACCTCGCACTGCTCACAAGCATGATTCCATCTTTGTTGTCGTTGATAGGTTCTCTAAGATGGCCCACTTCATTGCATGTTCCAAAACATCTGATGCATCTAGAGTAGCCCACTTGTTCTTCAATGAAGTCGTGCGTCTACATGGTCTCCCCCAAACCATCGTGTCTGACCGAGATGTCCGGTTCACTAGTTACTTCTGGAAGACACTTTGGCACCTAGTTGGCACCAAACTCAAATTCTCCACTGCCTATCACCCCCAAACTGATGGGCAAACAGAGGTCGTCAATAGGAGTTTAGGAAAACTTTTGAGGTGTCTCGTAGGGGAACATTCTGGCACTTGGGATCTTCTTTTACCCAGAGCCGAATTTGCATACAACAGCTCCGTCAATAGGTCCATAGATATGAGTCCATTTGAGGTCGTGCATGGCTACAAACCTAGGAAACCTGTGGATCTCATTCCCCTTCCCTCGAGTCTAGATCATCCAAGTCAGCTGAGGAGTTTGCACAGCATGTCAAGAGTCTGCATGAGTCAATTAGCAAGCAAATCAACCTCAGTAATGAGACTTATAAAAAATTGGCTGATTCGCATAGGCGTCACCATAAATTCCATGAAGGTGACATGGTTATGGTACGGGTTCGACCCGAACGACTCCCTTCGGGAGCCATTAAGAAGTTGCAAGCCCGTAGTGATGGTCCCTTCCCAATTCTGCGGAAGATTGGCTCCAATGCTTATGTTGTGGACTTACCTCCCGAATATGGGATTAGCTCGACTTTTAATGTGGCAGACTTAGTGGCCTACAAGGAACCCACAGCGATTCCTAGTGACCCTTTCGAGCCTTCTCCTCCCATTGAGAGTGAGCCCACCCCTGAGCGTCCCACAGCCTCGAGAGTACCGCGCGAGCACATTGAGAGGATACTGGATGAGCAGGTGACCACTACACGGAGCAGGGTGTACCAGCGCTACCTTGTCCGCTGACGAGACCGTCCACCTTCTAATGATTCCTGGATCAGCCGGGAAGATCTCCAGCGCCTCGATCCAGATCTGCTGGAGCACTACCACAGCAGTGTCCCCCCTTACTCGACGGAGTCGAGTTCCAGCCGCCCCGGGAGGGTTGGTGGGGACACCGGGTCCACTACCGGGCCCACTATTCTGAGCCGACGCCGCACTGCCCCGACACCGAGCTTGTCGCTAGGAGATCACACTTCCTGAAGACTCGGCGTATTTGTGTGTATTGAGTGATACACGTATTTTTATGTATTTTGTGTGTATTCGGCTAGTCAAATAACATGTGTGTATTTTGTATATTTTATTTGATTAAAATCCACAAGTCAAAAGTTAGGTGGGTTGGTTTTGTTTTATTAGGCTAGGACATATGTGCAATTAGGAAAGTTTAAAGGTGTAAGTGTTATAGCCTCCTCCTATATAAGGAAGGCTAAGGGTGTATGTTTTGATATGATGAATGCTATTGAAGTTCAACCTACGTGAGAGACATTTCTCTCTTGTGTTTTCCCTTCCCTCCTCCTCTTTGTGAGAATCGAGAGTCGCCCAGTGTGAGACCGTCCGACGTGAGGCCGAGCTGCGCGAGGTAGCAAGTTATCCGTCATGTTCGTGATATCGGAGTGTCGTCGATCCATTTCCACGTCCCCGCCGCGTCAGTAGGGACATAGCTGCGCCTCATAGGCATGAGCCGGAGTCGGCTGTCGCCCCACCTTCTTCGAGTAAGGCTATACCTCATTCTTCCCCGAGTTGATTTTGTGGGAGGTGACTTGACAATCTCACTTCCAGGTGGTTTGGACGCATCCGTAGCGATCTCTGTGCAGGAGTTCACCACACTTCTCGACTCCGGGATGAATATGGATTTGCCTGACTATTCTGCCAACCCCTCTGCAGATAGGGAGATGGTAGCCAGATATTCTCAAGCTCTTCTCGGTGAGATCTATAAAGAACAAGCTTCACCCCCAGAGGGACAGAGGCAGGATAGTGGAGTTTTGTCAACCTCTCCATTACGGGGAGGTGACTATATACCCCACACAGCAGGTGATTGTATTCAGTGTTGAACTTGAAATTGATGACATTGCTGCATAAATTTATCATCTGTGTATCTTATGCAGCTGATGGCCTTCATGTTCAAAATCCCTTGGAGTCTTTAAAGGGGACAAGCAGAGGTGTTGTACCTTTGGATTTAGGGGGTGCTGCCTTGGATGCCGCTGCTCAGGGCGAGGAGACAACATTGAGGCATGATGGTGAGGGCATTACCGCCCTGGAGGAGAGCCCAGGCTTAACCCCCGTAGAGGGAAATCCCGAAGGTTCTCCTTGTACCTTAGGAGACACAGTCTGTCTTTCTGATGGGGAGGAGATTGGCCAGAGAGGTATTTCATCCCTTCATAACAGTATTTTGTATATTGAAACAACTTTGTGAGTTGACCCCTGATTCTTTCTTGCAGGGGACATTGAAGGGGCCAAGGAAGGCAATATCGATTTCGGTACCGATTTCGTCCGATTCTGAAACCGATACGTACCGGTTTCGGTATCGATTTCGGTTTCGGCCGAAACCAATTGAAACCATTTAAAAAATTAAAAAAATAATGAAAATGTCTGGTTTCGGACCGAAACAGGTCGGTTTCGGTCGAAACCCTTAATGGTTTCGTCCGAAACCATTAAAAAATATTTTTTTAATGGTTTCGGACATGCTACGGTGATTTGGCCTGGTTTCGGATCGGTACCGACCGAAACGTATCGGTTTCGGCCGATACTGCCAACCCTGGAAGGGGCTGAATTTGCCTTATTGAGCAGAGATGAAGAGGTCTTAGATTCTGCGGCATTAGATATCCCCATGCCTTTTCTCTTTCCCATGACTAATTGCTTTGGTTTTGTCAGCTGCTAATCATTACTCTTTTTATTATTTTCACACCCAATAGGGGGAGTAGAGCCCTGGGAGGAAATTAGGGATGCCTCAATCTCTGATGACTCCCCGGTTATAAGGGCCGAAACTTCTAAGTCCCCTCAGCTAGATAAGTCTTCGGAGGTTCCCACCGTCTCAGGTAGTCATTTCTCTTCACATGCTATCAGATTTGTTATTTGATGTAGGTTGAAAAATAGAGATCATAACCATTCTCATTATTTTCTTCCCTTTTCCTTCTTTTTGTTCTGGCAACTTCTTTCAAAGAAACTTTCCTGCAGATGGACGGCTTCCCCTGCCATGGGATTGAGTGACCAGATGGCCCTCAAATTACACCTTTTGTAGGGGCAGCCCTTATGGTTGACACTCTGATTGGCGGCACCCGGAGTTTATTCCAGGGGGCCGAGCTTCCTCTAGTGGAGACTGTTCGCAACACCCTTATGGCTGCCACGCGAAGCTATCATGGGTTAGGGTTGCCGAAGGAACCCTGGATGGCAGCAGTGGATAACACTTGGCAAGAATTTCAGCAGCTGTATAAAGCCTCGAATTGGAAAGCCCAGAAACTAAGGATCCGGCAGCTGGAAGATGAAATACAGGCAATATGTGCCCAGATCGACGAGAGGAGATCCCATGCTGAGAGAGTTAGAGATCACCGCAGCTCTCTTGAGACTACCATTGCTGAGAGCAGGAGTCAGGTTGCCTCGCTTCAGGAGACTGTGCGGACCATCTTGCAGAGAATCGCGGCCTTGGAAGTTTCAAGTGAAACTAATGCCAAAGCGATTCAGGAGGCGCAGGTTGAGGAGAGCACTCTTGCAGTGGAGTGCTCAAACATGGAGGAGGCCCTTGCCACAAAAGAACAGGAGCTCGCCGATTTAATGAAGTAAAAGCCCTCTCATCTTTAAGTCGGTATATTTCTTTTTCTTCAGCCCGTTGCTCGTTTTATATTCTCTTCCATTCATTATTTTGCAACTACCCCCAGGGGCTTGTCTTGGACTCCAATTTTGCAGATGAATAGTGAAATTGTTCGTACATTGACAGCGGCATAACTTCTTTTGTTATGGAAACTGCTGAGAATTTCTTCCTCTTTTTTTTCTTTTCTCTTTTTTTCTTCTCTTTTTTTCTTCTCTTTTTTTTTCACATTACCAACTTCACCGCCCTTTCGGGTTTTCGCCGAAGCTGGCCCCCTTTAGCTTTTTCCAGCGCGTCCTTTCGAGTTTTCACGCTGAGGGGTTACCCAATTTTGCCTGAGACGCCCTTTCAGATTTTCACCTCAGTCAGGTTTCTTAGGCCTTTTGCCCTCAGCCACCCCTGTGATGGGAATGGCTAAGTCCGCCGGGGCACCTCTATTTTAAGCCCCATTTTTTTTTTTTCTTTTTTTTTTAGGATCACTCTTGACAACAAGGTCACACCCTCGGGGTATAAGTGGATGAGTTGTAGTCGACCAGGAAACTTGGAGGCCGAAGATTCAGGGACTTGGTGCTAACCAATGAAATTGGAAAGCGACTCGGAATTTGGGATTTAGGGGGCCAACCAAAGAAATTGGAAAGCCGAGACTTGAATTTGGGATTTAGGGGGCTGACCAATGAAATCGGAAAGCCGAAACTTGAACTTTGGGATTTAGGGGGCTGACCGATGAGATTGGAAAGCCAAAACTTGAAATTTCGGATTTAGGGTGGCTGACCAATGGAATTGCGAAACTTGAAATTTCGGATTTAGGGTGGCTGACCAATGGAATCGGAAAGCCGAAACTTGGGATTTCGGATTTAGGGTGACTGACCAATGAAACTGGAAAGCCGAAACTTGGGATTTTGGGATTTAGGGTGGCTGACCAATGAAATTAGAAAGCCGAAACTTGGGATTTTGGATTTAGGGTGGCTGACCAATGAAATTGGAAAGCCGAAACTTGAAATTTTGGATTTAGGGTGGCTAACCAATGAAATTGGAAAGCCGAAACTTGGGATTTTGGGATTTAGGGTGGCTGACCAATGAAATTGGAAAGCCGAGGGATTTAGGGTGGCTGACCAATGAAATTGGAAAGCCGAAACTTGGGATTTTGAATTTAGGGTGGCTGACCAATGAAATTGGAAAACCGAAACTTGGATTTTGGGATTTAGGGTGGCTGACCAATGAGATTGGAAAGCCGAAACTTGGATTTTGGACTTAGGGTGGCTGACCAATGAAATTGGAAAGCCGAAACTTGAAATTTTGGGATTTAGGGATTTCAGATTTTGGGCACGGTGGGACATGAACGAGAAATGTTCAAAGCATCCGTGACCTTTGGGTTCTCTTGGGGGGAACTCCCCTATCCTTCCTTACTCCCCTGCGGAGGAGGGCAGGTCTTGTGCAGATTGTTGCTGGAACTCATGCTCGGGAGCATAGTATAATTTCAAGTGCTTTCCATTCAATGGTGGAAAGGAGTTTTCCCCTTTATGGTCGACGACTTTGTAAGCGCCTCCTTCATAGACTTTGGAGACGATATATGGCCCTCGCCAATTTGGTTGTAGTTTGCCACTGGACCTTCCAGCCATGACTTCTCTATCTTTAATCATGACGAGATCGCCCTTTTTGAATGCTCTTTGTCTCACAAGCTTATCATAGGCTCGGGTCATTCGGACTTGGTAAAGTTGCAGGTGTTTATAAGCTTCCATCCTTTTGCCTTCTAGATCAGAGAGCTCTTCAAGTCTTCTCTGTATTTCGTCTTGTTCGTGGGCCTGGAGGCCAGCATGCAAAGCTACCCTGTAGGAAGACATTTCAATCTCAATTGGGATCCCAGCTTCCGCCCCATATACTAGAGAGAAGGGTGAGCAGCCAATAGGAGTCTTGTATACGGTTCGATATGCCCAGAGAGCTTTATAAATTTTCTCTCCCCAGTCCTTTTTGCGGCTGCCTACTATTTTGGCAAGTAACTTGCAAAGAGTCTTGTTGAATGCTTCAGCTAACCCATTGGCTTGAGGGTTATATATCGTGGAAGTCCTCCAGTCTATATGAAACTTGGCTGCGAGTGCATATATTGTCCTGTTTTTGAATGGTGTGCCGTTGTCTGACATAATCCTACCTAGCGTGACGAACCTGTATATAATATTATGTCTGACAAACTGAGCTACTGCTTCTCCGGTGACCTCTCGTAGGGGGACTGCTTCGGCCCAACGAGAAAAATAGTCTGTTGCAGCCAGTATGAACTTGTGACCTTTAGAAGATGGAGGAAACGGCCCGACTATGTCCATTCCCCATTCTGCAAATGGCAAAGTGGGGGCCGTGGGTGTAGTGAGCCTGGCGGCTTTCTCGGGACTGGACCAAAGGCTTGGCATTGGTGACATGTGAGGACATATCGATTGCAGTCCGCATACATTGCGGGCCAATAAAAGCCTTTAAGCTTTATATTGATCTTCATTTTATCTCCAGCTTGATGAGCACCGCAAAGTCCTGAGTGGACCTCGGGCATGACTATTTTAGCTTCCTTGGGCGAAAGACAACGCAAGAGAACATATTTATCTTTTTCATGGACCAATCTATACAGTTGGTCGCCTATTAGCTTATAGGACGCTGCTCTGCGCAGGAATTGAATCCTTTGGGCCCGGTCAAGAGGGAGACGTCCGTTCTTTATGTCGATAATGGGTTGACGCCAGTCATATTCTTCTTCCTGATTAGGCATGTCTTCTTCCAAGGTGTTAACCTCAGAAATTGTGGGGTCAGCATCTTCGTCCAGGACGCTTGGCATAAGTCTCCTGTGCCTGACGGTTATGTCCACTTCTCCCTCCGGGGGTAGCTTTATAGCAGAAGCTAACTTGGCTAGAGCATCTGCCTGAGAGTTCTTGCTCCTGGGGACATGATCTATCTCAAAGAGATAGAATTTCTCCTTTAAGTTCAGGACAGCTGTGTGATAAGGCACTAGCTCTTGCTTCCGCACATCATAGTCACCCATAACTTGTCGTATGACGAGTTGCGAGTCGCCGTAAACTTTAATGCATTTGATTTTCATTTCTATGGCTAGCTGAAGTCCAATGATCAAGGCTTCATATTCTGCTTCATTGTTTGTTAACGGCTTCATGAGGGCACAAGAATTGTAGAGAATCCCCCCTTGAGGAGTGACAAAAACGATGCCAGCCCCTGAGGCGAGTGTGGTTGCCCCGTTAGCCTCTTTAATTGTTCGAGAAGCGCCATCAAAGTAGAGCTCCCAGCATGGCACATCAATGGCCAGGGATTCTTCCCCTTTTTGCATTGGGCCGCCCTCGGTTTGTTCTTCAGTTCCCGATTGGGATAGAAGTGTTTCTTCATCGGGCAGTTCAATGTTAAGAGGAGAATCGGCCGGAATTGGGTGTGCTGCCAGAAACTCCGCCATTCCTTGTCATTTAATTGCCTTTTGGGGAACAAAGGTTATATCAAACTCCATAAGGAGTAATGCCCATTTTCCCAGTCGACCCGACAGGACAGACTGTTTAAGAAGGAACTTGAGAGGGTCGTATTTTGAGATTAACTCCATCGGGTGGGACAGGAGGTAATGTCTTAGCTTCTGGACAGCGAACACCAATGCCAGACATACCTTCTCCATCGGGGAATAGCGATGCTCGGGGCCCACCAGCTTTCTACTGAGGTAATATAACGGTTGCTCTTTACCTTCTTCATTTATTTGTGCGAGCAACGCCCCCAAGGAAGCGTCCATGGCAGCAATATAGAGAATCAGGGGTTTTCCCTTGATAGGTGCTCCGAGCACTGGGGGAGTGAGGAGGTACTCCTTGATCCGCTCCAATGCTCCTTGACATTCTTGGTCCCATATAAATGGGGCACCTTTTTTCATCAGTTTCCCAAATGGTGCACATCTTCTAGAGAGGTTAGATATGAAACACCTGATATAGGCTAACCTCCCCTGTAGAGACCACAGTTCTGTTATATTCTTGGGCGGCGGCAATTCTCGAATTGCTTTGATTTTGTCGGGATCAATCTCTATTCCCCGATACTTAACAATGAAACCGAGAAACTTGCCACTTGAGACGCCAAAAGCACACTTCATAGGATTCATCTTGAACTTGTATTAGCGGAGTCTGGCAAAAACCCGCCGCAAGTCATCTAAGTGGTCTTCGTGCTTGCGGGTTTTTATGACGAGGTCGTCAACATAACACTCGATCAAGTCGTGCAACATTTCATCAAAAATCTTAGTCATAGCCCTTTGATAGGTGGCTCCAGCATTTTTCAGGCCAAAGGGCATCCTTTTGTAATTGAAGATCCCTTTGGGGGATCGGAATGCCGTATGGTCCTTATCTTTGACGGCCATTCGTATCTGATTGTAGCCCAAGGACCCGTCCATGAAAGACGGAGCTTCATATCATGTGGTCATATCAACCATAGTTTCAGTAATTGGGACTGGAAAATCGTCCTTTGGGCAGGCTTTATTCAAGTCTCTGAAGTCAATACAAACTCGGACTTTGCCATTTTTCTTTTTGACTGGGACGATATTGGCAAGCCACACTGGATAAAGGCAGGGCTCTATAAAGTCCACCTCCAGAGCTTGTCAACTTCAGCATTTACTTTAAGTTCCAGCTCGTGACGCATGCGTCTCTGAGCTTGCTTGACAGACTTAACTGCAGGGAGTATCGCCAGCTCATGTTCTGCTACTGACGGCTCCAGCCCGAGCATCTCTTTGTAAGTCCAGGCAAAACAATCTTTGAACTCCGATAGGAGTTGTTTGTAAGCTTGTCTTTCCTGCTCAGTAAGGAGGGCACTAATAAAGATGGGTCGGGGTTCATTAGCATCCCCAAGATTGAGCTCAACTAGTTCATCTACTGTTGCTTGTCCGTCATCTTTGAGTTCTCGCGGCGCTGGCTGCAGATTGATGAAATCCTCGTCGTCATCAACATTGACTACGTGGAAGTCACAGTAGTCTAAGTTGTTGATAACGACCGACTGAAGCTGCTCATCCTGGTCTTCGAGGGCCACTTCTTTTGGTTGTTCTCTTGTAGAATCGCTAGGCCCCTCGCCAGAGTCTGAGCTACTGGGAGAGGGTGATAACCCTATAGCGTTGACAGAATAGTGAATCTTAAGGCTGGGCTCCCCACACGGAGGATTGCTTTTTGCTTCACTTGCAATAAATTTAGGCAGTGTAGACGCAGCTTCTATGAGGACCTTTTTATTGGAAGGCTTAGACTGATTCCAAGGATGCGACTGTGGGGGAAAAATCCGATGCTGCTTGAACTGGATAACTCCCCGTTGTATTAAATCCTCGAGTTGATCCTTTAAGACATAACAATCTTCTGTAGCATGCCCTACCATTCGATGGTATCGACAGAAGCTGGAGCTTTTGGCTTCACCGGCTCTAGACGGCCTGTGAGCTGGAGGAAGCTGGATAAGACCCCGAGCCATGCAAAATTCAAACAATGACTCAGTATGGGCCTTGACAAATGAGTATGGAGCTTCCATCCGTTGTACCAATCTCATCACGGGTGTTTTACCCTTAGATTCTGCAGGTGGTTGGTTTGCCCTGGTTCCCTGAGACCAAGTCTCATTTATCTGGCTCTTGGGATCAGTATGGGCTTTTGAAGGGAAAGCAAGATGTCTAAGTAGAACATCCCGTTCTCGTAATAGCTCTTGTACAAAAGCCTTTAATGCCTGGTTCTCTTGTTTCAACAGCTTTATTGTATCGGTAGGGTCCCCTTCCTGTTCAGTGACAGGGACATTAGCGTCATCCAATATGGGGCGTTCTGCTTCTGTGATATTGAGCCCGGCTAACTGACTCAAGGCTTCCTGCCAAGCTCTCGCAAAGCGGGCTGTAAGACGATGACCTCCTCATCCCCGGACTTGACATTATGACTGTGCAGGCTATTAACATCGGGGACTTCTGGTCCGGATTCTTCTTTTCCCTCAATTATGCAAGGAGCACTCCCCTGAGTAAGATCAGGATGGTCGGGAGGGGGCGAGGTCCCGACGGTATTTATGGCATAATAGACTCTAAAGTCTGGCTTGGGTCGTAACCCAGCCCTCTTCGATCATTCTTGGCAAAAGGAGGCTGCCCTCTAACTTGAGGAGGGTGCCAAAGCTGTTGGAAGTAATTACGCCGAGCAGCTTGTTCCGTCTGTGGGATATTCTGCTTCTGGCACATCTGTTTAATGCGCTGAGCCATATCAGGCATTTCTTGGACAGACTCGAGAGCGTTCTTGGGCCGCTCGCTCCAGCCGAAGTCGTCGTCCGAGGGGACATGAGGCACCACGTCTCCCTTGAAAAAGATGATGGGCTTAAGACGCCCCTTAGTTTTCTTCTTCCCTTTAGCTTGATATGTGACAATGAATGTCTTTATGGTCTCGACCCCATGCTCTGTAACACCCGAATTCGTCTGAAACTTAAAGATAGTTAAATATCTTATAGTTAGTCCATATAAATTTTATGTTACCTTAATTAAAGTCTAATATCTTGAACGATATTATTTAACGAACCTTATTAAGTAAATTAAATAGCTATCTTACTTTAATAATATATAACTTTTTATAGGAATGTCAGAATATGATCAATATTAGGTCCGTTGGATAGAGAATTTAAAAATCTACAAGTTTCATATTGAACACTTTTTCAAATTTTGACGTTTGGAAGGCCAAAAATAAGATAGAGTAAACTAGTTCTTAGAAATTATGTTATTGTTAATTTTTTAGGGGTTTTCTTATAAAAATCCAAAACAAACAAAAAAAAATAAATATAAAACCCAAAAATATCTTCCTTACTACGTGTCCTCCCCCCCCCCTCAATCCTTATCCCCTTCCATTCTATCCTCTCTCTCCTCCCTCTTCTTCTTATCTTCCCTCCTCATCCTTATCCTTTCCCCCCACCTTCCTACATAACCCCCCTCTCCCCCCTCCTCTTTCCTCCCACGTACCACTCCCCCCCTCCAACTCTTTCTCTCATCTCTTCTCCCCACACACTCTCTCTCTCTCTCTCCCATCTCTATTTCTTTCTTTCTATTTTTATTTTCTCTTTTTTACTCTCTCTCTACTCTCTCTAATCTTTCTCTACTTTCTCTCTCTACTATTTTTTACTTTCTCTCTCTACTTTCTCTCTCTACACTTTCTTTACTTTCTCTCTCTACTCTCTTTATTTTCTCTATATTCTCTATACTTTCTCTCTCTATTCTCTCTGCTCTCTATTTTCTCACTCTACTTTCTCTCTACTTTCACTCTCTACTTTCTCTCTCTAGTTTTTCTCTCTACTTCTCTCTCTACTCTCCACTTTCTTTCTCTACCCTCTCCACTTTCTCTCTCTATTTTCTCTCTCTAATTTCTCTCTATAATTTCTCTCTCTACTTTCTCTCTCATCTCTCTTCCCACTCTCATCCTTTTATTAATAAACGGAGAAGATAATACAGCATCAGAATAATATAAATAATTAATAAAAAGTTTGGACGGAAGATTTGAAACTTATTTGGACAATTTCGCCATTCTTTACGTATCTGGAACGGGAAAATTATCTTTTCCTACGCAAGGACTTTTACGGGAGCTCGGGTGAGATACTAAAGTCAATTCGGAAGTCCATTCTAAAGGTAGGCACATGATAAACCGAATGCATGTTATTTGGTATTTATATTTCTTTGATTTGATTTTATTTGAAATGTAATTATTCAGACTTAAGTCAGTTATTTATTTAATCCGATGATCTATGTTTAGAATCAGTTATTTATTTAGTTATCATTCTGTAAAAATATTATTTTCTCTCTAATCTCTCTCTAATTTCTCTCTAATCTCTTTCTACTTTCTCCCTCTACTCTCTCTCTACTCTCTCTCTACTCTAATATCTTCGAATGTTATATATATTTAGTTAATAATATTAAAATACGATCCAGTTATTTTGTAAAGTTCAATGACAAGTTTTGAGTATTGAGACGACTATGTAATAAGCATTATAATAAGAATAAAAATTTAATTAAGCATATGACTGTGTCACTTTAAGGAGGTGTGGGGCGACAAACCGTAGTTAGCTTCCGCTACGGGATTAGGCCCATTTCCGAGGACAAACGGACTTCTGAAAATCCGGAACTCAGAATAAGAAAATTATCTGGGGAATGGTGGAGTATTAACTCCCGATCCTGCGCAGTTGATCAAGGCCGATAGGCTCCAGCGTTTAGACCATTTGTCTTTAAGCCAACGTATGGATGCCTAGGTATGTGTTTGCTACTGCTTATAGTGACGGGATGCCTGTCTAATATATGCTGCCAAATAATATGAAGCTCAGATTTGATATATGACTTTGATATGATCTGAAAATAAGTTCATCTGTATAAGCTCTGATTTAGCTAAGATATGTATTATGCCACTTATATGTAAGTCAGATAAGATTTGTTATACGCATTCGCTTATAAATATGAAAATTATGTTGCTCTATTATATTTCATATTTCCTTCGCATTCATAGTATATGTACAATCCAGTGAAATTGTGCTTAGCTTTATATATCATGGATTTGCACAGTTTAGTATATGATAAGCATGTGATTGGTTTTAATGCCTACTGAGTCTTTGGACTCACTTTCGTTGCCTAACCATTTCAAGAAATTGACCAGTGTGCGTCTTGACTCCGACGGGCGGTAGGTCGGAGGATGATCCCGGGTTTAGTTTGGATTCCGCCGCGCAGAATAAATAGATTTAATTTTCCTTTGAATAATGAATGTAAATATGACTTTTGGATAGAGATATGTAGTACTATATACGATGTAAATTATGAGTGTTTATCTTATGGAAATGGTATGGTTATGTTTCTTTTGGAATATGTGATGGTTTGGCCTTTATTGCCTTGCAAATATTCGGCCCACAACACTTCCGTACATCCGCTGTGACGTCCCCGGACACGATACGGATCGCGGGAAGGGGGCGCCACATGCTCCTCCCTTTGAGAGACCAACTGCATGCAGGCAGGAGGCAGGAGGATGCTCTTATCTATTGATTGATTAATGAGGTTGGCTTCAAAGTTAATTTCCCGCCTCTCAGGCAGAGTTGGCTTTGTTGCAGGGACATCGGCTTGCAGACTGAGTCGATGTAGCCCGGCAAGGTCTTCATTTACCACAAAAAGTTCATCTTCATCTTCTTCCTCAACAATCGCTTTTTTGTTTTCCTTTATCTTTGACCCCGACTGGGGGTTCAACAGTAGGTTCCCCAAAGTACAACTGAGCATCTGTCAAATTACATTCATTCGGTCGAAAAGGAGACCTATCAGCAAAGACTGTATGTTGCTCCCCGGCCTTCGCATACTTGATGCATTGATGTAGAGTCGAAGGGACGACCCAATTTTCATGAAGCCATGGCCTGTCCAGCAAGGCTTTATATGAAGTACCAGCATTGATGATGTAAAATGTAGCCTTGGTGACAAAAGTGTCCATTGTCACTTCCACCTCCACTTTCCCTAATGCATCCTCGGAATTTTGATTGAATCTCGAGATTTTCACATCATACACCTTTTGAAGATAGGGCATGAGAAATAAGGACTTAAAGGTCTTGAGAGGCATTATATTAACAGAGGCGTCGGGGTCCACAAGGATCCGGTTTAACTGATGCCCGTTGATCTTTCCTTGCATGTACAATGGGCGGTTATGACATGGAGAAGACGGCAACATGTCCTTATCAGAGAAAGTGACTGTTGCGGCCAACGCTTCGTATGCCTGTGCTTGAATTTCGGCTACATCGGCCTCATAGACTTCTGGTTCTTGGAGGACTTTGATGAGAGCCTCCCTCAGCTCTTTACTCCAGGCAATGGCCTCCCAAATGGTAACATAGGTTGGCATCCGCTTCATGTGTTGAATGATCTTGCGATCAGCCCGAGCCCGAGCTCGATCTAGTGGAGGGATCATCTCCACCAGAGGCTTGGGCTGATAAGGGGGCTTCTGGGCCGGCTCCAACTTTCCCCGGTCATTTGTTTCTTCTTGGAACAGCGGGGCTAAAGATTCCTCTTCAGGAGACGGAAGCTCTTCACTGTCCTTGCCTGAAGGGCGTGCTTGGGCTGGATCAGCATGCTGCTCTTGGGAGAGGGAACCAACGGGATCAGTCTCTTCATCCGTTGGATTAAATGGAATAGCACCTACTCTCTCTTGAGAGATCGGCTCGACGGACTCCTCATCCTCGTCTGAGGGGTCGAAGATGAAAGTTTCAACCCGTACTTGCACCTCGGGGGGCTCATTGGGTTCTTCTCCCCGAAAGATGATCACTCTTTGGGAGGTAGTTGGCTGGGAAGTGTACCCATTGGAGGATGTTGAATGTCTTCCCCGCCGGCGTCCACGGCCTCTACCGCGACCGCGGTTTCGGATTTCCACATTGCGACGGCGGTAAGTAGCCATAGTGATCCTATCCCCAGCTGCGGAGAAGGTAACATTGTCTTTGGTTGACCCTCGTAGACTTTCTGGTGGAGGGATTGACACCATATTACATGAGAAGTTCTTTAGCATTTCCTCTGACTTCTCTATAGTGAGTTCTTCATCTTTGTAGAAGACGGAGAGTTCCTATGGAATAGAAAGTTTTTCGCCTTCCTGAGCTTGCTGGAGCATTTGTCGGAGCCAACTTTTGAGCCGAATTTTCCGTTTGAACTCCTCCCACGGGATATACTTGTCCAGTGGGACAGGCCCGGTTGGGACAGAGGGTATATAGTCTTCTAACTCTTCAATTAACTTTTGAAGTTTCTGCAAAGGGGTTAACTCCTTAGGTGCTTCCATGGCCGCCGCTTGCTCGGCCTGTCTTTTTAGTCTTCTCTTCAAATTCTGCTTCCTATTCTTTTCTTGCTTCTTGGCTTGTGCCAGCTCTTCTTGAGATGGGGCAGCCTTTCTTGTAGATGTCTGGGGAATGCCCTTGACTTTTGAGCCACTAGGCTGAGTCTTTCCTTTAGGTGACTTCAAATGGAGGTTCTTTCTCGGGGTCACAGTAATCCACTCTCCCCCTTGCTCAGGAGTTTGGAAAGTTGCGTTAATTGCTCTCTCAACAATTTCAGGAGGCAATTCTTGAAATTCGGCCACAAAGGGGCCAAGGTCTTGAAGTTTGCGTTCCTGAGCCTGCGAGGTGGAAGTCGCGTGGGAAGTTGATGCATGGATCACATTTACCGAAGACGGCGACCGTCCCCATGGAGAAGATGCCGAGGGAGCTTGAGAACCCTCCTTTAGCTTTATAATCCTCCGCGTAATCAGATCCTCGGCTATGTCTTTGAAGGTGGGACAATCATAAATGACATGTCCCATGGCACGGTGATATAAGCAGTAGCCATGCCGGTGCATCATACCGATCATCAAATCACTGTCCGATTTAGGGAGTTGTATTAACCCCTCCCTTTGACAGATCTTAAATATCTCCAGAGTTCTATGCTGGGGAAAGGAATACAACTTCTCTGGGGGCTCTGCAACAGGCGAGCCTCTTGAATCTTCGGATAGCCATCCTCTAGTCCTCGGCCGTCTTCTGGGCTCTACTGTGGCTTCTGAGTTATGAGTGGAAGCTGGAGTAGGTTCTCTTGCTGAAGGTGTCAAGGATAGGGCCGTCAATCGGTCATCTACGCGCCTCATGAGCTGTAGTAGATCTTGCTGATCGTGCCGCAGACGCCTGACTTCTCTTTTAAGTTTTCGAACAGCCTTCCGAATGAACAGACATTCGGACATTAAGAAATAGCCTCCCGCCAAGGAGGTACCTTGCGGGGCAGGGGCGGTGTCCAGACCACGCCGTGCATCCCTAGCCTGACTTTTCCCAGAGATTTTCTGAATGACATTTACCGAAAACCTCGATCCTTCGTGGATGTGAGGCTGAAGGAGATGCTTCTCGGTGTTTCTTTCATTTAGAATTCGCTCAGCAGTCTCATGAAGCCTCTTCCTTACCATGCTTTCTCCTTGCGTATCAATCTCTCCCTCTGGATGAGGGTCTCGATGCAATCTTGCAGCTCCTCGCACTCTCGAGTGGGGTGCGATATCACAGCATGGAATTCACAATATCTTGGATGGGCTTTCTAAACCTCAATGTAGGTAGGAGGGGGGTCGTGCACCATAATGCGACCTTCCTCTAAAAGAATATCAAATATCTTCTTCGTGTTTTCCTTTGGAAAAGAGCACTGGTGGGAAGGCCTCCATCCTGGATACCACAAAGTGGGTTTTATCCCGCTAGGACCTGCTTCTTCTACCCCCGAATCGGGGAATGTGAAGGCTGCCATTTGATAAATTTGGCGAGTTGGCCGATGGCTAATGACATTAGCCGAACAGGTCACCCGATCCCAGACGTGGGGTTGAGGAGGGTCAACCCTAGTCCCCTTCATTGTGATGAGTTGATTTTGTATCATTTTCTCCAACTCGTCCTTAAAAACATAGCAATTGTCAATAGTGTGCCCTAACAAACGATGATATGGGCAGTAATTGGGATCATCTGTCTTGCCGGTCTCTTCTGGCTTTTTAGGCTCTGGCAGGGTTATTATTTTGTTCTTCATGCAAAGGTTGAAGAGTTTGCCAGTGTGCTCCTTCTTAAAAGAGTAAGGAGTCTTCATGCGCTCGGCCAGCTTCGTGGTCGGTGCCCTATTTTCAGACCTTTGGCCAGAATCACCTGGCGATGTTGCTCGACCGGCTTCAGTGGTTGGAGAAAAGTCCACCGCATTTGCTTCCTTCCCCGTGGCAGAACGCTCTTTGGGTGGCTTAGGCTTTGATGGCGTGAAGGTGGGATTGTCAGCGAAGAACATTTCAATCTCCGCAACCACAGAGTTTAATTGGTCGAATCCCTTGATATTTGCCCCCAGAAGTCGCTCGCTGACTTCGGGGGAGAGTCCTCTTCGGCATATTGTTATTGCGTCTTCTTGAGCCGGAGGGTTGTCACATCTCATACTGAAGTCTCTCCATCTTTTAATAAAGTCTAGCACGGTTTCTCCTCGCCTTTGCTTGAGCGAGCACAGTTCGGCGAGAGACACCTTCCTCTCGGCTAGCTGGAAGCGGTCAATGAACTTCTTTTGCAGGTCAGCCCAGTCGACCACTGAATTTGGTTTCAGTCTGGAGTACCATTGAAAGGCGGTGCCGGTGAGAGAGGTCGCAAAGTATCGGAGGAGATAAGACTCGTCAAGCGCGAGCTCACCAATGGCCGTTATATAGTAGGCCAGGTGTTCGTGAGGTGACCCCTGTCCATTGAACTTTTGCAGCTTTGGTGGCTTTGGATATTCCAGCGGGAGCTTCTTAAACTGATGGTGAATAGGGTAAGGTACACTGTACAAATCAACAGTGGCTACCCCATCAACATGCTGGGCAAACATATCTTCAATAATTTTTTCTATCATGTGCCTTTGAGCGATGACTCCTTCAACTCCCGAGCCCAAGAGGATTGAGTGTTGAGCGGAGCTCGCGATAATTCAACTGCCGCTTCGGGTTGTGCATTATAAGGGATCACAACTGGCCGGCCGACTCCCACGGGGTTAGCAGGCCGCTGCTCTCGCCGAGGGTCGGTTGAAGTACCGACGTATGAGGCCTTTGGACATTTATGTTCATCTGTCGTTTCAGTTCAAACATGAGATTGGTCATTTCTATATGCCACCTCTGCATAGTTTCAAATTTAGCATCATCAGACATCGCCTGGAAAGTGGCCTTCGTAAGTGGCTCAAACATCAGGTCCGGATGGCCATCATCATGAATGCTTACAACATCCTCAGCATCTCCTTCCCCTCGGGGTAGGTTTTCTCCCTGATTTTGAGGAAACTCCAGGGCAACCTCTTGATGATGTTGTCCCTGGGAGGAAGTTCTCACTTGTCCACTAAGCTGGGCTTGCAGACTTCTTCTAGCAGCATTACGGGTATTGCGGTACACCGCATCTGCTTCTGTTGCCAGATTTGGATCATTCGCCCCTGCGGGGTCACTAGGATTGGCAGGATTGCCAATTTGCTCCATATGTTGCCTACCGGAGGTGTAACAGGTGTAGATTTGCATACTCCCACCTGTTTCTGCCATCTGGACTACTCTTCGTCTCTTGGGCACATGGCCACTAGGACAAAGGGGTGCCCCCAATTAGTCAAAGATGGAGGTCTTCACAGGAAGGGTCTCTGTTAGTCTTTCAAAGACGGAAACCCGCTGAGGAGGTACCTGGGCACAGTTGCACGTCTTAGCTCGGATAGATCCAGAGCTTTGGGATGTGAAATTGGGCTTGCGATAAGCCCCTTTCCTCTTCCACCCTTGCGTGGCGCCGGACGATGCCATGTCGGCTTGGGGCTGGGTCCGCGCAGGCTTGGTGGCCTTGGCCTGCTTAATTGCTTGGGCCTCCTGCTTGGTAACCCAAATCTGTTTGACCTTGCGGGGACGCCGCTCAGAGGCCTTATTGCTATCATCGGATTTGGTCTTCTTTTTGAAGCTCAGTCTATCCTCTCGCATTTTGTGTAAGAGCGAGAAGCGGTTGGAAGTGGATATATTGGGGACACATCGGTCCCGTGGAACCCTCGGTTCGACGCCGTCGAGCCGAACACGTAGATCCCCGACAAGTATGGACTTGCCGGTTCTTGAGGTCTTGGCTGCTGGCCTCCTATTCTGACAGCGGCGATGCTGCCCCCATTTGGCAGGGACGACACCGACAGTGAGCGTGTTCACAGAGAACACGCGAGCTTGAATCAGACGGGGCTGGTTGCCCCCGGCTGCGGCGGATGGAGCCGAAGAAAGTGCCTCCGGCTGGACGGCAGGGATCACCCCCAAGAAGAAGGGGGAACCCACAACCGCCGGGAAATCCCCAAACGCAATGGGGACAGTGAGGTAGCCAAGACTCGCATGGCTGGCGACGATGAGCGGGTCGTATGTGACCGACGCCATCACATTTTCTTTGTTTTTGAACTGCTTTCTGCTTCCTCCTGCTCAATAGAGAAGAAGAGTTAGGGACTTTACAAGGGCATTGAAAGAACTTTAGCAGTTAAATGAAGGGTGGGAAAAGTCCCACCGGGCGTGCCAGTCTGTTTACACGCGGAAGAAATAAACGAATAAATTTTCATTTTATTAGAAGGAAAAAATATGCACATGTGTTTCAGCTTTTTTAATGCTTGCATATTATAATTTCCGTGAGCGTGTTTTATCAGACGATTTAAGAGTTCGTGTACTGGACTCTTCCCCACCGACCGAAATCGGTGTTAATTTACATCGGATGAATCCGAACACCCTTGATTAAAACTGCTAAAGATGTTTTCTTGCCCTCATAATACTAGCCCTTTTGTCAAAATAATAGTTCGGGAGAAAACATTTCCTTTTCCCCCAAGATTGGGCATCATTACAATTATCCCCCCCCCTGCGGGGGTTTACTTGTAATATTTCCTTCATGGAAAGGTTCTAATGCAATTTTCCATTTCCATCAAAGCAGGACTTTTCATGCTTTTCAATATTTGCCTTTTCTGAAATCTCAGTTATTTCTGCACATATTTCTGGATATCTGTACAATATCACAGACTTCGAGGGTATATTTGCAAAGTGAGATTTCTTTGTAGACTTGGTATAATTTTTTCATCAACTTTGGATACATTAGAGATCATAGGAACTTTTCTATGGAATTTCTGATTTCCAATCCCTTGCATGATCTCCCGGGGGTAATTTATATGATTTCTCAAAGTGTAGGGGTGAATTTATAATTTTACACATTGGAAATCTCCCATAAGATCTTGGATGTGAAAATATTTTTGATGGTCTTCTTAATCAATCACCATGGTGGCATATAATAGCATTTGAATCCCTTGCATTCATTTGAACCCATTTGTACATAATGTACTTGCTGGAGGGTATTTAAAAAATATCCTCCTCAAGTAACTCCTTTACATAAAGCAGGGTTTTTCATATCTTAAGAAGACACCACAAAGAAGGGGCCGTGACTTGCTCGCTGCTGCTCCTTGCGCTGCTCTTCCTCTCTTGCTGTTGTGGTGTTCTTGTTGCTGTCTTCACTCTGTCCTGGTGCTTTGGCTGAAGCTTCCTCTTATAGCTGCTTGGAGGAAGGGCGGAGGAGCTCTATTGGCCTTCTCATCCGGTGGAATCTCAAAAGGTAAGCCCTTTGATCTTCTTCCTCCCTGCCTTTTCTTATTCTTTAACTGCAGTATTTATTTCTTATTCTCCTTCTCTTTCTTTCTTTTTCTATTTTTCTTTTTTGTAACCGCATGGGCCATGGGCGGAGGAAGGCCTCTCCGGCCTGCTAGCAGGGCGGAGGGCCTCCCTCCGGCCTGCCAGCAGGGCGGAGGGTTCCTCCGGCCTGCTGACAGGGCGGAGGACCTCCCTCCGGCCTGCCAACAGGGCAGAGAGGGTCCCTCCGGCCTGCTGGCAGGGCGGAGAGGGTCCCTCCGGCCTGCTAGTAGGGCGGAGGGGGGGTTGACAGGCCTCCCGGGTCCCTTTCTTCTATAAAAAGTCTTCGTACCTCTTTAAAAAAAATCCCACTCCAACACGTGGAAGACTTCTTTTGGCTTTTTGTTGTACGGAGGATCTTCTCTTTGGCCTTCTCTTGTGAGACCATGTGGGTGTTGGCACTTGTCATTTCTTCCACTAAACATATATGCATATGCATATGTATTTCTCAAACACTTAATTTCAACCCCTTCACAATTGAAGAGTGGTGCTGAGAGGTCTTCTGATTTGAAGAAGTCTTGCACCAATTGGATCACTTGCATGCTGGTAACATCCCAGAATTTCCGAAAGAAAATAGAAAGAAGTCCATCTAGACCCAGAGCCTTCAAATTCCTTTTGGAGCCGATCCAGTTCCCTCCTAGAATTTGTAAAATTTTGCTTTCTCTAGTTGCTAATTTTCGACTTGCCTTACAGACATTTTCCCGTGATAGTTCGTTGGCAGAGAGCTGCATGTTTGCCATATGTTCTGAATGCTTGTACTGAAACCCTTGGACTGGATCCAGCTAGCCCCAAATCTGAAAATCTTTATGTAGTTCTTTGATAGGCCCTCTAGATTAATCGAGATGGGGTTGTGGTAACTTATAATTCTGGGGAGGTGAAGAATTGATGCTTTCAGGAGTATGAAGTTCCATTGTACATTAGCTAGTGCTCTATTTAATCTTCTTCTGATTAGGAAGTCTGATTTCCTTTTGTTTGACCTTGTATAAGTAGGCCCTTCATAGCCCAAATCCAGCTGGTTGGCACCACTTATGGAATCCCTGAAAGTGTCAATTTACCTCCAAACAGTGCCTCTGTTACCTTATAAAATGGTGTATAAGTATGTCTCCTATTCATAAGTTCAAAGTGAAACCTGTATAGCCTGCCACTGCACCACAAATGGCGCTATACACCATGAATGGTTATATTCATTTCCAAATGGATCATGCACCTCCATTGAACGCATGCTTTCAGTGATGAGCCTGAGCAATTTCTCTTGAGCCCTTGTTAATTATATGTACGTTTCTCCACCAGAGTAATTTCTGAATATCTGAATTTTGTGAAAATATTTTATGGGGTCAACAGTAGTACCATAAAGTCCATTAGGAGCTCTAAAGGCCATATTGAGAGAAATTTTGTCCATGACAAAGACGTTAAATTATTGAAACAGATAACCTCTAAAGAAACTTCAAAATTAGGGGGGAAATGAAATAGTTCTCAAGATGTCAACACCCTCCAAATAATCTTATCTTGATACCACCCCACAATCAACGATGAGTTTATACCTTCCAAATCTCAAGTTACCTGATAAGCATCTCAGATAATTGAGAAAAAGTCCCAAATATTTAAAAAATAACTTCCCATAAAAGGTTCCATAAATAGAAAGTCGATGAATGCAGGGAGTTTTTTTATATAAATAGAGGGTGTTTTTCCCTCGACTGACTAATGCAGAGGCTACTATCTTAAAAACCAGAATCAAAATATCTGTGACCGTCATCCTTTATGAAGTCGATGAAGACCAGAACCCGGGTATGCTTTACTGAACAATATATTTTGTAACATACATAGTACTCAAATTGGTTCAAAATAGAAGGGAAGAGTCAGCAATCATAATGTTAGACGTTTACTAACCAGATGAGGCGCCCTTCGCTTCTAAGGAAGAATCATCCGTCTTTTGCTTACTCAAAAATCGAACAGAGGCCGGTATCTCTCCAATTCCCAGATTTTGATTAGCCTACAGAATAGACATCCTTATGTATTCTGGTGAGAGAATATTTTTCCTTATTGTGTAAAATGGTAACCAAATGTAGATTTGCACAGCTATTTCCTGATGTAGAATGCATTGTGATAGACTATATTCATACAGTAAACTTCAAAAAGAAGAAAGAAACAAATAGTATCTTTCTAGTAACATACTGCCAAAGGTGACAGAGGAGTCAACAAGGCTTCGTTTTCTACTTTCTCCTTCTCATGCTCATCTGCATCGACTACACGTGCACTGACATGCATCTCTAGTCCTTCCCTTGCTTCATGTCTGGTTGTGGGCCTCCTAGCTTGATTTTCAACGGTGCCACCAGATCTTGGGGCAGGTTCCTGATTGAAGATTTTGATAAATTCTTTGACCTTTCCTTTGACCCGGCTGCCAACCATTTTACCTTCCCGAGCTGCTATAGTATCACACATTTTCTTTACAGACTTTCCAGTGTCACTCAAAAGCATATTTTCGCTGATTGTTTGATCAACCTTTGCAGCATCTCTGGCATCATTCATCTTTGTACTATAGTCCCCGACCATGCTTTCTTTGTTTCTTCTCTGTCTGGTTCTTTCTTTCTCTCCTATTAGAAACCAGATAGAATGATGGTTGAAGGTATAACACAAAATGGTGATAGTTGTTATCTAATATTATGAAAAAGTTTACCTCCTTTATCAGAATAATCATTGAGCAGTTGAGGAATATTCGTTAGCTCGGATTTCCATGCTTTCACAGCAACACTTGCATCATCTTTGCTACAAGTGTCTATGTCATCTAAGGCAGACATTGAGAGGTTTAGTTTTGTTTCTGCTCTGCAGTGTCATCGCTTAGACAAAATCCACCACAACTTGTGCGCTCTACTAATGGACCCAATTAAAAAGGAATAGCCACAAATAATTTACCTGATTTATCGGTGATGTCACTCCGGACAGATTTTGTATCAGATGACGCATGCACAACTTTTTTGACTTCCTTTGTCAAGTTTATATCATGATTTTCTTCAGCAGCAAGACCACTCAACAGGCTCTCATCTTCTAAGTCACATTGATTGTGGAAGATCCCATGTCCTTGTGGCATATTTTGATTGTCAGTAGGGCAAACTGCTGATTGTGAAACTTGAACGGATACTCCACTTACTTTGGTTCCACTTTTGGTCCTTTCCTTTAAATTATGTGGCATAACTAGTGTTACACCTATGCTTGCCCATTTGTACATGGAGAAATGGAAATAGCCACCGTCACTATAAGCTTGTAGACCAGATGAATCTCTTTTAAGTTGCCTTTCAGTGTCATTACTCTCAATACTAGCAAGCCTGGTGGCTTCTAATGACCTGTCTAAAGCACTCTCATTGTAGGAAGCATGAGCGTCATTTTTTTGGTTGTCATTTGGTTGGACTAATCTTCTACAGTTGTTGGGTGCACAGGTAATTGGAGGAGAGATAAATACATCTGACACATTCTTCTCATTCCTATATGCCACATCTGTAGTGTGAGAACCATATGCCGGACTATCTGAAACTTCGAATGGTCTCGTGAAGAGGCTGAAAATTAAAAGGTTGCTAAGTGCTAACATCAAATTGACTAAAAGCCATAATCAAGACAACAGAAGAGCAAAAATGGAGTAAAATAAAAACATGTTTTGGTTCTCAAAGTTATCTAATCTCCCGAAACAGTGGAGGTCACTTCAAAACATGTGTTGCCAAGTCAGATGGGCTATGTCGGTTGTATTAGCTTTTCAGTAATTGGTGCTGAGTGACAACCCTTTTCGTCCAATGAGCACAGCATACACATGGCATCATGACAAGGAAGAGTAAACAATCCACAATCAACAGCTCCAGAGGAAACTGTGTAATTAACAGAACTGATATTTAAGTGTTGATTCGGGTGGCTTTTGCTTTTCCAAAGTACAGATAAATTCTTCAAATTCCATCAAAACCATTTTACTGGTTGCAAACGCTCAGTATAGTTTCGCATGCAGGAACAATAACAACGCACAGACCGGAAACAAGGATAAGAACGAGGCAGGTCGACAATATGCTATAGATACGGCAACGCTAACGATTCTAATGGACGCTAGGAACCTTTCCAAGACCTCAATGCAAAAACGAAACCAAAAAAGAAAGGAACACCAATTTAACTTTGATGTACGGGTCATGGCCAGTTAATATGGTAGACCCACCAACCTGCTTTCAAAATTTATGATAAGAAAACAGCACAACCAGCGATTTGCCGGTGCGGCACCGGGGACAACGATCGCATTTTACCAAACACACTGGAGTAAGAGAATCTGATCTCAAAGAAACAATCGATATGAGAAACCTGGACCGTGGAGGAAGCGCCGAGCCTCTACTGATCACGTCGCTAGCGGATGGCAGGGGCCGAGCAGGGCTGAGCACCCTCGAACCCGGATTCGACGAGAACAAATCCCTGTCCATCTTCCTCGGCGTGGAGGACGCCGACTCGTTCGCCCCGAAGATGTCGTCGAAGAAACCGTCCCTCTCCTGTGTCCGGCGCGCGGGGCTACCGATCCCCCCGAACACGGGCTTCTCCCCAAGGGAACAAGACCACGGCCGGCGAGGCGCCGCGGCCTCTTCCCCCACCCATCCTCCTCTCCCTCCAGCGGACTCCCCGGGCTCGAGGCGGGTGTGGCCGACGGAGGACCGCCTCGGGGGCCCGCCGAACACGTCGCTGAAGTACACATCGGAGTTCCTGTATGGAGGATGAGGTGACTTGTCGCCGCTGGCGAAGGGGTCGCGCGGGGCGTGCCCGAGGAGGGTGTGGTCCCTGTTGCGCGACGGCCTCGCCATGTCGAAAGGGAGCTCGGGATTTTATGAGGTCAGACGCTGCCGCAGGTGTCGGAGGAGTCGGAGAGGGCCGCCATTGGATGAATGCTGGGAGATGGCAACGATGGGCGCTGCTCGAACAGGAGGTGGAGGAGGAGAGGCGCAGTTGCAGGGAGGTGGTGGGGCTTCTGTGGGGCTTGTTGTCCGCTGCAGGGGACTAGAGACAAGGCTGGGAAGCGAGTGGCTGGGCTTGGATTTCCCAGGTTATTCCGGCGTCCGACATTTGGGGAAACTGGTGGATGTCCGGGGACGGACACAGATACCTGTAACTGTGAGGCGGGATCGCGCGCCAACAGGAAGAGCCGACACAGGACCAACCTACGGAGAAGTTCGAACGTTGTATCCTAACACTGACCAGTCAGATTCTGTGGAGAATGTTTCTTTATCTTAAAAGTGAAATAGGGTTTTTTGCAAAAAGATCCTCTTTGTAAAATTATTCATTCAACTACTCTTTTCCGTTCTTGCATTATGTTAAAAGTTTTGTTTTCGACAGCTTGATCCATTGGTTGGATACTCGGACAATTGGTAATAGAAATTAAGGGGTGGTAGAGAGTTCGATATCCTACGTTCTCAAATAATACAGAGGTGGGTGATCCGGTTAACAAATAACTCTTTGTTCGTAAATAATCCGGAGATCCTGCTATGCAAGTTGAGGAACATAATTGAACCTGTGAACTCCCCGTCACAGCAGAGGTGGTAAACCATCGAGATATATCTCGGGTATATTACTTTTGATAATCTTATTATATCAATACATTGTAAAAAATAATTTACCTCCGTTAAAAATTCAAAGAAGATTGGATGAAAATATCCTTATAAAAAAAGATATTATGCCAAAGATAGGGAATTAGATATAAATAAACAAATATATGAAGAGAGAGAACAAGTTTAGTCGCTGTACTCTTGGCGCCCTTTGATAACCGGTTGGTCGGCCGGTTGTCGGGAGCTTCGTGGGGCGGGCTGCCTCCCCCCCGCATACAGAAGTCCCATGTTCGACCTTATTCGACCAAACAAGTCAAACAAGGTATCCTACCAAGTTTTCAAGGGGGCCTTATAAAATCTTTTAAAATTATCTCTATATCTTCACGTTTATCATATTTATCATAATACCCTTTAAATCTCTTAACCGATTCCCTCGGCGTTAAATCCTATGCAAAACTGTGGTAACTCACTTATGTGAGTTTACCATTTTGCCCCATGTGGGGAGAGAGAGATGGTGCGGAGAAGGGGGGCCTTCCCCCTCTGGCACGTAGCACCCCGATCGGTGCAGAGAGAGAGAGGGTATAGGGCAAGAGATATGACAAAGTGAGTGAGAGAGAGATAACGTGAGGGAGGGGAGCTCTCCAGCTACTCCAACTGTTGTTACTAGGAGCTCTCCATCGCCCATCCTCAACCTCGACCTCGCCATGAAGAGAAAGAGAGACGAGTTGAGACAAGAGGAGAGAGAGGCGAGACAGAGAGAGTGTGGTGTGGAAGAGAGAGAGAGAGAGAGGGGGGACATAGTGAGAGAATGCAGGGGAGGGGGTGGAGGGGTCACCCCCTCCAGTGTCAACACCTCGGTGGGGGCAGAGAGATAGATATGCTGACACCCTATTATCGTCATTTACTTCTTCTTCCTTCCTCATAACCCACCAAACTCTCTTCCTCTCTTCTTCTCGTGGAGAACCCACCCTCATGTTGTCTCCTCACACATAACACCCGCATGCTCCTCCTCGTGTCAACGAGGAGTGCTTTAAAATGAAGTAATGTTACAAATTGTATAACAAGTGTAGCAAAATGACTCTTAGGCGAATCCAAAAGTTAAAAAAAATTAGAAAAAGAGACTTGATGGTGGAGTGAGAAAATCTGAAATACCATTAGAGTAACAAATGAGTACTTTAAAGTTTGTCAAACTAACAAAAATAATCAAACCCTAAAAACTTATAAAATCACTAAAAAGAGGGATAAGAAAATAATTAGCAAAACTAAATCAAAGGTATTTGAAGATTTATATAATAAATTCGGAATTTGAGAGAGTGAAAATGACATATTTTAACTTGCTAAATTAAGATAGAGGAAAACTAGAGATTTAGATCATCTTCGTTGCATTGGAGATGAAGATCAAAGGATCTTAACTAATGATCTTGAGATTAACTAGATGTGGCATAGTTATTTCCAGAAGTTACTTAATGGATATTGCGTCAATGATTTCTCTTTAGAAGGTGCCCAATAGTTCAAAAGATTTGATAAATATAAGTATTTCAGGCGCATATATTAAGATGTCAAAAGTGGATGATGCTTTAAAGAAAATAAAAGTGGATAAGGTCTTAGGATCAGATGGGATACCTATTGAAGTATGGAAAGACCTAGAAGACATTGGTATTCAGCGGCTAACTAAACTTTCAATGAAATTTTAAAGGACTAGTAAATGCCAGAAGTTTGGAGAAAAAGTGTTATAGTTCTTTTCTATAAAAATAAATAAAATAGTCAAAGATGTAATAATTGTCGTGAAATTAAGTTTATGAGTCATACTATGAAACTTTGGAAATGAGTAATCGAAAAAAACCTATGATATATGACTACTGTATCGAAAAATCAGTTTGGTTTTATGCCGAATAGATCTACTACATAAGTTACTGCGGTAGTTAATGGATAAAATAGAGAGATGAGAAAAGGTTTGTATATGATTTTTTTGATTTGGAGAAGGCATATGATCGAGTATCGAGAGAATTGATTCGGTAGACATTAAGAAATAAATTAGTCTCTAAATGATATGTTGATTTGGTTAAGGATACGTACAGAGGTGCTATTACTGGTGTTCGAACTATTGCTAGAGAGACTGGTGAGTTTTCAGTTTCTATATATTTGCATCGAGGTTCTGCACTAAGTCCATGTTTCTTTGCCTTAGTTATGGATGAAATAACAAAATAATTGCATGATGATATTTCTTGATGTGTGTTATTTGCAGATGATATTGCCTTAATTGATGAGAGTATTGATGTTTTAAATGCTAAATTATAGCGTTAGAGACATGTCTTGGAGTCTACATATTTTAAAATTAGTAGGAGCAAGTCATAATTTATGCATTGTAATTTTAGCAATGGGAGAGTAGTACAGGAAGACATAGTTCTAATTGATGGACATAGCATTCCGAAGAGTAATAGTTTTCGGTACTTAGGGTCTATCATTTTAAAAAATGAGGAGATTTATGACGATGTTGCACATAGGATTAAGGTAGGCTGGTTAAGATGGAGAAGCTCATCAGGAGTCCTATGTAATTGTCGTATACCTGTGAAACTCAAATGGAGGTTTTATAGAACGGCTATGAGATCTGCTTTGTTATATGGTACCGAGTGTTGGGCAGTACGAAATGAACGCATTCACAATATGTGTGTAGAGGATGTTGATATAGATGTGTGGCATGACTAAAAAAGACAAGATTATGAATGAGCGCATCCGTAAGGACTCGGGGATAGTCCCAATTGATAGTAAAATGAGAGAAAATAGACTTAGGTGATTTGGACACGTGCTTCGTCGTCCTAACTAAGAGCCGGTTAAAAGATGTGACCAAATTATAGTGGATGTTAGTAAAATAAATAGGATAATGTCTAAAATAAGATGGTGCGATGTTATTAGGAAGAACATTGATTTTTTAGATTTAAATATGAATACAGCACTTGATTGAAATATTTGACGGAGTAGGATTCATGTAGCCGACCTAAAATAAGTGAGAATAAGGCTCTGATGATGATAGATAGATATATATATCCGAAACAACAGTTCTTGTAATCTAGTTGTTTTGGGAATTTTTTACAACCTATTCGCTAAGTAAGAAGCCTCTAAATGTCACTTCTACAATTCTATTGATAAATAACATTTTTTTAAATATAGAGTTTCTATTTTGTATGAGGTATTAACCAATTGACTCGATAAGTTAATTGATATTCTATAAGGCCCTGTTTGTTAACCGAATTATCGGATGGGTTAACAATTCGATGAAAGAGAAAATGCATGAGGCCACCTGCTACACTCACACACAACCCCCTTTATTCGGGTAGACAAGATTTGTTCAACCCTTTAGGATAGAACGCCTTATCCTAACCGACAAACAAATAAGGCCTAAAGCAACAGTTGGATTATGACAAATCGTCCACCGAATATGATTATTTGTAACGTCTGTATCTAATATTACAATCCCACTGTAAACCCTTTTAAAACCTGATTGTTTGTGACATGGATGTAAAATGGATCAGATTTGACTCTGATATAGAATATATCAAGATTGGAGCTCAAACAAGAACACTGGTCAATGCTTCAAGCATCCATGGCTGATGGGCTGTCGGATCCCAATTTACAATTTTAAGATAATTGTATTATTTTCGTATTGGAGTTAGATAAAATACGTATCGATTTTGAAAACATTTATTTTTTTGCTCTATCATTTGCTTTGTTGTATCGGAATTGTAGTAAAATCTATGAAAATTTATTCCTATATTCTTAGAATATTTTGAAATTATCCATATACCCCTACTTTTATCATATTTATCATAATATCCATAAAATCCTTAAGTGGGTGAGAGAGGTAAAAATCTCTAACTTACCCCTAATTAAATCTATAACCTACTACCGCAAGGTGAGAGAGAGAGAGAGGTGTGGGGGGGGGGGGTGGGGGAGAGCACACGGGCGGGCGGGGGGTGGGGGAGAGCACACGGGCAGGAGGGCGCTCCTCCATCCCCACCGACATTGGCAACCCTTGCGGGTAGAGAGAGAGAGAGAGGATGTGGGCTGATGGAGGGGGTGATAGGAGAGGCGGAAGAGGGGGACCGAAGAGGGGGTGGGAGGCTGGGAGAGGGAGGTGGTCTGAGAGAAATAGAGGGGAGGGCGTCGGCGTCCCCTGTTGCAGAGAGAGAGAGAGAGAAAAGTGAGAGATAGAGAGAGAGCGAGGGTGGGTCGGTGGAGGGGGTGACATGAGAGGGGGACTAGAGAGAGGGTGGGCGGCCGAGGGAGGGAGAGAGAGAGGGAGGAGGGCGTCGAAGGGTATCTCCCCCTCTGGTGTCGACATCCTCTACATCTAGAAGAGAGAGAGGGTGCTCGTATCCCTTGCTATAGAGAGAGGATGACCAATGTAGGGGGTGACGTGAGAGAGGTGATATATAGTGGAACTCTCCTTGAGTGGGAACTAGTTTAGGTTTTTTTAATATTTTTGAAATCTTAAAGTCGCTCCGAGTAGAAGCGACTTCAAATAAAAGTTGTTCCCTCGTAGAGGGACTTCCCCACACTATCTCTCTCTACCATCTGGTCCTCTCTCCTTCTTTTTTTTCTCTAACCGACGCCCGAAGGGGAGACCCCCTCTGGCGTCTCCCCCATGCGCTCTCTCTCTCTCCCTCTCATTTTGTCTTTGCACCAGCACCGGAGGGGGAGACCCCCTCCAACGTCCCCCTCCCCTGCACTCTCTCTCTCTCTCTCTGAGGGGGTCTCCCCCTCCGGTGCCCCCCTCCCCTATGCTCTCTCTCTCACCTCGCCCCCTCTCTCTATCCCTCTCTTTTTGTCTTCGACGAGCGCCAGAGGGGGAGACACCTGCTGGCGTCCCCCTTCCCTGGCGTCCCCCTTCCCTTACGCTCTCTCTCTCTTTCTATCTCTGACCGACATTTGAGAGGAAGACCCTCTCCGGCGTTCCCCTCCCCTGCGCGCTCTCTCTCTCTCCATCTTTCTCTGTCTCTGACTGGTGCGGAAGGGGGTGTCCCCCTTCCATGCACTCCCTCTCTCAACTCGTCCTCTCTCTCTCTCTGATTGACATCGGAGGGGGAGACCCCCTCCGACGTCCCTTCTCCCCTGTGCTCTCTCTGTCACCCTGTCCTCTCTCTCTCTCTCTCCAATAGAGGGTTAGGGGTAAAACACTCCACTAATCTCGTATGTTACATATCTCTGATCGGACTTTAACTCGGGTCTATTTGTTTGGGGGATAAATCGGTATATCCCACTGAAAGTTATCATATTCCCTTTAGTTGTTCATACAAGGTACTACATGGGATAGGTTCATATCATGGTTTATCTCAGGATAACTTGTTCTACCAAAAAGATAGAATAAGGAGGGTTAGGATTTTTCATAATTCTCAAAGATATTTCAGATTATCTTATCTCCCAATCAAAGTATTTTGGTGTATTTTATGGAATATCTTACCTGTAATTTAGCTCATCCACTTAACTTATTCTGCAATCAAACAGGGCCGAGGGCATAAGGAGTTTGATTATTAGATTTTGAGGGTATTACGTGCGTACGATTATGGTAGAGATATAGATATAATTTCGAAAGATTATAAAAGTACAGGGAAATTTTTCCTTAAACTCTATCGTGAAGGCAAAATGATGTGGGAAAAAAAACTATAAGTAGCCTTTTCTCACACGTGGAAACGATTCTTTTTGTCGCATAACCGCATATTACTCATATTATTAGCGGGTTGTACTACAAGTCAATTAGTGAAGTACAATGTCAATAAATGTGTAAGTTTTATTTTAACAATACCACTTTTTTATAAAATTATTATATACGACTACTTTATTAATACAATCGTAGATTCAAATATATCAAAGATCATATTCATTCATTTTTTGATTTCGTCTACCATATAAAAAAAAGATGGAATCACAAGGTCGTTTATCTAGTTCTCTATTGTTATTTGCATTCCCTTGTTCTGAGAGCGGATTGATTGACCAAAATTGATCATCTAGTTGGAGGAAGTACCGTTCATAATTCGGTTCAAATAGAAAAATTAAATTGAATCGTTTGATTTAATTCAATTTGATTCGATTTGAAATCAAATTCGATTTGATTCGATTTCATGACGGATGAAATTGAATCAAATCTAATAAATTGATTTTATTATTTATATATTTTTATTTATAGTATATAATATAAATATATAAAAAATTTTAATTTTAATTATATACATATAAAAGTATATAAAATATAACTCTGTTTATTTTTTAAATTTTATATACATATAATCATTAAATATATGTATATATTATAATAAAATATGAAAATTTAATTTGATGAGTAAATTCGATTTGGTTCAATTTGAAAAGAAATAGTCTCAAATCGAATCATATTCACCCCTAATTGGAGGATAGCCCCATTTGCACGGTTGCCATTCCGAGGCTCAAGGGTGTGACTCTTAATCTTGCAACGGTTAAATTGGCATCAATATTGATGCGGTGTCATCTACGGCGTTGACTAATTTTGGTTACCCAATCCGCACCCCCTAATTCCATGCTCCCAAACCATCGATCGAATCCAAGAAGGAGCGTCCAACTACGACACCGCCTCCCCACAGTTAACGATTATCTGACTCAATAGTCGATTGAAACTAGTGATGTCAATGGTAAATAATATCTTAATAACAGTTAGTTTAGTTAGTTTAACAAATAAAATAAATAGATAATATTTTTTATCTCAATAAATTAACGGATATGAATACAATATATCTTATTTCTTAACGAATACATAAACGAATGCACCTCATTTCAAATCCAAATCCATATGTTACTGTTAAATAATTATATTATATATATATGTGTTATCAATATTATCCCTTATATTTAGATTTAAGAGTGGAGATCACAAAATTGCCCTACCAAAGAGGGCCCTAGAGAATACCACCGCCCCCAATGCCCCCCTTTCCAATTCCTAGTCGACACTAACCTTCCCCCTTCCCAATTCTCACCCAGCGGCTAACGACAGGAGGCAGGAGGCAGTGTCATGGACTCACGGTGTGTGGACTCCAGCAACCAAGGCGGTGTGTGGCTGCAGCAAGAGGCAGGGGAGGCTCCAGCGAGCAACGCGGCCGACGACTACAGCGGCAAGAGGGCGGTATGTGACGACATCAACGTGACGGAGGCAGGGGGACGATGTGTCGCGACGACAGTGATAGGGGGCGACGGTGTTGGTGGTGAGGGGTGACCTCCTCTCTCTCTCTCTCTCAATGGCGGCGGCAGCGATGTCATTACCCTCTTCTCGCCTCCCATCTTCCCTTCCATCCCTTGTTTGAGAACTCTCCGGTGATGGAAAGACCTTCAGGTGACGGGTGTTGCTTGTCTTGAATAATGGTAGTGATTTGCTTGGACGACAATCTTGGATGCTGAGTTTGGGCGGCTTCCTCCAGCACTGAGGTGGTGATTCTCAAGGAGGTGAGCCGTTTCCATGTGCTTGTTCTATGTTTCCAACTTCCCACCTTCCCCTCCATCCTTGTCTGTGTATTTTACCCATTGTGCCAAAAAGGGGCATGATTTGTTGTCCGGATTTGCTAGAAGAGTAGTGTTTTTTGTTGTTTATCTTTGTTTTCTCCATAATTAAGGGAAGAAATTTAGGAATGAGATGTGAATTTCGCAAGTAGAATTGATTAATTGCTTTCTAATTTTTCGTTTTTCATAAGAAATTCGTTTTCCCCTTTCTACAATGTACTTGTGTTTGATCATTTGCTTTGTATATTTAACAAGATTCCTCGTCAGCTCAAGGTAGGGAGTGGATTTGTTTGGTGAAATGATCTTTGATTGGATAACTTCTTAATTCTTGAAGCGGGTGATCTTCGTGAAACCATGTATTTATTTCAGTCAATTCTCATTCTTCTACTAATATTAGGAATATTTTTGTGGACAATCGTTTAGAGTTGTTCATCAATTTTATTTTTCTATTAAATTAAAATATGTTTGTTTATCTTATAGATTGTTATTTTTAATTTAACTTTTATTCTAGTTGAGTTAATTTATATCTCAAATTTTAGTATTATGTGCATTTTTCACTGACGGTTTGTTAGCCGAATGTTTTTATATATTAAAAATATTTTAAAACACATCATTTTTCGAATGTTTAGCGATCATAAAAGACTATTAGATACGACACCGTATCCGATCCGCTACATCCCTAATTGAAACTCCTCAGCCGTCGATCTTCCGCAGCTCTCGTCTCGTCTAACCGTCGATCCGCTGTTCCCCCGACGAGACTCCACGACGCCTCCCCGCCCAAACCAGGCGCCCAGGCGGCTTATCCCAGCCCGCCCACTTCACCCCTCCAATCCCTCCTAACGTGAAACTTCACCTCATCCCCGGGAGAATCCCGACGAGAGCGTAAAAACCCTGGTAATCCCCTCCTACCGCTTTCCCAGATCGATTTCTTCCTCCTCCGACCTCTGTTGGAGTTCCAACTTCGATTTCTAGCTGCTTTCCCGTTTCTTGTGCTGGAGTCAAGGAAGTTTTTGGTTGTTTCGTCGCATGATGCCTTGAAATATTTGTGGTTTGTGTTCGGGATTTTTTTTCATTTTACAAGGATGTAGAACTATTGTGAGGGCTCGTTCTTGTTGATATTTTTTGGCGTTTATGTATGGGTAGAAGGAGAAATTTCGATGTCAGGAAGCATTTAGCATGCTCTTTTGTCAAAATTTGCGTGCGATGCGTTTTGTTAATTTCCGGGGAATAATCGAGGACGGAGAACCGTTGTGAGGGTGAGCTCTTGTCGATTTTTTGATTTTTTTTTTGGGGTTAGAAGGAGAAATTTCGAAGGCGGGAAGCCTCTGCAATGTTCTATTGTCACGTTTCGGTGAAATAATCCAGAGTGTATAGCAATAACGAGGATAGTTGTTGTTATTCTTTGTTGTTTACTTTACAAGGAGAAATTGCTCCTCCAGGTAGCCTGGATAGTGTTCTTGCCGCTGCACTGTTGTATCGAAGTTTTCTGTTTCTTCGCAGTGTTTCTTATGAGGTTTTTTTTATTCTAGTATTGAGGTAACACTGGGTTCTCGTAAACCAGGTAAATATGGCGCCAGACGAAGATGGGGCCATGGCGACTAAGCCTCCGGCGCCCGCCACTTCCGCGCCGATGGTGGCAGATACTCCGATCGCTCCTTCTGCTTACTTGAACTGGGCGTCCGCCATGCAGGTAGGCCTAGAGAGTTGGGGTCGTAGCAGTGGCTGGGAATTCGTCTTAATTATTGGCGTTGCTGAACGCTGATGGCAAGATTGACTTTAAGTGGTGATCCTTGTTGCTTGATTGCTCTTTGTAAAACAGGCGCTGTATGGTGGTGGTCCTCCTACTCCTGGGACTCCTCCAACCCTCTGTCCAGCTTCTTCTTCTTCTTCTTCTTCTTATATACGGGGAAATCAGGTAATGGTTTATTGAACACGTGGTAGCTATTTCCATCTCTCTCTCCCCCCCCCCCCATCCACTCCCAAATGGATGATTATTTTTCCTTTTTTGTGATTTTCAGTCAGTAATGCATGGGCCACCGATTTCATACACTTCCTTACATCCTCATGGCGGCGTATGCACTCATTCTGCCATGTCACTGGTATTTAGTCTTCTTGCTGTAGCTACTTTTTTCCTGCATTCCGTGTGGATTCAACTGTCCTATTCAAGTTGATACATACAGCTGATGGTTGGCATGAGAGTAAGATGGGGATAAGACCAAATTGTTCCCTGGTTGCTCTTAATTTTGTTTTCCTTTTTTCCCAAAAGGAACGGGAACAGGGTAAGTTTTCTTAATCTCATTTTCAGCTCTTTTAAAATTATATCCCCATGTTTAAAACTGACTGTAAAACCCAAGGACGTGTGTGGGCGGGGGTGGGGGAGAGGGGGACCCAAATATGAGCCATTCTCACTTTTTATTCCTTCTTCTTGGAAATCCCATTTTCTTCTCAAACTTCATTAATGGAAAGGACAAAAATACCTCTACCTTGCACACTTACATTTCCCCCATCAATTTGAGTTAAACTTGTCAAATTGGCCTTATCCCTAAAATGCCCCCAAACATTCATCTCATTCATAAATCTGTCTCCATCACAGTCGCTTATTCCCCATCCCATAATTAACATCAAAATGAAGGTGTAATTTGCCAATTTCAGTTTTCTTGACGCCACACATGGGCTCAGTGTATGTATAAAGAAATAAAGGATTAACCAGTGTTCTGAAGATCAAGTTTAACCTGGAAATTATGGATGTGGGAATAAAGTAAAGTTGAATGAAGGTGGAAGTTGAAATGATAAAATGTATCCTCCGCAGGTGTCTTTGTTATTGAAGGTAAGAATAAGGAATTTTAGTGGCAAGAATCTTCAGATGTGCCACAATGTTATAGTAATGCTGGCAAAAAGGAATGATGCATCTGCAATATTTGCATCAACTGCCTAAGTCATCTGAGTCAAGCTAATGATATACATTTTATTGCATGGATGCATGTTCTGTGGTGAATCTGGATTGCCTTACCAATTATAGAAAATATTCATGTAGAATTTGGATAGGCTTAACAGCGGGACTCATTTGAATATAAAGTTGATTTCAAATTGTAAAATATCTCGTTTTCATGAGAGATTGCCAAACAATGTATCTATGTTGTTTTTTCAGGGGTCAATTGTGGCAACTAGGGAAACAGAAGCAAAGCCTTTAGAAGGAAGTGACCGAGTTCTGAAGAAGGCATCTGATGATAGCTTGGGAAATGCTGGTCCTATGACACATAATGATGGAGATGGTGATAATACAACTTCTGGTTCTGTAAATGTGGATCCTTTGGGAAATTCTGGTTTTCTGACCAGCAACTGTGGAGATGGTGATAAAGAAACTTCTGGTTCCATAAATGTTGATCCTTCCTGTAGCTGGTATGCCTTTCTTCTAATTTTGGCAGAGTTTGTTTACTATGATATTTTCTTCTTCCAGGGTTGTCTCCTTTTGCTCTATGATAAACCATGTTTTTTTTATCTTTTTTCAAACAAACAGTGATGAAAGTGGTGGTGAAGAGTTCTTAAGAAACAGCAGAGATGACGAGATTAATCCATGTGTAAGAGATTCTTTTTTTTCTCTATGATCATAGATTATTTGGTTAAAATATGATCTTCACTTACTTGGATTATAGTATAAGGCTGTGGGCCTCAATTTAATTAACCACCAGTGCTTTTAATTTCAATGCCAACTGGAGCAACTTTCTTTATTACAGTACATTTCGTTGCCGTTTATTTGGCTGTGGTGTACTTCGTGATCCATCTTTATTGTAATGAATAAGAAGACATGTTATATTATTAGTTATTACTTTTGTCATGATGTGAATATGGAGAAGCCTATGACTTTGCATAAATTGTTTTCCTTTCATCTTCAGGATTTGTCTGTATCTGGAAAGAGAAGTTATGATCAGATGTTCCCAGGTGCCACATATTTCACTTTAAATACTTGGCATTGTCATCATTCACATGATACATACATTAGGTTTTAATCACCCAGTGGCATCTGCTCACAGATTATGATCACTTCATGCTGTGCCTCTACTTTTGTCCTTCTTCCAGTAGTTACCAACTTTCTATAGATCTTGTTGTTTCAGAAACAGTGACAGTGGAATCAAGTCTCCCGACAAGTAGTTTAAATAAAGGAATGGACCTATGGAATTCTTCTCAGGTGAATGGCAGACAGAATACAGTTGGTCTCTTACCAGAAGGTCAAACTATAGTGAATGGATTGAACAAGGCAGTGCCTGAAAGACAAATAATGCATGTAAGAAGTGGCCTAGATGCCTCTTTTGGTCATATCATTACATTGTATGTCCTTTGGGAAACTAATAATGTGGAATTCATTTGAAGGAACACAAACTAGTTTTTCTGCATGAGCCTCAATGTGCACAGTGCACTTTGTTATCACTCTTCTGTTCAGTGTGGTTAATGGTTTCCCTTTTTCCTCTTCATTATCCTGTCAGGATGAGCGCGAACAAAAGAGACAGAAAAGAAAACTATCCAACAGAGAGTCAGCACGGAGGTCTAGAGAACGAAAACAGGTATCAATCTTTTATTTTACTTAGTTCACGTGGAATACCAGGAGTACAGAATTAATGGGCTAAAATTTATTTTTCTTTATTTTTCATGAATAAATGTTAGTTTTTTAATAATCCCAAAAGAGAAAAAAGCATAGTAAGTTATTTATCTGGTGCACGAATGCTACTTGGCACAAATTAATGAAGCGCCATGGTTTTTATTTCTCTACATTATGTGCAAGTAATGGTAGTAAAGGTTCATGCTTGGGAGCAGAACATGAGCGCCCCCCCCCTATTTTTCTGTTTAGTAGGACTGTATTCTTTAATTCAGCTTACTATATATGGGTGAACATTTCACCCCATCCAAGGGTAAATTCATGTATTAGTCTCTGCTAGATGCATGTCCACGTGACTCTCTGTCCACCTCCCACTGAATACCCTGTTCTGGAGCCTTATGCAAAAGCAAAATTATATGAAAACTTCTTAGTAGTTTAAAGCTTTTTTTTCCTTTCATAAAATGCATGGTAATGCTTGGACTCACAGTCTGGTGGAAATGAAATTAGAAAGAATCTGTGCCACAATATCAAAATGGCCTGACCTTGAAAGGATATGTGGTTAAAACATTGGAAGAAAAGTCTGAAGCTTCAAACAGATGAGCCTCTGGTTATATCTGATGATGTGAAGCAAGAGCAGTTTGCTTTATCCATTAAAGGCAGATTCTTAGTTGGCCATGTGCATCTCAGTTCCTATTGTTTTGTCCTGCATTTCAGAAGCTCTGCAATTCAAGAACAAAAAGCCTTTTGAAATTTTCAGTGTCAGTTATAGTGTTAACCTTGAAAGCATGCTTGTAGGTTAACCTCATCTCAGGAACTACTATCAGTTTCTTCTAAATTAAGTCCACTTTATTCTAACCTTATGATCCAAAAATCCTGGAAAGCTCTTGGGAAGGAATGGATTTCATCATAAACATGTACCCACTATCATCTGTCATATTCTTCAGAAGTACTTGATCTTCTATTTACAGCAAGATACAAGCTGATGTATCTATTTGAAGCAAAACATGAAATATCAATATCACGTCTACGGTGAAGTTGCTTGAATTACAATCGTACCTGATGTCTGTGTCATTGTCCAAACAGTAAACATGGGTTGGTGCACGTCTAGAGTTTTGATTTGCCATGCTTTTGTGTCAAAATGGGGGTGGAGGGTGGGGGTGAAATGATTTACCACTGGAATGTAGACACCACCCATCTACTCATTTTCCTATATTTTTAACTGTAGCACCTTTATCACCACTTCCTGTTATTAAATTATGTCGATAAATAAAAAGCTTCTGTTATCCCATTGCGATTCTTTTTTTGATTACTATACTTGGAGATTGTTGCCTGCTGGGAGAACATTGTCATTCGTGTTGAAACTGCTTCTATCTCATTGCATAACAGTGTGATGTACATTAGATACTTAGATGGATATCTGCACAAGTGAGAACATAGAAATCAGTCCTTTAAAGTGTTTTGGTGGTATATCTAAAACATGGTTTGCAACAGACTCTTTTTTTACTTATTGAAGTTAATTGAACATAGAGAAGTACCATATTAGATTTTCTTTTGGTGTAATTTTAGAAGCACCTAAGGAGGCCGTTATGTGCTTTTGGACAATATATCTGTATATGTATAAATATGTATTTTAGTATATGTGTCTATGCACTGGAGTTTGTGGGGAGAGATGTTAGGATCTGACTTTGGTTAGAACTGGCCGTGCCCTACCTGGAGCCATCGAACCTTGATTGAGTGCCTTTTTATTCTTTTGCTGGGTTGAAGGGGGGGAAGGTCATGGTCAAAATCAATTCCTCCTCTATTTCCCATCAACAGATTTCCTCCAACGGTGTTGGGTGACTACTGTACACCACATATCTTAATTTAAGCTTAATCTTGCCCAAGGTTTGTGTGTATACACACACATATACATATATATGACTTTGTATGATGTAATGACAACACAGGACATTATTATTAAGACCTAATTTTTTGTTTTCCTTATGTATTTCTCTTTTCCTTCTGTGTATTTATCAGAAAGAATGTGAAGACTTAGCAAGGCAAGTGGCTGAACTGAATACACAAAACGGTGATCTCAGAGCTGAGATTGACAAGCTGAATATGGAATGCAAGAAACTAGAAGTTGAAAATACATCAATAGTGGTTAGTATACCGCCCACCCCAAAAAATTCACTTCATGTCCTTTTCTTGCTCCTGTTGATTGTTCTGATGTTCCTCATCATTTTAGTTGCCTAAGGGAGTGTTTGCAACACACAAATTTCCCCGTGCTTTTATTTTCTCAATTATTTTTCACGTGTTTTGCAAAGTCATGATAATGGTAGTTACAAAAATATTTTCCAAATGTTCAGAATATTATCTTTGCCTCCAAGTTGTACTTCTTTACCTCCACCCATGGGGGAATAGAACTCCGGAAAAATTTCCCATCCACTCTCACACTACCTCAGTATCTTTCTTTACCCAATCTACATCAATAGTGTTTTTTCTTTCGGTAAATTATTTCCTGAGATATGTTTTTTTTATTTTCTGGAATGTTACTCATCTGGGAAATCCAAGAATGCAAAATCCCCAAGACTTGGCATTGTGTTACCAGTTATTTCTCATGCAATCGTCTGAACTTCTGTAATGGTTTCCAATCAATCACTTCCTCAATGTTGAAAATCAAGTGTTCTCATCGATGCAACTGAAAGGATTATAGTCAACCTGTTTTTTTTTGTTTCCTTGTATATGTTATTTATTATGTTACTGTTTCATATTGTCTCAATGCCATGCTCACTATTAATGTAAACCATTTGCAGGAAGAACTGAAACAACTGTATGGGCCCAGTGTTTTGGCTGCTATTGAAGGAGAAAAGTTAAGCGTGCCTGCCATTCGGATTCTTGGTGTTGAATGTAATGGTCATGGTCCAGAGAGAAGTAATTTGGTTCCAATGGTTTACCAGGATGCTATACTGTTACCAGTATCCAACAGCAAAGCTCAGTGACACTCATAAGCAAGTATACTTTTCTTTCTGGTTTCTGCAGATATTCAAGTGCCTGAATTATTTCATTAAACTTGTTTATGAACTTTTCCCATACATTGTCACATTCGGGTCCATTTTTGTTCCTGTAATGTAATACCGTCCTATCCTCGGCAATTGTTTTAAATATTTTTTTAATAACCTTTGTTAAGCTGTGAAGAAAGTTTTTTTTTTTTTATGTATGGGAACCACTGAAATCTCTTAAAGGCTTACTGATTCAGATTTCTGTTTCTAATTTATATTTGCAGAGACTTGCTTTCCCTGAATGCTTACCCTTTAGCTAGCTTAATGATTCTTCATGTCTTTGCTTTTGGTGTATAGATGCTTTCGGACGCACAACTAGATGTACAGTTGATTTTTTGTGGGCAGGATCCTTGCCTAGGAGGGTATGAAACTGGTTAGGCCCCCGCCCATAACCTAATGCATAATAGGTTCACATCCTCGCAGCCGGGCTTTTATACGGGATGTCAACAAGCAGGCAACGGGTCATATATGAATACGAAGTTCAGAAAAAAACTGCGTAGAGAAGTTTTGAGGACGCTAGCTGTGCTCTCGGAGAGCTAGCAGATTGGGAGCCGCTTTTAACCTTAAGTTTGTAAAAGTTTAGCATATGAAATTGTGAACAGCGAAGAACAGCGGGCCTTACTTCTACAGCTATGTGGGAGGTTACACCGTACCGTACCCCTTTCAAGGTTTCACTTCAATTCACAAGGGAGTCTGTTCCCTCCACCCCCATTTTCACGTCTATTACCCCTATCTCCCCCAATTAAAGAGTTCTCCGCCTGTGTGTTTTTAAATTCTCACATATTTAAGGTTGCACCCCGTTAGCAGTTGTTTCTTTAGAATAACATCCCTCTACTGGTTGAATTACGACGAGAATATCACGTATAGCGCATGCGCGAGGATCGCACGGTGCCGCACGTTACAACGTCCACAGCCCAGTGCAGTGCAAGCGCGGCATGCGGGCGATCATGGTCTGTTGCATGGGTATCCGCGCCATCGCCAGAAGTATACTTTTTCTATTAATTTTGATACAGTACAAGCTTAAATATTAATACTTTTGATATTATAATATAATGTTTAGAAGAATATGAAGAGAGATGGTCTACGATGATCTAGGAGAGAGAGAGAATTTGAGGCACGGACACAAGGAAAGAGAACTTAGGCGAGGGGTGTTCATAAGTAGTTTCAAATTGAAAAATAGAACTGTTCTATTTGATTTAGTTTAGTTTGATTTGATTTGATTTGATTTTAATTTTAATTCAATTCAGTTTAATTTCGTAACACGTCAAATCAAATCAAATAAATTAAATTTATTATTTATTATTTAAATTTATTTATATTATATATTATAAATATATTTAAAAATTTAAAATATAAATAATATAAATAATATACATATAAATATATAAAATATAATTACAATTATTTTATTTTATATTAATATAATTTATTAAATTTATATATTACAATAATATATAAAAAATGGGTTTGAATCAAATTAAACCGAATTTATTCGATTCTATTCCTTTCGATTTGATATTTAGGTTTGATTAGATTTGATTTAAAAAATTTCAAATCGAATCAAATCGGGAACACGGCTAACCGAGACTTTTATTAGCCCCAATTTGTTAGGAGGATAGCTAGGATTATTTTAGGATAATCCAATGGAATAGTCTGTCGAACAATGAGATTTTGCTTTGGTAGCTGGTCGATCATCCTGGGGATATAAGTTAATTCCTCGTAGTTCCATGGAACATGGAACCTAAGTTTAACAGATCAATTTCAATATAGTTAATATTTTGCATTCCCATCTATCAAAACAAAAAGTGAACTAAAAATAAATTATCTTATGTTATCTGTGGGATATCTCCCTATCAAAGTGAGACTTTTTAAAAAATAAAATATAATATTTTGAATACAAGTTTAGACCTGAATTAGTTTTGTTATGATAATATATTCGTAGAGACTAAAAAGTGTTTCTCTCAACTCAGACTACACCTTTAAGATTTATTGGATGGAAAAGAACGGCCGATCACTCTTAGAAAACTTTCAAACACTAGATAGAGCGTCAGAAGGAATCTTGGGAGTGATCTCAAGAGACAACCCTCTGATATTTAAGTTAGAGACGAGCGAAGGAACAAAGAGAATGTGATGAAAAAGGAGAGAGTTAAAAGTCTACTGAGTGGAGACAATGCAACGCATTGTGAAGGATGCTAAGAGACGTGAGGAATATTCGGAGAGTAGGAGAGTGCTCAGAGACAGGGTTAGAGCGGGAAGAACCGAGTGGAGAGCATTCAATCTTTTCCCTCTGTATTGCTTGTCTTCTACGCCATTGGAATCTATGTTTGTATGTGTCTGTGTCCATATAAGTCTGTCTGAGAACTTATTTATACCAGTTGTTGAGGTGTCGTCTCTTTCCTAACTTAGCGATGACGTGGTTAGTAAACTGATATCTTGCTCGATCATGGGAATCGTCCGTTGTCCACTCGTCCGATCTATGAGGAGAGATTTCATGGCAGGTATCTCGACGGTGTGGGTGTCACCCGATGCTCGTTGGAGTAAGTCTCGTAATGACAGTTTCAACGTTCGTTCGTTGACGAGTCTTATAGCATTTGGAATGCACGAACGCATAGATCTGGCCCGTGAGCTGGCCAGGCTCTCGATGGACCTCAACTGGGCCGCATTTTAGGACTGCTAATCACCTAGAGAGGGTCGCTACGAGCTTGACGTTACTGGACCGTATTAGGATGGTGTTACTGGCCGTGCTGGGCCTGGTGTGCTTTCCCCTCCTCAATATTCGACAAAATAATAGTATAAAATTTGATAGAGCATAATCAAACACTTCCTATCTGTAACCAATGAAAATTAATACTGATGGATAGAACTATTTAACACAATCAAACAAGCTGTTGACTTGTAGCTGCTATTACCCTCGCGAGTTGGCTCCAATAGCTAGACTGGCCTTCTAACCGGCGCTTTCATAAAATAAATCGAGAAATTTTAATTTCTCTTTTAAAGGAAGACCCAAAAGTTTCCATTTTCGATTGAAATCACAAGTCATTTCTGTTCCTACCTCAGTTTTTAATCAAGAACGGCAAGAATGAAAATAAAGGCACCTATTTTCATTTCTATCTCTGACACATTTAGACCCTACCTTAACTAAAAAGGATTTATTATTAACATAGGCTAACTTTTTTTTTGTATTTAAGGCAAAACATGTCAAATATGGAGATTTGTTCATAATTCAGTATAGTTACAGGGGTTGGAAACTACAAAAACAATCTTTTCCAATACATTACATATATATGTCAATGTCAGACCCAATGAATCGTCTTGGATTATATGAAAGTGAGCAATTAAGGCTTGAACGTGAGATGTAGTACCAGGCATTTATAAGAGGGATCACAGAGGCTTCCAGGGTGCAAAGAAAGGCCGCTCATGGCCATGCTATTCTAATGGTAAAAACTTTTACCAGAATGACGTGGCAGGTTCATCAGGTTGTCCGCAATAAACTGATCCAACATGGAGAAAATGTGTGCCATGGAGAAAAGATGTACCTGGGGGGAGAGTTAGCTACGCCCTTCACATCACCGGCAATCACGAAGCCGTGGTATCAATTCTCACGAGAGATGCCAATGGGTCAGGTCCAGGTCGGATTTAAGTCGATCTGACTCGGACCTGATTTATCAAGATTAAGGTTCGAGTTTGACTCAGACTCGACCTATGTCGGATTGGGCCGGGTCGGACCTGATATTATTTAAAAAATATAAAAATCTGACTAAGGTCCAGTTCGGCCCGATAATTTAAATAAAAAAATAAAAATTAATATATTTAATAATATAAAATTTATAATCTAACTAAATTAGTTAAAATTTTAATATTAATTATATAATTTATGTGAAAAGAAAATTCTAAAATTTTAATTAAATAAAATAATATAATTTTAATTAAATAATTTTTAAAATTTAAAATGAGAATAAAAAAAAGAACATGCTGGACCGACCCACAGGTCGAACTCGCGGGTCGGGCTTTTAAGCCCAACTAAAAGTATGGGGACTGAAAAAGATTTTACGACCCGACCCGAAATCGAGTCAGACCCGTGAGTCTGTCAGGTTGACCCGACCCATTGACAACCCTAATTCTCACCGTTAAATGTAACTACAACTGAAGTGTCAATCTGGAATTCATGTGGTGTTAGAATTTAGACATATTTTCCAGACAATCCCATATCAGTTAATGGGTTTGATCCACGTGTTTATGATTTTGGATCTGTGTATCTCGACATTATAATTTTATAAATTTCAACGTGATATCAAAACATAATCTTAAACTCAACCTATATATTTCTTAATCTCCACGACGTTGGAATTGGGCATAGTCTTCTTGGTATTCGAACAAGAAAGAAAAGATGGCATCTTCCAGTGCATCTACCGACGGAATGATGTAGAAGTTCTAAACGTGGGAAACCATGATTCCAAGCTCTAACATCTGATTTCAAACGTTACTTACAGATTCTTCGATTCATTCTTAAACACTTTACGAGGTCTTTTCATGTTTATAAACATGTGTCTATACGTTGTGCAAAATTATGGAAATCAAAGAAAGCTAAAATGGCAAGATGGTGCTAAGTTGGCACTCTCTCCTTTAAAAGACTGGATACATACACAAAGGTACACATTTGGATCACCGGGTTACTACATGATTATAGAAAACACTCGAATCGTGCTGACATCAAAGCTACCGTCAGTTCTTACTCTGAGATTAATTAAAACATACAGGCCAATGTAATTACCTAATCTCAGTAGCATAAATTGTAATGCCCTGGATCTCTATTGGATATTTATTAGGTTTTTCGGATGCCTCATTTTTAACCGTTCACCATCTCTCTTCGTTCTCTCTCGTTTCAGGGTCTCTCGGCGCGGGGTGCACACCGTTGCGGAGTTGGCCGAGGCGAGGACGCGATGGAGTGATCGGGATGCGGGATGGGGCGGCGGTTTGAGCGTGGCGGGCGCGATCCCTCTGTGGATTCCGAGAGGGCGTCGTTCGTGATTCGGTGGTTTTCGGCGTGGTTTAGTCCCCTTGGGGCGCGGTTTCTTCGGTGGAGGTAGGGAGATGGATCACCACTTCGTCCTCTACGTTTTCCCTGTTTCTGTGCGTGGTTTGGCGCTAGAACGGGTTAGATCGGGCTGGTTTGGGAAAAACTGATGTTTTTGGGGTTTTCAGGGTTCGCCGGAGAACGGCAACCATTCTCGGTCCAGTTAGTGTTAAAATGACCGCTGGGATGTCTGGATCCCATTCACGTAGGTTTCGTGTCGATTGGTCGTCATTCGGGGCCGGTAGGAGTCCGGGAACCTCGGTGACTCGTTTTGGGTCGATTTGAGGAAATCGCCTTGATCTCGCGATCCGGCGCGTGCATGTGGTGTTTTTAGCCTCTAGGGATTGTGTTTCGTTGTGTGGTCCTTTTGAGACCATTTATCCCGTTGTGTGGTTCCCGTGCGACCGCCCATCCTGTTGAGTCGTTTGGTGTGTCGTTGGCCGGTTCGGGTCAACCCGGTGTGACCCAGTGGTTGACATGTGACCCGGTGTGTGTGTCTCGACGGTTCTGTCCAACTCGAGACGGTTGTTCTAGATGGCTCGAGGTATCGTCTTACCTCGGTTCGCGTGTCCAGGTGTGCTGAGGGTCTTGGTGTTCCCTCAGGTTTTCGTGAGTTGTTTCCTCTGTGTAAGTCGTTTCCCGGCTTAGGATTAGCTCAATTGGCGGTGTGTTACCGCTTTGCACGACGATCTTGACCCTGAGTTGCGTAACTCAAGGATCGTGGTGTTTGCAGGTCTAGTTGTCTTATCTTGAGTCTGTTGGCAGTTGGTGTCCTGCCTTTGTGCTTTGTAGTACGGGCGACAGCGCGGCCTGGCCTATCAGTACTCCAGCACTCGTGTTTCAGAGTCTCCGTGTCTTGTGAGCCTCCACTGGTTGTAGCCCTACGACGCGGTCGACCCACCAGGGAGAGGTGGTAGGGTATCCCGATTAACGGTTCCTAAGCTGTTCCGTGGGCCCCCGGCTTGGCCGTAGCGTCCTACGGAGGGGGAAAAACTAGCTAGAGGGCCTGGCTCAGGCAAGAGCCAGTGTGTGCACACGTGGTCAGGGGCTGAGGACATGCGCCGACGGGCGTGACCCTGACTAGTCACTTGTTACTGTAGCTCCTGTTCTGGTGCTGTGGTTGTGTCGTAGTCTCTGTCGGGCCGTTGTGACGACAGTGTAGACGAGACACTTGTCGGCGCAGCATAAGACGTCGCGGACGCAGTTGGCCGTTCTACTTGTGAGGTGGTCGTAGTCTCTGTCGGGCCGTTGTGACGACAGTGTAGACGAGACACTTGTCGGCGCAGCATAAGGCGTCAGTGGACGCAGCTGGCTGTTCTTCTAATGAGGAGGTGCTTCCGTCACATGACGCGTGACTCTCGTGTTTTCTCGGAGTCTGTGTTTCCCTTCTGAGTTGGTCTGTTCTGGGCTGGGCCTGGACCAGCTTGGTGTGGTACACGACGCTCCGGTCGTGTACGTGGCTGTGCTTTGGTGAGCGTACACGGCAATTGGGGCGTGCGTGCGCCCGAGTCTCTCTGTGTCGTGGTTCGAGTGGCTTTGAGCGCCGTGGTTTGTCGGCGGCTGTATTCTGGTGAATGCGGCTTTTATCTTCTTTTAGCAATAGCTGCTCTTTCCGTTGACGGCTTTCTTTTACAGCTTTCTAGTAGTAGTTTTCCTGCTTTGCTACTACTGCTGTTTTCGTGTTGCGTGTTACTGCGTTGCTTCCAGTGGGGATCCGCGTGACCCCTACTGAGCCAGTGACACGAGGCTCACCTCTGCTTTTCAGGTGGGGTGACGTGTTCGTTCTGCTTCCGCGGGTCCTGGAGTTCGAGTAGTAGCTGCCAGCTGGTACCTCCGTCGGGCTTCCCCCGACTCCTCGGTACATCTTTTCTTTCTGTCGACTGTACTGTTAGACTGCTGTCTTTAGCTTTGGACTTGACTCTGGTATAGAATTGTTTAAAATCTGTTAATTAAAATGTACTTTTATTTCTGCTACTTTAGCAAACCGATCTAATGAAATTTAATTGCTTGCTGTTATATCTGTCAGTTCAATGTACTACACGACAGTCCTTTTTCCCTTCGGAGCTTTACCGCTCTTGGGAGGCCTCGCGGGTTCCAAGTGATATCAGGTGTATTCGGTAGTCCTACCGGGTATATCTGGTATCCGGAATCCGGGTCGTCACAGTTGGTATCAGAGCGTTGTTGTGTGAAGTACATGGGAATCTCAGATATACAGTTTCCAGAGTCGTAAAAGTCTAGTACAGTCTTCAGCTGGCGTTAGGTTTCGTGATTTCCGTTTCTTGTCGTTGTGGGTCTTTTCTTGGTAAGCTGCTCGATGCATGACTCGTTCCTCTGTAGTCGTGTGTCCAGCTGCTGTCATGCCTTGAGGTGACCCAGCTTGCAGTTGTGTTCCATGGTTCTGTATCCTGTACGGAGCCGGAATCCTGCAAGTGCTCCCGTTGTTGTTGTTCTTATAAGCGCTGTTTCTTTATGATTTTATCTATCATTAGTACTTTGTGGACCAACTCATGTCGGTTCGCTTTGCTATACTCTCTTCCCTGGTAGAGTTAGCTTGCGACTCGATCAGGTGTCTCGTGGTCCGGTGATGTTGTTGTGTTGTCGTTTCTCCGTGAATTTGTCACTGGTGTCCCCTGTGCCAGGTGTTCCTGTCGCCTTTGGCACTGGAGCCGATGATGTTGTCAGGCGGTCAGCTGAGAGGACTGTGTTTCCTTGTTTAAGCTGCTCCCTGATGTGTTTGTCGTTTTGTTTCTCGGTATCTGTTGTTCTGGCAATCGTGTCTCTTTTCCCTGTGAGACGTAAGCGATGTTGCCGCGCTTCAGAGGTGTCGGACGTCTGTTCCCTTGTGTCGCGCTCACTTCCGAGCGTGTACTCGTGATAATGGTCTGACGATGTTTCTCTGGGCTTTGTTTCTCGTGTTTTGTGTCGTTTCGCAGTTAGGTTGTCGGGTTGTTCTTCCCTGCTTCTTCCTTCTTATAGTCCTTAATTTCGAGGACGAAATTTCTTAAAGGAGGGGAGGATGTAATGCCCTGGATCTCTATTGGATATTTATTAGGTTTTTCGGATGCCTCATTTTTAACCGTTCACCATCTCTCTTCGTTCTCTCTCGTTTCAGGGTCTCTCGGCGCGGGGTGCACACCGTTGCGGAGTTGGCCGAGGCGAGGACGCGATGAGTGATCGGGACGCGGGATGGGGCGGCGGTTTGAGCGTGTGGCGGGCGCGATCCCTCGGTGGATTCCGAGAGGGCGTCGTTCGTGATTCGGTGGTTTTCGGCGTGGTTTAGTCCCCTTGGGGCGCGGTTTCTTCGGTGGAGGTAGGGAGATGGATCACCACTTCGTCCTCTACGTTTTCCCTGTTTCTGTGCGTGGTTTGGCGCTAGAACGGGTTAGATCGGGCTGGTTTGGGAAAAACTGATGTTTTTGGGGTTTTCAGGGTTCGCCGGAGAACGGCAACCATTCTCGGTCCAGTTAGTGTTAAAATGACCGCTGGGATGTCTGGATCCCATTCACGTAGGTTTCGTGTCGATTGGTCGTCATTCGGGGCCGGTAGGAGTCCGGGAACCTCGGTGACTCGTTTTGGGTCGATTTGAGGAAATCGCCTTGATCTCGCGATCCGGCGCGTGCATGTGGTGTTTTTAGCCTCTAGGGATTGTGTTTCGTTGTGTGGTCCTTTTGAGACCATTTATCCCGTTGTGTGGTTCCCGTGCGACCGCCCATCCTGTTGAGTCGTTTGGTGTGTCGTTGGCCGGTTCGGGTCAACCCGGTGTGACCCAGTGGTTGACATGTGACCCGGTGTGTGTGTCTCGACGGTTCTGTCCAACTCGAGACGGTTGTTCTAGATGGCTCGAGGTATCGTCTTACCTCGGTTCGCGTGTCCAGGTGTGCTGAGGGTCTTGGTGTTCCCTCAGGTTTTCGTGAGTTGTTTCCTCTGTGTAAGTCGTTTCCCGGCTTAGGATTAGCTCAATTGGCGGTGTGTTACCGCTTTGCACGACGATCTTGACCCTGAGTTGCGTAACTCAAGGATCGTGGTGTTTGCAGGTCTAGTTGTCTTATCTTGAGTCTGTTGGCAGTTGGTGTCCTGCCTTTGTGCTTTGTAGTACGGGCGACAGCGCGGCCTGGCCTATCAGTACTCCAGCACTCGTGTTTCAGAGTCTCCGTGTCTTGTGAGCCTCCACTGGTTGTAGCCCTACGACGCGGTCGACCCACCAGGGAGAGGTGGTAGGGTATCCCGATTAACGGTTCCTAAGCTGTTCCGTGGGCCCCCGGCTTGGCCGTAGCGTCCTACGGAGGGGGAAAAACTAGCTAGAGGGCCTGGCTCAGGCAAGAGCCAGTGTGTGCACACGTGGTCAGGGGCTGAGGACATGCGCCGACGGGCGTGACCCTGACTAGTCACTTGTTACTGTAGCTCCTGTTCTGGTGCTGTGGTTGTGTCGTAGTCTCTGTCGGGCCGTTGTGACGACAGTGTAGACGAGACACTTGTCGGCGCAGCATAAGACGTCGCGGACGCAGTTGGCCGTTCTACTTGTGAGGTGGTCGTAGTCTCTGTCGGGCCGTTGTGACGACAGTGTAGACGAGACACTTGTCGGCGCAGCATAAGGCGTCAGTGGACGCAGCTGGCTGTTCTTCTAATGAGGAGGTGCTTCCGTCACATGACGCGTGACTCTCGTGTTTTCTCGGAGTCTGTGTTTCCCTTCTGAGTTGGTCTGTTCTGGGCTGGGCCTGGACCAGCTTGGTGTGGTACACGACGCTCCGGTCGTGTACGTGGCTGTGCTTTGGTGAGCGTACACGGCAATTGGGGCGTGCGTGCGCCCGAGTCTCTCTGTGTCGTGGTTCGAGTGGCTTTGAGCGCCGTGGTTTGTCGGCGGCTGTATTCTGGTGAATGCGGCTTTTATCTTCTTTTAGCAATAGCTGCTCTTTCCGTTGACGGCTTTCTTTTACAGCTTTCTAGTAGTAGTTTTCCTGCTTTGCTACTACTGCTGTTTTCGTGTTGCGTGTTACTGCGTTGCTTCCAGTGGGGATCCGCGTGACCCCTACTGAGCCAGTGACACGAGGCTCACCCCTGCTTTTCAGGTGGGGTGACGTGTTCGTTCTGCTTCCGCGGGTCCTGGAGTTCGAGTAGTAGCTGCCAGCTGGTACCTCCGTCGGGCTTCCCCCGACTCCTCGGTACATCTTTTCTTTCTGTCGACTGTACTGTTAGACTGCTGTCTTTAGCTTTGGACTTGACTCTGGTATAGAATTGTTTAAAATCTGTTAATTAAAATGTACTTTTATTTCTGCTACTTTAGCAAACCGATCTAATGAAATTTAATTGCTTGCTGTTATATCTGTCAGTTCAATGTACTACACGACAGTCCTTTTTCCCTTCGGAGCTTTACCGCTCTTGGGAGGCCTCGCGGGTTCCAAGTGATATCAGGTGTATTCGGTAGTCCTACCGGGTATATCTGGTATCCGGAATCCGGGTCGTCACATAAATGCCCTATATGGGATCTAAGGGTCCAACAAATTTTATAACCTGAGAACGTCAATCCTGTCGAGAGTGGTAATATATCTAGTCGATTGACCGACACAAAAGGTCTTTTTGACAGACCCTGAGGTTTGTTTGAGAGTAGGTAAGTATCTTCTTGATTATGCAGTATAGGTTCATGCAACTAAAGAACCACAGTTGAGTATAAATACGAGTCTTTTGTGTCATAAAACCAAGTGTAATGGGAATGTGAGAATCCCCTAAAGTCTATTCCCACTTTGATTTGAAAAGCCATAAACTAGGCCTCAGCCTAAACAAAGAAAAATTTGGGAAAAAAAGGGTATCCTTTCGTCACTTTCTTTGATAAAGATCTAAGTTCACACAAGTGTTATCAGGTGCAGTCCAAGGGGGCCGCGTACATCCAGAAAGGAAGTCACCTTCCAAGAAATACAGAAGGAAAGTCAAAACCCAAGTGTTCGTCATTTCTAACAAGAGTACAATCCACAGAGATGGTCTAGCATTAAGACATACCTCCCATCAAACAGAACCATCTGGGAAGTTCTTCAGAGCATCTTTGTTTCCATTCACATAATACTCCACAACGGCTTTCATCCTCGGGAGCTTATCAGGATGATAGTTCACATGGACGATCACTGGCTTTAGCTTGCTAAGATTATCATCTTTCCTTACAGTCTTGAAAAGAACTTTGCTGTTCATGAAGAGGTATATATCCATAGTTCTCTTGGATGCATGAAGTCCATCATACCCAGGGTGCGAGGGGAAAAAGAGTTCCTCATTAAAGACTGCTTGATCCCATGACTTGGCCTCTCTCATGAGCCGGCCCGCCACCCGATCAAGTAGCTCAATTGATGGAATGGTGGGTCTGATGTAAAAGAAGCCGGAGTTATAGACCCATATCCGCATTGTATGAGCATATCTAGCCCATCCCATTGAAGGCTCATCAAATACATCATTATACCCATAAGCTGTCATATTGTTGTGCCCGTCACTCATGGATTCCACATCAGAATCTCTGTAAAGATGATCAAATGGATTCTGTAAGTAGACTATATCAACATCCGAGAGAAGAATACTGTAACCAAGCTGTAGAAACTCTCTCAGGATGCGGAACTTCAAACCAGAAACAGCATGGTTGCCACCAGTCCTAGCAATGGAGTCAATGCCTTCATCAGGATTTCTCCGGTAAACAGGAACATCATTCACCTTGCATAGCTTTTCTATCTCATCATCCAATGCCACAACAAGATAATTACGCATGCCAATTTTCTTAATATTCTGGTACCACACTTCCAACATGTCTCTCACATTGGAATTTGCCAATGCAACTATCAACTCTTTCCCGACAGCCACTTCTTCAAGCAACTTCACCAATCTTGGATTCGCAGATTCATCAGCAGCGACAGGTCGATTTGTTCTTAAAGACTTAACTGTGCCAAAAGGACCAGCTTTATAATTCGGTCCCAAAACCAAAACTTGTTTCTCTGCTTGATCTTTCCCTTGCTCAGCCAACCGAATTTTCATGTTGAGTTCCCTCATTTGTTTCTTCAACTCTGCATTCTTCTCTGACATTGCAGCCAGCTCTGACTTCAACATGTTGACCCGTTCAGATGATTCACATTGGGAACTGACCTGGAGCATAGATAGCGAGGGGGTGAACAGGAAAAGAATTAACATTAGTCGGGATACAATTCAACAAGAGAAATAGCGGAACACATGCACGAAACTTGTCTTCAGAAACAAATTGAAGCGGATCAAACACCTATCCATGAGAACTTGGGCACTTAAAATTTTTCTTTCCCTAAAAATCAATCATCAGGTCGAATACATACATCAGATACATGATAGTGCCAAATTCTTCGGCAGTTCTATCATTTTGAGTTAGCAGATCTAATTGCTCAATATTCTTGAAAGAGCACCAATGACTTTGACAATACAAGAGGATCTACCCTTTTGTTCATTTTTCAGAGAATTCCAGGCACTTTTCCTCTAATCGATGGCAATACCATTTTTAATTAAAAGTAAAAGGAACCCCAGAAAGATCTAACCCGAAGAAAGGACTCATTGTCATCAACAAATACTAGTATGACTTTGATTATCACACCTTGAACCTCTTCCAAATCTAAGCTGTAAATTCTACATGACTCTAAGACAAAACCAAGACAGTAAATTTATTGGGACGATGGCGACAATTCTGCAAGTTCTAATGCAAAAGGTAGATGAACTTGATCTCTAGTTTGTTTCTTCGATTCTGTGCAGAGGGATTAGATTTTAAAATATATATATACAATAAACTCCACTTCCCCAGCTCAGGTCCTCACAACCAGAGGGAACACCCTGCTACCAGGAGATCAAGACTTTGCTCCACTTTCCTGCTAATACCCTTTGAAGGGAACACAAACACCAATTTCGAGTGCTTCAAGCAAACGATCACAATTCAAAACTAACTATTTCTGTCTTTTAATTGGCAAACAATAAGAACCTTCAACTCTTCTTCTGATCATCCAATTCGCACACTTTGTGACAGCTTCCAAAGTCAATACTTTCCCCCAAACACAAAAAAGGAAACGTAGACGCAAGATTTGAACTTTATCTGCATGAGAAGTAGCGCGCAACCTACCTTCGAAGATATCACGCCGACACGCCCCTGCAGAAGGCGGGGCGAGTGGGGGAAGATCCCGTCGGGATAGACGAGGGCGAAGACGCACCCGACCAGGACGCCGATCCCGACCGCCATGCCGATCCGCGACCCGCGGGACCAGGAGGGCGAGGACCCGCTGCCCCTCATCAGAGGCGCGGCGCGCCCCGACATCGTCGCAGGCCTACGATGCCGGGGAAGAAGACCGAATCTGACCGGATCAATCCAACGCCCAAGAGTGATGAGACCACGCCTATGGCAGCGCACACAGGAAGGAACCAACTTGGAGGAGGGGGAAGAAGAGAAGAGGAAGATGGGAGCGAGGAACTCTAGATATTCTTCTTGTCGAGGTCGGGGGACCTTACATGTGAAGAGAAGGAGAAAAGGAGCCACGGAGAGAGGCAGAGAGACGTCGGGTTCAGTGAGAAAGAGGGGAGGGAGGGAGTGGAAAAGGATACAGAAACCAGGTCTTTTTTCTTGTACACCCTTACAACATTATGTATTTATTTATTATTTATTAAGCAGCAGGTTTAATGCTTCTGTCTGCCACCAACTTTCATTTTCACCGGTCGCCTTGAGTGACTCTTTTAAAATAGTCCTTCGTATAGGCACAATTATCATAGTTGTGTGAATTTTTTCTTATTAAAAAGAAATACTTGAGAAATTGTTCAGAATTACAAATATTATGAAGAAAAAGAATTTCTAACTAGTAAGTTAAGGCAGCGTTTGAAAATTAGACTGAGAAAATATTTTTGTAAAAAATTTATCTGCCGTATCAAGGGACAATTTGTCATTGATTTCTCATCATTTATAATCTTCGTAATCTCGTATAGATTATAAGAGTGTTTCGACGGATTAAAAGCACGCGACACTTTTGTGTCTAATTCTCTCTCTTTCTTAAAAGTTGAATTTTCACGAAAATCAAGATAACTTTGTTCGTTTAAAAATACTCAAACTTGATTGGACGATTATATATCGAAAACCATGTCCCGTTAGATTTTCAAACCGTGCCTAAGATCAAAAGTAAAATCATAATTATATCTTTGCAAAAGAGATAGGTCATAACTATGTACTTGAAAACTGAACAAAATAAAAAAGAGGTAAAATTAAAATGACTTATTCCTGTTAATGGTGTTAAAAGAACATACTTGTAGACTATTTTCATGGCAGTTGACTAAAAAAACAAAAAACTATACATTTTCTCTAAATATAAGTTTATAACAAATAGCATAATGGTTCTATAGTAAAATTACATTTGATGTGGATCTGGCCTGTTTAATTTATTTTAATTAAAGTTAAACCTAATCTTCGGGTCTGGGTGGTGCGACTCGAGAGTTTTACCGAAGACTACTCTTTGCCCAGTCAAAGGACTCCGTGATGCATAAAAGTGATAGGATTCATGGGTACAAAGTGGCGGTACAATGAGGTTAGTGGCAGTGTGAATTTTCCTAGATCATAAAAAAATTGAATCTAACCTAAATAATTAAATTTAGAATAAGTGTACTAGTAGATTCGACAAAATTTATATTTATATTAATTGACCAACAATATATTAACGTGAGCATTCATGTCAACAGTGCTCAAATATCAGTGCCATCTTTTTTTTCTTTTTTTTTAATGGGTGGGGGGGGGGGGGGGGAGGGGCAGATGTGCCATGTAATTGGACTTGCACCCCACATGTCATATCAATGGGATATGTCTATTTGAAAATTCTTAAACTTCACTTGAATAAACTCCTCTCCTTGTAAATGAAACTACGGGGAATCGATACTAATCGAAGTTAATATCGGTCCATCCACCCCTCAAAGGAGATGAGATGTCCTTGTCTAGGTTTATTTCAAACTTAAAAATCAAATTGAGCTGTATAATTTTATTTAATTCGATTCAATTTTATAACAACTTTGGTTTGATTTGATTTCATAAGATGTAAAATCAAACAAAACTAAATAAATTAAAATTCTTCTTATTGTTAATGTTGTATATAATTTATATCAAAATCTTTAAAAACTATTATATATATTTATAAAAAATTTTATTTTATTATATATATATATATATTTATTGTTGGATAATAAGATCTTTGACAAATATACAACATAGGGATATCTCTATCAGAAGTATCAAGAAATTATAAAAAGAATTAAAATTTAGTAGGATCAAACTCATCTTGAAGCGTAGAGTCGCTTCGGCCTTAAACAGTGCAATAAATTCCATGACGACGTCGGAACAAGCACTATAAAAGACTGCTTCAAACTCTTACAGAGGAAGATGACGGAGAGGAATAGATCGGAGAGATGAGAGAAAGTCAAGTTGCGTGTACTAAACCCTAGGAAAATTGTCCTCTAAATAGACTCTCAATGGAAGTCTGAACAGGGCAAGCATACGAACAGACGTTCCTGTCCCCGAAGAGATGTGAGAGATAATACGAGGATACGCAAAAATATTCTCAGTCAAACAGCCTAAAATAATAAATAAAATAAAGATCGAGAATCTCACGCAAGGGCGTTAAATAAAAAAGAGACCAAAGAGCCTAATAAACTCACATAGCCCACTTTACATAGTCTCTCTAGATAAATATAGAACCAACGTCCAGTCCAAACTAAAATTAGATGATAATTTTCATTTTCTAATGTGGTGTAAAATAACAAAGACTAAAATTTGAAATTTTAAAATATAAAATTTAACATATATTATATTAAAGTATAAAATTTTAATTTTAATCTAATCTAATCAAATCTTTTCAATTTGGATTGGTTCAAGTTGAGAACTTTGTTCGGGTTGATAAACTTTCCCCCAAAATCTAACCAAATTAAGATCGCGTTTGAAACCTCAACGGGAGAGCATCCACTTTCAATAATCCACCCACCGTACATTTATGACAGATGTCATAGATTTTTGAAAAAAAATAATCTCATTTATCTTCCCGTCGTATGTCATCTCCCCTCCCATTATTAATGGCAGGTTTAAAGGATGGATTAACATTTAATGGAGCCTTAAAATATCAGTGTAAAGGTTAAATGACAGGTGAATAGGTTTAAATGATAGATTTACATAAAAATCCACCCCGAAGTAAGGTCGGAGAAGATTTTGTGAATTTGTCTAATACTCTCCCGTTGTGTATGTCTCTCTCCTTTCATATAAATCCATCCGGACTCAATAGTCAAGAAGGGGTGTGCCTTTGAGCTTAAATTTTGCAGCCCAATAAGTCTCACCAAACGCAGCCTAAGCTGTCAACGAAGGATAGCGCTACCCACGCACATATGAATCCTCATCTTGGGATTGGACAGTGTGTTTGACGAGGGAGAATATTTGTCACGTTGTTTGCCACCAGACTCACTACAAAAAAATAAAAAAGGCAAATCATTAGTCACGACGCGATGAGCTGACCTTTTGGAGTTGGAAATGTGACGATGATAAATAACCTATGCTCCCATCTCTCTCTCTCTCTCTCACACACACACACACACACACACACACACACACACTTTTATATTTCGTCTTTTCTTCCATGACTTCTTCCCGTTTTCATTCAAAGCACGGAGTAGGTGGCTACGCCAATGTTAGGCGAAGAACCTGCCCAGATGACAGGGAGGACCAGCTGGTGCTGTGTTCCTTGTTTTGACGTTGGCACAAATGGATTGGACCGAAGAGGGGGTGCAATACGGGCATCACGTGATGGGAGGCAATGAAGACCGTAGGGGTTTGGAACTTGAAAGTATAAATTATACACAGTCCAAGGCACCATGCACGTTCCTAACAAATCTCTGTTCATTTATGTTATTACATAGGGTTTATATATATATATACACCTTTGACTTTCATGAGTCATCAAAAATATATCAGAATATATTTAAGTTGTTGCGGTTATATCCTTGTTACAACTTAAGTACGGTTTAAGCATTCAAATGATAAATCTACCAGCAGATTTAATTTCATAGGGACATGATGAAATCTTTTATCTCGAGGATGTTTTAGATAAGGATGTTTTAGACCTTTGTTCATTTATTAATATTAATATTTTTGTAGCATATCTTGATAGTTTTATAATCGGGAAGTGTATAATTACAATCATTTAGATGTTGTTGTGTGAGCACCCGCGGATGACCGTCACGTGTCCCGCTCCCGTCTGACTTGGGTTATGCATCGAGTCCCAAGGAATGGGAAACTGTTAGAAAATCGCCATAATGATGCCCCGATGTCAGCATATCTGCTTCTATGCGCACCACTGCGATTTTCGCGATTATCTCATATTGACTGTGACCTCAACTGTTACGCCAGGCTATGTGGTCACCTCAGAAGACATGGAAAACATCGACTCAGCACCTCTCCCTCCACTCCTCGTCTATAAAAGGGGGTCTCAGCGGCACGTATGAGAAGAGGATAGACAATCGGGTAAGACCCATCATTCCGTTATGAGATCAGTTCTAGAGGAAGATCCAACACTCCAGCCAGAGAGCTATGGCCACACTCTCCCGCCTACGCCTAGTTACTCACCTTGTCCTGAGTCACCTCCACTGTAATATCTCGGACCCTTCGGATCATTCTTTTTGGGTCCCAGATCTATTTTCTCAGAGAGTTCGACTCCGTTGTGTCCGAAATTATGTTTCGGACATCTTTCGTGTTCGGATCCGTACGATTCGAATTAGTTTCGGAGGTCCCGAAACGTGTCCCGTGACTTTTTTTCGCATGTTTTCTGATTTCCGCGTGTGTGTTTCGGCCGGACCTACGGAACCCCGTAGCGGGTGAACCGGGTCGTTCACCTACTCAGGGATGGTACCACGTCGATCAATGCGTTCCAACGACCGCGGTGATATATTTTTCTATTTTTTCATATTTTTCAGAAAATCCAGATTTTCTATAAATCCCTAACCCTTTTTCCTTTGTCTTTCCCCTTTCTCTTTCTTCTTCCTCCTTCTCTTTTCTTCCCGTTGGAGAACCGGCACCTCCCTCTTTCTCTCTCCTCTTTTGGCGACGACGCGGCGCGCCCCTCCGGCTACAGACGGCGGTGGGCGACGACGTGGCGACGGCGGCGGCGGCGAGGTGATCACGGTGGCGTGCGTGGCTCGTGGGAAGCTCGAGGAAGAACGAACGGTTTTTGAGGATCAACGGTGATCTAGGCATTTTTGGGCTTCTTTGAGGTAGGGGGACGCATTCCCATGCTCATCTCTTCCCTCCCCGTGATTTCTAGGCCGTGGAGAGCCGAGAGGGGCGTGTTTTCATGCTGGGATAGGAAGGCTCCATGTTTGAGGGGTGAGTTGGATTTCATCGATTTAATGCGTTTCTAGCTAGATTTTTGGGGTTTCTAGCATGATGGGAGTTAAGGGAGTGATTTCCCTTTTGTTTTCCCTTCACCGGGGGGTGAATAGGCGTGATTTTTAGATTTTCCGTGCTTACTTCGCGAACCGGGCTCTGCCCGTTATCGCGCTATAGTCCAGGGGCGCGATCTTGAGATCGCACCACCCTTTGGCACCGCGTTCATCGAGGAAGATGAACAGTGGTCCGTCGGCCTACTGGCAGAGAACGCGCATGCCCGACCAGGCGCGACTTCGTGAACGCGCTAGGTCAACCCAGCGCGTTCATGGTCTATCGCGCTAGGTATCCATAGCGCGTTAATGATTAACGCGCTATGGGTCCCGAGCGCGTTCATGGTTGAACACGCTAGGCCAGGCGAGCTCGTTCAGAACGCGCTCCTGGCCTATAGCGCGTTAAGGTTCCTGGCAGATTCAGGAGTTTTTACACACGTGGCAGCCTCGAGGACGGATCGCCGCCCGTGTTTTGTTATACCGAAGTTATGTTCTGCCGATCCTAACCCCAGGGGCGTGAGTTCCTATCCCTGTGCTGACCGGCGGTCCGACTGATGCTGGGCATCATGTGGGGGCCGTACGTGGGTGCCGAGGGAGCCCCAGGGAGTGAGGTGGATCCGGCCGAGGTCACTGTGAGTCGATGTCGGTACGGGGAGTTGTCCTTGTACTTTGTCCGGTTTCGACGTTGCTTTCCGTTCACTAGAGAGTCTACTCCTTCAGTGACCCTCCACTAGTCGTAGCCTTCCGACACGAGAGTGGTCCCACCAGAGAGTGGTGGCGAGGCTACCATGAGAGACGATTTTTAGACTGGTTTCCGTCGGGCCCCACGTCTTGCAGCCATAGTCCGGTTGAGGGGAAAACCAATCAGAGGGCCAGACTTGGGATGCATGGTCTGTGTGTGCACATGTGGTTGGAGGCGATTGGACTCGCGTTGACGAGCGCGACCCCAGCTAGTCACTTGTTTGTGGTTACTTGTACGGTGTCCCCGTTCCACCAGGGGTCGAGGGGGACACCCGAGGTGCGGTTTAAGCCGTCAGTGGACGCATCCGGCCTTACTTCTAGTGGGTTGGTACTCCTGTCTTTGTCTGTTAGCGACTCTGGCGTTTTTCTCGATTTCTGACGAGTTGTCTCGATTTTCATGCTCTGTGTTCGGTACTAGCCGTAGTTGTAGCTCGCAATTACTTTCCGCACGATTTCTCGGTTTACGAGGTGGGGACCGGATGATCCCTACTGAGCCTTGTGTTTTGAGGCTCATTCCCTGCGTGTTTTCCGTGTTTCAGGTGAGACACGACTTCAGGGGAGCGCTTCAGAGGCTCCACGCAGTTCAGGTGCCCGGGGTTAGTTGCCAGTTGCCAGTTCCGGGGTATGCCCCGTGTAGTTGTACTTTTTCTTTGGACTGTACTAGTTGTAGACTACTATCTTTTTAGACTTCTATTATTATTGTGGACCATATAATTTAATTAATGCAATTTATTTATTTCCTGCTTAATCATATTAACTGTGTAATTCTGTAATTATTTTAGATTCTTGTGTATCTCCACACCATCCTTTTTAACCCTTCCGAGTCTTCGGGCTCGTGGGTGGCGGTTTGGGATTTGGATTATCGGGTCTTCCCGGTATTCGGATCTCGGGTCGTTACAGCTGGTATCAGAGCACGGTTGTGGATATATATAAGAATTGTAAATAGTTGCAGTGGTCCACTAGTCCACAATGATGATGTACAGTTGGCACTGGCTTAGGGCATCATGTGTTTTATTGATTTCGTTGTTTTCCGTCTATCTGTTTGCAGTGGGCGAGTATGGCGTCAAGGCGGAGGACTCACTCTTAGCAGGGATAGTCGGCAGGAGAGCAGGAGGAGAAGAGCAGAGTGCCACCAGTTGCCACCCAGGGGGCCGAGGATTTCTTTCGGAGTATGTTCCAGGCCATGGCTCAGCAGTTTGGCGGTGATGCTGGTGAGGGCTCTTCGTCTAGGGGTGGACCCAGTCATGCTGTGAGGGATTTCTTGCAGTTTCACCCACCCTATTATGAGGGCCAGCAAGATCCCGATGTGGCCAGGCGATGGCTTGATGAGATGGAGAGAGTGTTCAATTCCATGCACTGTGCTGAGGAGGATATGGTGATGTTGGCCTGTAACCAGTTGCAGGTTGTACGGCTCGTGATCGGTGGTCTTCAGAGTGGAAGACGCCCTTTCGGTCTCGTTCCCTTTAGGAGATTGTGTGGAATGACTTCGTTACGGTCTTCGAGCATACTTTCTGTCCATCCTATGTTGGTACGCAGAAGATGTGTCAATTTTTGGAGCTGGTTCAGGACGACATGTCAGTATTACAGTACATGGCTCGGTTTATGGAGTTAGGCCGTTATGCTCCCCATATCATGGAGAATGAGGGAGTGAAGACCGAGCAGTTCATTCAGGGTTTGAGGCAGGAGCTGAGGCACATTTTGATGGTGAACGCTGCTACTGATTTGGGGACAACGTCTCGTGTGGCGGCATCTTTGGAGCTGGATATCCAGAAGGTTCGAGGACCAGGAGGCCAGGGACAGTCCCAGTCAGGGCGCAGCCAGCAGTCGACTACCCAGCAGTAGGGCTCCTTTCAACATGCGACGGGTGGTTCAGGAGCACCGACACCAGCAGCGTCAGCGACAGGATCTGCGTCTTTTGGCTCCAAGGTCAAGAAGTTTCTCAAGAAGGGTTTTGGTAAGAAGTGCAAGGACCAGAGACAGGCGTCATCGGGCAGTGTACAGCAGCCGGTCCCTTTTCAGCGTCAGGGATTAGTGGGTGGATCGCGGGGAGGGTGTCCCCAATGTGGCGAGTCGCATCCAGGCAGGCAGTGCACGGCGCCGATGATTTGTTTCAAGTGTGACCAGCCAGGGCATATGGCGCGTGACTATCCTCAGAGGCCGCAGCAGCAGCAGTTTTCTCCGTAGTAGCAGTACCCTCAGCAGCAGATGCAGCAGGGGCAGTATCCGTCGCTACCCAGGTCAGCGAGTGTGGGAGGCAAACAGAGGTCCCGAGGTCAGATTACACACATGACCAGGGCAGAGGCAGTGGCGTCACAGCTCGTGGAAGGTACCGTTCAGATTTTAGGTTGTGCGGCTCGAGTTTTGTTTGATTCTGGCGCGTCTCATTCGTTTATTTTGGGGGATTTCGTGCTGAGTATCGAGGAGCCGGTGACCCAGTTGTCCTGTGATTTGGCAGTGGAGTTACCCTCGGGTGATTTTATAATTACTCCGTATTGTTTCGATGAGGTTCCCGTGTGGGTTGAAGGGCGGAGTTTGCCAGCCAGGCTTTATGCGTTGCCACTTCAGGACTTTGATGTGATTTTGGACATGGATTGGCTCGAGACACATCATCTTTTGATGGATTGTGGCTCGAAGAGGGTTTATTTCCGGCGACTTCGTGGACCCACCTTCTATTTCCAAGATATTAGGTCTTCCTCTTCCCGCTTTCTTATTTCAGCTATTAGGGCTCGTCGTTTGCTTGACGCGGGTTGTCAGGGTTTTCTCGCTTCTATGGTCGTGGCAGACCGGATGGAGCCGGATATCGAGGACATTCCGGTGGTGTACGCGTTTCCCGATGTTTTTCCCGAGGACCTACCTGGATTGCCTCCCCAGCGGGAGATTGATTTTGTCATCAAGGTTGTGCCTGGTACAGGGCCTTTGTCGAAGGCTCCTTACCGTATGGCCCCCGCTGAGTTGAGGGAGTTGAGGGCGCAGTTGCAGGAGTTACTGGCCAAGGAGTATATTCGTCCTAGTTTTTCCCCTTAGGGTGCACAAGTATTATTCGTGAAGAAGAAGGATGGTAGTCTGAGGTTGTGCATTGACTACCGGTAGCTGAATGATGTGACTGTTAAGAACAAGTATCCGTTGCCGCGGATTGATGACTTGTTCGACTAGCTTCAGCCTGCTCGAGTGTTCTCGCGGATTGATTTGCGGTCCGGTTATTATCAGTTGCAGATTCGAGAGTCTGACGTGGAGAAGACTGCATTTAGCTCGAGATATGGGCACTATGAGTTTCTGGTGATGCCATTTGGGCTCACCAATGCCCCCACAACGTTTATGGATTTGATGTAGAGGGTGTTTCATCCGTACTTAGACCAGTTCGTGGTCGTGTTTGTGGACGACATCCTTGTGTATTCGCAGTCTACTGATGAGCATGCGTATCATTTGAGGGTTGTGTTGCAGACCTTGCGAGATCACCAGTTGTATGCTAAACTCAGTAAGTGTGAGTTTTGGCTTCACGAGGTGCACTTTTTGGGGCACGTGATTTCTGGTGATAGTATTTTCGTGGATCCAGCCAGGTCGAGGCAGTGATGCAGTGGCAGAGGCCAAGGTCCGTGACGGAGATTCGAAGTTTATTGGGGCTTGCAGGCTATTACCGGAGGTTCAATCAGGATTTTGCTCATGTTGCAGCCCCGATGACCAGGCTCACGCGGAAGGATGTGCCATTTGTCTAGACTGGTGAGTGTGAGCAAAGCTTTATGGAGCTTAGGAGGTTGCTCACCTCGGCGCCAGTGTTGGTGTTGCCTTCTGGATCGGGAGATTTTGTGGTGTGTACAGATGCTTCCGAGGTTGGGTTGTGTGCTATGATGATACAGCATGGTAGAGTGGTGGCTTATGCATCTCGACAGCTAAAGTTCCATGAGGAGAACTATCATATCCATGATCTTGAGTTGGCGGCTGTGATCTTTGCATTGAAGATTTGGAGGCATTATCTGTACGGTGAGAAGTTCGAGGTGTTCACAGATCATCAGAGTTTGAGGTATGTGTTCACTCAGAAGGACCTTAATCTCAGGCAGAGGCGATGGATGGAATATATGAAGGATTATGTGATGTGGGACGGACACGCGACCTGAGACTCTAGCTCGCGATCGTCCATATGCGAGGGAAACGTTGGACCGGGCGCGGTTGAGAAACCGGCCGTGAGTCTCGGGTATCGGCTTTTCCGCGTTAACTCGGGTCGAGTCACGGGACGGTACACTCACTCACTCTCGCAGCGGTGATAACAATATATATATAGCTAGGAACCTACACTCGCAGCGGCATTCAAAGATATACGAGATAAGCAAAATGTGATAAAGAGTGGGGGCGAGTTTACCTCCACGCTCCGGGAGTGGGGAAGACGACCCCGGCCAGTTACGGTAACTCCCGGTAACAACAGTAAAAAGTTAATTACAGCAGTGAATTGTATTACCCACTCCACGCAGGGAGGTAAAGGGCTACAAGTGGGGCCTGGGAGGACCGACCCTGGGTTGACGGACAACAATCTGGAGGTGCGTTCGGCACGAACTCGGCCTGCTGGTCTGACTCGGTCCTGCGCCGACTCGGTACTGCGCCGACTCGGTTCTGACTCCCTGGACAGCAAGGCGCGGTTTCCAAAGGAACGTCGCCCTCCTGAGGTCTTTTGAAGGCGCCGCTTGGCTGGGACGATGGCGGTATGTCTCTGATCGACTCTCTGAAGGGGCGGTTCCAGAAGTTGACTTTTGGTATTTTTGCACGAATTATTCTCGGACTGATTTTTCTGATCTGCACATGGAACAGAATTGCGCGTCTCGGCGGCAAGAATTATGGTGCTCAGATCCGGAGGCCGATCAAGGCGTGGCTGGTACCGTTGGAAAGAGCACTCACAGAACTACAACATATATTTTTCACAGCTCCATCTACTAAACGGATTGAAGATTAGAATGACTGTAACACTGTTTTATTTTCTGACCCGGACTGACAGACACACAGGGTAGACTGTGTTTTTCCTGAGACTGACCTTTGACTGAGAGGTAAATGATTTTTTCAGGGGCGACAAAAATTATGGGAGACAGTGTAGGACGTGTGGAACACCTGAGAATTTTTGTGATTTTTTAGAAATTGTTAAGGGGGTGAGAAAAATAAAACAAGGTGACTCTGTCCCGTAGATCTGTAAAAGGGCAGATTAATGAGTGGACAAACAAAAATATGGGAAAAATATCAAACTAAGGCCAAATGGCACGAAATTTGAATTGGAGATTAAGGGAGACATGGGGAACAAACCCTCTAAAATAGGGCTTGAACAGACAATAATAAAAAAGATAAAATTTTAGAGATGAGGTTCTGTCCTAATTTGGACAGAACTCCGACGTAGCGGCGGCGGCGGCGCGTTGGCGGCACGAACGGAATGCTGTGGCCGGAAGTCGCATCCAGCGGAGGTGGAGATCTTGGATTCACACCAAGAGGAGGGCTTCACACCCTAGAATGGCAGAAATCCATCTGCAAGAGGGGAGGAGAGACACAAGGGGTGCCCTTGGGCTTGCTCTTGGCAAAAATTACTTAATTCTTCATTAATATCTATAATGACACTATACATAGGCTTATATAGAGAATGGCAAGGGGTGGGGGGCTAGGAATTTCGTGGGAGAGAGGGGATTTTCTTCCCCATGTGGTCAAATGACCAAATTAAATAAAAAATATAACATGGGATAAACTATATTATAAGGGGGAAGCATCTTGGACTTTAAGGGTTGGAATATTGGACTTTTTAATCCAATTGTCCACTTAAATGGTCAAGCCATCTAGAAGCCCACCTTGAACCTTTGACTGGCCCCACATGGGCCCTAAGGCTTAGGTGGATCAATAGGAAAGGAGATGGGGGCCCCTTGCTGGTCCTACTGGACTTTTGCACAAAAATCCAAAGATCCTTAGGGAATGACACATTGGCTTATAAAGCCTTACAATTGCATACATATTTTTCCAAGGATATAAATACAAATAAAAGGACTCAAATGTAAAATAAAAAGTCAGTGCTTGGCGTCGATTCCCATCAACTCTCCCCGGGTGGGAAGAACTCGACCCCGTCGAGTAAGGGGTGCGGCTGCTCGAGTAGCTCCGGCGGATCCGTCACCGAACCTGGAAGCGCGGAGTACGCTCCACTCCAAGTAATCGACACCTGCTCATCCCGTATAGATTCGATATGCACACGCTGCTGGAGAATGAGGCTAGAGGTGGACACTCCTGGGTGGGGCCACTCTCAAAGGAGGGAAGGCGGCTCGAAGACTCACTAGGAATCACCACTTGTCCCTTATGTGACTAGATCCGATATGAAGTAGAACCGATCCCAAAGTCCGAAAAGTCTCGAACTCGAAAGGGACTAACATCACGAGCGTACAAAGACCGACTCGACTCGATGTATGCACAGACACACAACGGACAAACGAAACAAAGACTCACAAAGACCCTAAACAAGCCTAATGTTAGTCCGACCTACGCATAGGCGACGGTGGACTAGGGCATCAGAATATGTGCCATGCATGCATCTTATGTACCCGAATGTTGGTGGTATGGGAAACACCTAGGCGCCCAAGTATGACCCAGCCATGCATGAACGGCCCTTTGGATTTGGGAGACTTGACAGGGCTAGGAGAGCCGGGTGTCGGTGTATCGAGATTGGGCTTGGTGGGTATAGATGACCCGGCCCGTGGGGTAGGGGTGTGGTAGTGGACTCCCTAGAAGAAATGAAGTATATATGGTGGGTCAAGGGGCCCACTAGGGAATGGGTCAAAGGGATCAAAGAAGGTATGACCCATTGTGGTGGGTTCCCACAAGTCACGGTCCCATGTATGGAAGTCTTGAAGGTGTGGATGGTCACCTTCATGAATTGTGGCGGGTGGGACAGTGATCATAGGTAGGAAGTATGGTTCCTCCCTCGGACAAAAGGGTATGAAGTCGGGTTCGGCCGACATGGGGAGGAATAAGAGAATCTCTGTGGTGACACTACCCACGGTGCACAGGGAGGTAATGGACTTTAAGGCCGGATGGGTGAAGCTAAGACTAGTGGGTTGGTCGAAGCCTCGGGCCAATGAGTGCGTCATCTTCCATTGCGAGTCTAATCTCACAATAAGGTCATCCAATGTATCAACATGGTGACTAGATCGGAATGTAGTGTGGAAGGAGTTGACGGGCACTTGCGGTAAGGTGGGGTCCATGGGTGGATACGGAGGTGGGACCAAGCCATCCTTGAGCCAACTAAGAAGCGGCTCGGCTATGAAAAGCGTACCCGTTAGAAACACGAGTGGCTCGGGATGAAGTGGCTCCAAGTGAGAGAGTTCCGAATAAAGATCGGAAGTAGATGTCAATGGAGCTCTAGGGAAGGGGTTCCCCGACTGAGGTGGGGAAGTGTGACACCCCTACTCGGAGACCTGGTTCAGTCGTAAAGACTCGCGTCGGATCCCGATCGGAACGTCACAGTGGGAACAACCCAAGCGGTACAATTACGATTGAGAATTACATATAAACACTGAGATATCATTGCAGCGAAAATGAAAATACTCAATTCATCAGCTTATAGTCAAAGACTACATCCACATAGATAGAAATAAAGATAACAATTTCACCAGTCTTTTATTACAAATCCAAATTTCATACACACTATTTTTTTCTAACATAACCAATACAACTCATAACACAACTACCTAAGATAATAACTCGAAGTAACTCCAAGCTGCAGTCAGAACACTGCGAGATCACTCCCCGCTTTCCTCTACCGCTTCTCCTGAAAATGTTCAACGGGGTGAGTCTACGAATAGACCCAGTAAGAGAATAGCATAGTCCCCAGTCATAACATGTAAGAGCACACCTAAAGTGATTTACGGCATTTCATTTTACAAAGTGATCATAAGTCGTGCTATTAACCTTTTACAAATAAAACATGTACAATAAAACTCTATTCTATCACTGATAATTTAACATTTGTAAATATTACTGTAATGCCCTGGATCTTTCGGATCCTTGTTTTTGGGTCCTGGATCTGGTTTTTCAGAGTGTCCGACTCCGAAGTGCCCGAAATTTCGTTTCGGACATCTTTCGTGTTTGGATCGGCGCGATCCGGAGTTGTTTCGGAGGCCCGGAAGCGTTCCGCGGTTTTTTCGCGTGTGTTTTCCGATTCCCAGTGTGTGTTTCGGTAATTCCTTCGGAACCTCGTTACGGGTGAACGGGGCTGTTCACCAGGGCGCGAGTGGTACCGTTGCGATCGGTGTGTTCCGAGGATCGCAGAAATGTGATTTTCTATTTTTTCGGTATTTTCGGGAATTTTCGGATTTTCTATATAATAACCTCCTTTTTCTCTCTCCCCATCTCATTTCTCTCTTCCCTCCCTCTCTCTTCTCTCACGTTCTCTCCTCTCCCCCTCTCACTCCGGGCGGCCGACGGAGGTGGCGAGGGCGGGGCGGCGTGGCTCGTGGGGCGTGGAGCGACGGGTACGGGACGAGGATCGCGATGGTGGAGGCGGTTCGTGGGATCGTGAATCGGCGAGGGTTTGAATGGCGTTTCTTCGTGGATCGGCATCCACGGCGCGTCGAATCTTCGGTGGAGGTAGGGAGATGGACCCTCAACCCGTGTACTTCAATTCTCGCGAGTTTCGTAGGCCGTGGTGAGCCGAGCGGGCTAAACGGGGTGATTTGGGAAAAATGCATATTTTGGGGTGTGAGCCGAATCTTGTGTTTTGATCGTGTTTTTGGGGTTTAAATGGGTCCTCTCGGTGCCAGAGGGGTTGGGGAATGTTTCCCCCTTTGTTTCCCCATCACCCGGGGGTGATCGGGGCGTGGAATGGGTTTTCCCGCCGTTTCTACCGTCTTCGGGCGCAGACTGAGAACGCGCTAGCTTCCAGTAGCGCGTTCTTGAGTGTCGCGCTGCCCCGACGGGGCGCGTTCATCGGAGAAGATGAACAGTAAGGCGGTTCTTGTCGCGCTCTAGGGTCCCAGCGCGTTTTTGGTTGTCGCGCTATAGGATCATAGCGCGACCTGGTCTGGTCGCGCTATGGACCTATAGCGCGTTCTTGCTGAACGCGCTAGGTTTGCATAGCGCGTTCTTGCTTAACGCGATATGCATGTGTAGCGCGTTCTTGGGGTGGCCTGCCGGGCTGCCCGAGACGGACGGTCTGCGGCTGATCGTGCTCCCCTTGTGCCGTGTGTGTCCTGGACATCCCGTGGAGTTCCGTGACCGTGTCTTTGGGTGTCCAGAGGTTTGGTTTACCTCGATTAGCGTTCCCGTGAGTTTAAGGGTCCGAGTGACTTTCTAGTGTTCCGATTGTGTTGTGTTGGTCTCCGGTCGACCCGGTTGTGACCCAAGTGGTCGACATTTGGCCTTGTGAATGTCCCGGGCACCCCGTGGGTTTTGTTACCGTGTTTTAGGGTGTCTGGAGGTACCGTGCTACCTCGATAAGCATGCCCTTGGGCTTGGTGGGTCCAGGCGACCCCAGGTATTCCGAGCTTCCGTGTTCGTGCCAGATCGTGTCACCGTGTGTCGGTGTGAGTGCGGTGAGGTTTCCCCGCAAGTCGTGGCTTCTCTGGAAGGTGGCTTCCTAGTGGGCCAAGCATGTGGCCTTGGACGGTGAGTCCAACTTCCCAGCCTGAGGGTGGGGGTTTCTTAAGTTCCCTCCTCGAGGGATGGGTCTCGGCAGTGATGAACTGCCTCGTGAGTTGTCGCATTGTGGTTTTGGACCTAGGGATTAGGCCAGATTGACAGCTCAGTGTTGTCATGTGCAACGGTCTTGACCTCGAGTCTTGTGACTCAAAGGCCGTTGAGTTGTAGGTCTAGTGGGCTGTCCAGAGTCTGGTGGCGTCGTGCCACCTGTTACTCCGTGTTACTCGTAATGAGTGCGTGCGTGGTTTCTGTGTCCACGTTCTGTGATCCTCCACTAGTCGTAGCTTTTTTTTAAATCCGATCAATACCTATTGCGGCAGGAAGAGGGAGAGCGGTCACCCCTAGGGAAGGGGAGGGGCGCTCAACCTCAGCCCCGGAATAGGAAGTAGATATATTGAAATAAGAAGAGACAGAGGTACAAAAGTGGGCTAGGGCCGGAGGGAGGGGCACCCTACCTTATCAAGCCGGTAGGGGCCTTTTACAACAGGAGGGAGGTCAGCCCAAGAAACCCAGAACGAGGGAGACGGTAGGGAGCATCCCACAGCAGCCAGCATATCTGCCACTTGGTTTGCCTCCCTAAATACATGAGAGATAGATACATCCATAGATGCTGAGGCGGACATCACATCATACAAAATGAGATCTAGTCTCCAAGGACAAGAAGATTGCCCACATACAATTTTGGTCAACACAAGAGAATCTGTCTCAACCGCAAAAGATCGAACCCCATGTTGCCGACATAGAAGGAGGCCATCCCGTAATGCTAGGGCTTCCGCTTCGAGGCTGGAAGAGGCATGAGGATAAGCAGCAGCCGCGGCCCACAATAGGCAGCCACGCGAGTCTCTCAGGATGGCACCACCACCAGCGATACCCACACCGCGCTTGAAAGCGCCATCAACATTCAATTTCAATCTCCCCGAGGGTGGAGCAAACCAGCGGATCAGTCTAGGGAGAACGGGTAGTGGGGCCTTAATGGGGAGACCCCAACGTTGAAGTAGATCCCTCTGTTGCGGCCGAAGGTCGCGTCCTCGCAGGTGGGCGCCAAGGGCGATAGCGCGGACAGATTGCATCACTCTGCAGAATATGTGTCGGGAGTGCATGGGGTGGGCCTCAAAGCGCGCCATATTCCTGCTATGCCAAAGCTCCCAGATCCCACAAAGAAATAGACATCGGGCTAAGATTCCAGCCATGGTGGAAAAGTGTAGGCTGCCCAAGAATTCTGAAATAACAGCAGTAGCAGTGGGCGCATTCCCAGTGTTGAGTTGCAAGAAATCCGAAAGTAAGGACCACAACTCAATTGCAACATTGCTACGAAATAGAAGATGCAAATCAGTCTCAATACATGGAGAGGTGCAGCAGTTACATTGGGAGCACAACGGTATACCACATGCCATAATAGTCCCGTCGACTGGGAGGCAACCATGCAAAACCCGCCAGGTTAGAAGAGACCATTTAATGGGGATTAGGTGATGCCAGATAAGCGACCATGTTGGTGATGCAGCAGGAGAAAGAAGCTTCCGGACAGAGCTAGTGGAAAATACACCATCAGGAGTGAGAGTCCAAAGCCAATAGTCACGTGGGGTTGTAGAGCCCACAATATGGTCCATGACATGTGAAGGGCAGAAGCGCCTAGCAGTGGCAAGAGTGGCCTGCAGATGGCCTGAAAGAACAGTCCCCACCGAGCAAAGCTTATCAGGCATGTCATTCCAAACCGGATAGGGCAGAAAATCCTTCAAGGCGGTAGCTCCCGTCCAGGCATCAAACCAAAAAGAGACCGTCGACTGTTCCTTGGAAATAAAGACACGATGGTTGGCCTGTATAATTCCTGCCGCAAGCTGCCAAAGGGTTCTTTCAGAAACAGTGGTGAGTCTAAAAGAGGCCATGGAGAAATGCTCTGCGTGTAGGTATTTAGCATGGAAAAAAGAGGCCCATAATGTGTTGCCCGTGACCGCTCTCCAAAGAAGTTTAGTCCTCAGACCAATTTGTAGTGTGTGAAGATTGAGCACCCCAAGTCCGCCAGACTCAATTGGCCTTGAGACAGTATTCCAATTCTTCCAATGTTTCTTGGGGGAGCCTTCATAAGAGCCCCAAAAGAAATTAGCTAGTAACCTGTGAAAGGCTTTGACAATAGTTTTTGGTATTGCGATGGCTGCAAGTGTGTAAATTGGCAGGCTAGATAGAACATGCCGGATGAGCACCAGTCGCCCTCCAGAGGATAAGTAAGCAGACTTCCAGCCTTGGAGCTTGGCAGCAGCATTAGCTAAGAGGTAAGAAAAGTACCGAGGTTTGCTTCTACCAGAGAATAAGGGAATTCCCAGATATGTGAAAGGAAGGGCAGCCACTTTGAATCCTGTTACATCTGCAACTCTCCTGCCAAGGGAAGTAGGAGCATCCCTGCCAATAATAAAAGAGCTCTTGGACGAATTAATTAGTTGGCCCGATGCAATTTCATATTTTTTAAGGAAGGACATAAGTGCCCGGAGGTGTCGAACTGATGCATTAGAGAAAACAAGCGTATCATCTGCATAGAGTAAATGAGACACTTTGGGGCAGCGCCCAAGGGTATTGAACCAGCCGCCACTGCTACGTCTGAAAAGATCCGACAGGCCACGGCTTAAGGCCTCCTCTGCCAGAATAAATAAGGCCGGAGCAATGGGGTCTCCTTGCCGTAGGCCCCTAGTGGATTTGAAGAAGCCATGGGACTGACCATTGACTAGAATGGAGAACCAACAGTTCGTGAGCAGCGGCTCGATAAGCGATACGACAGATTGGTCAAACCCAAATCTTCGGAGGACCACAAATAAGAAGTCCCATTCCATGCGGTCGTAGGCCTTGGCCATATCAATTTTGAAGATGACATTCCGGCCACGGCATTTTGTGCCAATGTGTTGTAACATTTCACGTGCTAAGCTAATATTTTCAGTTATAGCACGGCCTTTAACAAAAGCTCCTTGTTCCTCGGATATCAAGATTGGGAGCAGCCCAGCCATCCGGTCACTAATGACACGTGAGATAACCTTGTAGAAGAAATTGCATAAGCTGATAGGCCGAAAGTCGCCACAGACCTGCGGGTTCTCAGTTTTTGGAATTAGGGCCACAAGAGAGGCAGTGAAGCCGCGAGGTAAGGGGTGGCCACAGAAATAGGCTTGTACACCTGCAATAACATCCGGAGCGATGAAATCCCAACAAGCTTGAAAGAAATGACCCGTGAAACCATCAGGCCCCGGGGCACTGTCTGGAGATAAAGTGAAAACTATATTCTTGATCTCATCAGCGGATGGTACGGCCTTTAGTGCAGCGTTGTGATGTTCGTCCAGAATAACAGGGATGTGCGACACAATGTCAGGATGCAGGTAGTGCGGTGAGGTGGTGAAACCTGTGGAAAAATGATTTACCAGGAGGTGGTGGAGAGTGCGACCCGGTGAGACGCGGTTTTTAGGCTGGTTTCCGTCGGCCCCTTGCCTTTGCCACCAGAGTCCGGTGGGGGGGAAAACCAGCTAGAGGACCCGACCTAGAGCAGATGGTCTGTGTGTGCACACGTAGTTGGGGGCTTAGGACACGTGCTGACGAGCGCGATCCCAGCTAGTCCTTGTTGTGGTACTTGTTGCGTGTCTGAGTCTCACGCCCGGGACATTGTAGCTAGACACTTGTGACGCGGTGTAAGACGTCAGGGGACGCATCCGGTCGTTCTTCTAGTGGGTGGTACTCCTGTCGAGTATGGAGTGACAGACTTTCAGTCTCTGTGTCTTTGACCTTCGGGTTTTTGGTCGTGTTGACCGGTGAGTTCGGTTGTTTCACCTTGGACAGCGTGTCCAGGTCGACTTTGTCCGGGGGACAGGCCTCTACGGCGTGGTTGCCGTGTGTTCTTACTTCGGTAGGTGGTGCTAGCGTGGTTCGGTAGCTTCGACTGCGTGATCGAGGTGTGCCTTCTGGCAGTAGGAGTAGCTGTAGTGCCGAGTTTTTGACCGGCCACCGGTTTGCTGTTCCTGCTGTAGTTGTAGCTTCCTTTCCGCTACCGCCGTTGTTTCCGGTTGGGGTTCCGCGGGATCCCTGCTGAGTCTCTGTTTTGGAGACTCATTCCCTGCTTTTCAGGTGAGGCGGTTCTTCTTCCTCGAGGTTCGAGGGCGTGATGCGGAGGTTCTTAGTTGCCAGCTTGCCGGGCCGAGAGTTCACTTGGCACGTGGTACGTTTTACTGCTTTAGACTGTGCTTTCTGTTGGACTGGACTCTGCTGTAGTTGTTTATTTATTTCTGTTAATTGTTAAATTATCCTACTTTATTTTCTATTTCTTTGTGCCTCCACACTCCTTTTAGCCCTTCCGAGCCCTCCCGGCTCGTGAGCGGCGGTGCGAGTCTCGGGTTATCGGGCCTTCCCGGTAATCGGATTCTCGGGTCGTTACAGCTGGTATCAGAGCAGTGGTTGTGAACGTACATAGGAATTCGAGATATTGCAGTGATCAGAGTCCGTAAGGTCCAGTACAGTCAGCAGTTGGCATAGGGTTTCGTGCATGTTTTCCGCTTTGTTTCTCGCTTGAGAGTTTGAGTGCGCTGTGCAGCGCTGTGAAGGTGGTTGTTGTTCACGGCTTTCGTGCCGGCGCGGGGTCTGCGGATCGAGGTCGAGAGCCTTCTCCCTCATCGGTGGTGGCCCTGGTTGTGTTGCGTTGGGCAGAGGTTGTCGGCGGGCGTGTTGCAATTCGGGGGATTGTAGCGGTGGTGCATCGAGAGATGTTGTGACCATGGTCCGACGAGACACTTGGTAAGTGTTGTCGGAGGAGCTGACCTGACGGAAGTGATGGTTTTCTTGGTGCTGAAAGGTGCTATTCCCGGCATGCGCGAGGCTCGAGGTCAGGTCAAGTGCGGAGTTTTCCTTCCGTTGGTCGGAGGTGCGATTGGTCTCTCCTCTGGTTGGAGAGATTGCATTTGGCCAAGGTTCGTCGTCTTGCACTGTGCATCCGGGTTGGTTGGCCTTTGTGCGCCGTGAAATCCGTGCGAGACACGTTCCGCGTTTTGGCAAGGTGGTTGCCTGTGAGAATCGTTGCCCGTTCCCTGATGTGTAAGGGTGTTGGCGCTGTTTCGGAAGGACGAGTGCCGGCTGGGCGGTGTTCGCGAGAATTGCAGTTGGTGTTGTGGTTTCCGATGTGCGGAGGATCGGAGTCTGCGGGGTTGCAGATGGTTGTCGGGATGGTGGATCCCGAGTTGGCGTTGTGGTGGCTGTGTATGTGGATCAGAGTGCGTGGATCGTAGCGTTGGTTGTTTCGGGTGGATTTCTGAGGAAGTGTAGAGCAACGGAGGATTGGTTCATCGATGTGCGTTGTCTCCGGCGGTGTGAGACGTGTTGGTTGCTGTGCCGTTGCTTGAGATATTGTGGTTTATGGCACAGGCAGGTGGAGAGTTGGGGAAATGTGCTGGCGAGGTTGCCGCATGAGTACCCTGTCCTTGCGTTGGAGGTTGCGTTCATGGATAAGATCGTGTTCTGGAGAAGTGTGCCGCGGGTTGTAAGAGGTTGTGTATCCAGTGGCTCTGTGATAAGAGCGGGAGTCGGGATTGGCAGGCATCCTCTTGGATTAATTGAGATGGAGATTTTGATGAGATAGGATTCGATGAGACAGGACGGTGGTTGATGCATGTGTGTGGAGGTCACTGATGAGACGTTGGCGTGGGATATTGATCCTCAGTCTGTGGCCAGCAAGGGAGGATTCCCCGTAAGTCTGAGTCGAGTGACGTGAGGACCGTGTGGAGATGGAGTCATGTGGTTTCGCCGTGCTCCCCTGAGAGGGTAGAGTTGGCGTGAGGTTCGAGATTGGAGGTGGTGTTGGTCTGTGCGTGAGTCAGCAGATGGCCTGTCATGTGTTGGATCGTGCCTACTGGGCTGGTGGAGGTTTTCCGTTGACAAATGTCTAGTGACCAGTGGATGGTCTTTTCAGAGACAGAAGATGCTGGTTGTAAGGGCTCGAGAATGGAGAGAGCGGCGTGCAAGCGAGGCCTTTTGGTGGCCGTTTCTGAGGTGTGAGCTGGTGGAAGCTCAATGATCGGTTGCCCCTGGTGTAGGGTGTGAGATCGATTAGCGGGGTGTGAAGCTGGCGTTGGTTGGTCCGCCGGGCGTGGGCGTTGACCAGAGGATTGGTTTTCGTGGCGAGAATTGCGTTCCCTCGGTGAGCGAGAGGGTGGCAGCGATGCCGTGAGTGTTTTCCGTTGTGTTTGAGGTGATACCAGACTTGTGCCCTTGTCTTATGCCTGCTCTAGTGGCCGATGTGTGCGCGGTGTGCGGAGCATGGCATTGTTCATGATTATGGTCTGGCTGTATCCCTCATGATCGGTGCTTTTCTGAGAATTGAGGTTTTTCTGTGTTGGGGCCCTGGCAACATTGTCAGTTAGTGGAGGCGTTCTTCCCCTGTGACTTGGTGCTAGTCCTGAATTTCGAGGACGAAATTTCTTTAAGGGGGGGAGGGCTGTAATGCCCTGGATCTTTCGGATCCTTGTTTTTGGGTCCTGGATCTGGTTTTTCAGAGTGTCCGACTCCGAAGTGCCCGAAATTTCGTTTCGGACATCTTTCGTGTTCGGATCGGCGCGATCCGGAGTTGTTTCGGAGGCCCGGAAGCGTTCCGCGACTTTTCCGCGTGTGTTTTCCGATTCCCGGTGTGTGTTTCGGTAATTCCTTCGGAACCTCGTTACGGGTGAACGGGGCTGTTCACCAGGGCGCGAGTGGTACCGTTGCGATCGGTGTGTTCCGAGGATCGCAGAAATGTGATTTTCTATTTTTTCGGTATTTTTGGGAATTTCCGGATTTTCTATATAATAACCTCCTTTTTCTCTCTCCCCATCTCATTTCTCTCTTCCCTCCCTCTCTCTTCTCTCACGTTCTCTCCTCTCCCCCTCTCACTCCGGGCGGCCGACGGAGGTGGCGAGGGCGGGGCGGCGTGGCTCGTGGGGCATGGAGCGACGGGTACGGGACGAGGATCGTGATGGTGGAGGCGGTTCGTGGGATCGTGAACCGGCGAGGGTTTGAATGGCGTTTCTTCGTGGATCGGCATCCACGGCGCGTCGAATCTTCGGTGGAGGTAGGGAGATGGACCCTCAACCCGTGTACTTCAATTCCCGCGAGTTTCGTAGGCCGTGGTGAGCCGAGCGGGCTAAACGGGGTGATTTGGGAAAAATGCATGTTTTGGGGTGTGAGCCGAATATTGTGTTTTGATCGTGTTTTTGGGGTTTAAATGGGTCCTCTCGGTGCCAGAGGGGTTGGGGAATGTTTCCCCCTTTGTTTCCCCATCACCCGGGGGTGATCGGGGCGCGGAATGGGTTTTCCCGCCGTTTCTACCGTCTTCGGGCGCGGACTGAGAACGCGCTAGCTTCCAGTAGCGCGTTCTTGAGTGTCTCGCTGCCCCGACGGGGCGCGTTCATCGGAGAAGATGAACAGTAAGGCGGTTCTTGTCGCGCTCTAGGGTCCCAGCGCGTTTTTGGTTGTCGCGCTATAGGATCATAGCGCGACCTGGTCTGGTCGCGCTATGGACCAATAGCGCGTTCTTGCTGAACGCGCTAGGTTTGCATAGCGCGTTCTTGCTTAACGCGCTATGCATGTGTAGCGCGTTCTTGGGGTGGCCTGCCGGGCTGCCCGAGACCGACGGTCTGCGGCTGATCGTGCTCCCCTTGTGCCGTGTGTGTCCTGGACACCCCGTGGAGTTCCGTGACCGTGTCTTTGGGTGTCCAGAGGTTTGGTTTACCTCGATTAGCTTTCCCGTGAGTTTAAGGGTCCGAGTGACCTTCTAGTGTTCCGATTGTGTTGTGTTGGTCTCCGGTCGACCCGGTTGTGACCCAAGTGGTCGACCTTTGGCCTTGTGAATGTCCCGGGCACCCCGTGGGTTTTGTTATCGTGTTTTAGGGTGTCTGGAGGTACCGTGCTACCTCGATAAGCATGCCCGTGGGCTTGGTGGGTCCAGGCGACCCCAGGTATTCCGAGCTTCCGTGTTCGTGCCAGATCGTGTCACCGTGTGTCGGTGTGAGTGCGGTGAGGTTTCCCCGCAAGTCGTGGCTTCTCTGGAAGGTGGCTTCCTAGTGGGCCAAGCGTGTGGCCTTGGACGGTGAGTCCAGCTTCCCAGCCTGAGGCTGGGGGTTTCTTAAGTTCCCTCCTCGAGGGATGGGTCTCGGCAGTGATGAACTGCCTCGTGAGTTGTCGCATTGTGGTTTTGGACCTAGGGATTAGGCCAGATTGACGGCTCAGTGTTGTCATGTGCAACGGTCTTGACCTCGAGTCTTGTGACTCAAAGGCCGTTGAGTTGTAGGTCTAGTGGGCTGTCCAGAGTCTGGTGGCGTCGTGCCACCTGTTACTCCGTGTTACTCGTAATGAGTGCGTGCGTGGTTTCTGTGTCCACGTTCTGTGATCCTCCACTAGTCGTAGCTTCCTGCGCACGCGTGTGCGGACCCACCTGGGAGTGGTGGAGAGCGCGACCCAGTGAGACGCGGTTTTTAGGCTGGTTTCCGTCGGCCCCTTGCCTTTGCCACCAGAGTCCGGTGGGGGGGAAAACCAGCTAGAGGACCCGACCTAGAGCAGATGGTCTGTGTGTGCACACGTAGTTGGGGGCTTAGGACACGTGCTGATGAGCGCGACCCCAGCTAGTCCTTGTTGTGGTACTTGTTGCGTGTCTGAGTCTCACGCCCGGGGCGTTGTAGCTAGACACTTGTGACGCGGTGTAAGACGTCAGGGGACGCATGCGGTCGTTCTTCTAGTGGGTGGTACTCCTGTCGAGTATGGAGTGACAGACTGTCAGTCTCTGTGTCTTTGACCTTCGGGTTTTTGGTCGTGTTGACCGGTGAGTTCGGTTGTTTCACCTTGAACAGCGTGTCCAGGTCGGCTTTGTCCGGGGGACAGGCCTCTACGGCGTGGTTGCCGTGTGTTCTTACTTCGGTAGGTGGTGCTAGCGTGGTTCGGTAGCTTCGACTGCGTGATCGAGGTGTGCCTTCTGGCAGTAGGAGTAGCTGTAGTGCCGAGTTTTTGACCGGCCACCGGTTTGCTGTTCCTGCTGTAGTTGTAGCTTCCTTTCCGCTACCGCCGTTGTTTCCGGTTGGGGTTCCGCGGGATCCCTGCTGAGTCTCTGTTTTGGAGACTCATTCCCTGCTTTTCAGGTGAGGCGGTTCTTCTTCCTCGAGGTTCGAGGGCGCGATGCGGAGGTTCTTAGTTGCCAGCTTACCGGGCCGAGAGTTCACTTGGCACGTGGTACGTTTTACTGCTTTAGACTGTACTTCTGTTGGACTGGACTCTGTTGTAGTTGTTTATTTATTTCTGTTAATTGTTGAATTGTCCTGCTTTATTTCCTATTTCTTTGTGCCTCCACACTCCTTTTAGCCCTTCCGAGCCCTCCCGGCTCGAGGGCGGCGGTGCGAGTCTCGGGTTATCGGGCCTTCCCGGTAATCGGATTCTCGGGTCGTTACAGCTACTATGCAAGGTAATTCAGTTCATTTATCAGTAGAATGATTCCAGTACTAGGCGGAGTAGTCTCACGCATAGTGAAGGGATCTAGACAGACATAATCTGCCCTTTTCTAAATCACCATTTGATATACTGGAGATTCATTAACAGTAAATATTTACCGTGTGGTAACAGTAAAAATGCAACAACAATAATTTCAATATCAGTTAAATGAGCAATAACAATAGTTTCAGTGAACAGTAAAAGTATTTTCAATATCGATTCAGTAACAGTAATAGTCGTATAAATAACGACTCAGTGAACAGTAAAAGCGATTCAGTATCAATTCAGTAGGCAGTATCAGTTGTTCAATTTCAATTCAGTAAACATTAACAATGGTATAAATAGCCAGACACAGTGCCCAAACCACCACTAGAAGGACAGTCAGTTGGTACTCGATCACCTAGGTAAGTAGTGATGAGTCTTGGTTACTGCGCAGAACCGGGAGAAGTCCTCTCCACCTTAACCAGTGGTACTTGTCCACCTCCATGATTTCAATCCCCGTTACCCTCGGGGCCAGTACAGTGTGAACCTCCTCATAGGGGCATTTCTATAGTTTGGTTCCAGTCTCCCCCTATGGTGGCAGTGTCCATTTGGCATTACTAACGGTGCGGTAAAAATATAAATATGACTTATATGAAAGGGATACATGCCACTCAAAATTCATGCTGTGAATATTAATATATCAATACTGGAAATTATTTTTCTTTTTCTGAAAGTTTCAAGTTATTCATATATAATGACATGTCTATAAATATCAAAAATTTTTAAATTTGTTTACAGGTATCAGAATACCTAGAAATTTCAGGGAATCAATATATTTACAGAAAGAATCCAAACATAAAATTTCCATCAATTTTCAGACAGAATTTATAATTTTCTAGAATTACTTGTATATCAACATGTATCAAAAATTTACTAAATTTAGCTACCATGTTCTTAAAATCACTTAACTTTTTATGCATATCATATTTATATGTAACATTACACATAAATGTTTCCACAAATTTTCATGCAGAAATTTGAATTTTTCCAGAATTACGTCTATTTCAACAAGTATCATAAATTAACTAAATTTAGTTACTATGTTCTGAAATTAATCAAATTTTTACTGCAAATCACATTTACATGTAACATTATACAGAAAAATTTCCATAAATTTTCATACAGGAAATTGAATTTTTCCAAAATTTTATAAATTTTCCTATACATGAAAAATTAACTAAATTTATTCACAACACTCTAAAAGTCACCATAATTCGTAAAACCATCATCCATAAAAGAAATATCAATTTTAAATTATTATTTTTCCCACTGTATTATTATTTTTCACACTGTATTACTATTTTTCACACTAAGTAAGAAAAATATATCATGAGTAATAAATCAACTAAATATATCCAAAATGATCAGATAATTTCTTAAAATTTACAGAATGTTGTTTCAGACAGAAGTGTCATACATAAAAATTTTCATCATTTTTCATTCAGTAAGTCTATTTTATAAAATTTTATATCAGTTTCTAAAAATTATAATAATTTACAATAATAGCTTTTAAATAGATAAAATTATCCGGAACACTTTTAATGACCAAAATATACTTAAAACTAACTTAAAAGTATTCTATATCAATTCTGTAATATTCTCAGAATTTTTCACAGAGTATTAATATTTATTCAAATTTCTAATCATTTATTTAAACATGAGTAATTATAATAGTAAAGATTCTGTTATCAGACTAAGGTGAAAATTTCATCACTTAGTTCTAACATGCATTTTAGCATTCTGGTAAAGTTTCAAGAATTTCCATATAGTATTTCTATTTATCCCATAATTTTATACCTATAACAAAATATCAAAAATTATGTAATATTACTTGCAAAAATCAGTAATTATTGAAAATTTCAGAATACAACACACTTAATGTAAGAACCTTTCTGTGAATTTTAATATTTTTGTGAACATGATCTCTAATTTCTGTAATTTCTATATAATTATTTATATATATTATCATGTATGAAAATCCATTAAAATTGTTGGGTCCCTCGATCAATGACACCCAAGAGGGGGGTGAATTGGGTGACTACAAATTTTAAATAAAACTCTTGACCTTTTATCAAAGGCAATGAGATAACAATTAAAACACCCAAAACTGTTGATCTGGCAAGCTCGATAACAACAACACTATAAGACAAGACAAGTGCACACGGTGGAGTTAAAGACATATAACAGAATTAAGGAAGTTGATTAAGCCATTAAACCGATTCTCTCAAGTTCATCGATCCCACACGATCATATAGATGGATACACAAAATAAACCAAACCAGTGCGCAAAGCAAACCACAATACACAAGGATTTTAAGGTGGTTCGGGACCACGACGGGCTCCCTACGTCCACCCCTCACCAAACTAGGTGAGGCTTCACTCGAGAATAAATTCCCAACCGGAGACGACGCTCCAAACACACACGCAGGATGACGCCTGCACACACACACGGGGACACGCCCCAAAGCACACACACACACACGGAGACGTAGTCTCCCACACAGTCCAACGACCGGAATAACAACACACACACGATCCGATGGCCGGATCACCAACACGAACACACGCTGCCACAAGTGCAGCAAACCACACACAAGATACAACACGGATCTAACTAGACACCCACACACACAAACGTAGATCTAGGAAGACCTACGTACACACACGAATAAATCACGACACACACACGACCACGGATCCAACAATGATCCACACACACACAAATATCTGAGATAAAGATTACAACATATGCTGAAGTTTAAACTCAAAGAATCAGAATGAAAGGAGTGAAGAGAGAATGAATTATCCTTGTAGAAGCTCCCCCTTTCTCTTCTCGGAATTTAATCGAACACTTGTGCAGCAGGAAGACGTTCTTGACGATCTTGAATCGGATGAGCTTGAATCTTGATTTCACTCACAGCCAGCAGTAGAGGGTTGATTGGAACTTCGAATCCTCCTTCTTCCCTTCACATTCACGCACAAACACAAGAGGAACAAGGGCTGGAGGTGGCTGTTGCGACCCTTCAATCGAATCTCCGGTTCTTCTTGCTTTGATGTCGGATGATGGCGATTTCGGCGTCCTCTTGTTCCTCTCCTCAATCCGCTTCTTTTCTTCTTCTACCACGAGCTCCAAATCTTCATGGATGTAGATGATAACCACCTTGCAAGAGCTCCACCTTCTTTTCCCCCTTTTCTTCACCTACAAGAAAGAACAATATAAGCATTAGGGTTCTCATCTCCCAAATTCGTAACTCCTATATAGGCCAATATGAGAAGCATGAAAAGACACATAAAACCCTCACAAAACATGTTAGAAACACCCTAGTATGATTAGGAACCATTGGGGGGTGTTTTGGTAAAGTTTCAAGGGGTTTAGGATGAGTTTTAAACACTTACGGAAGTCCCGTCCGGAAGGGGTCGACCCTTGGGGTCGACCCTCGGGCAACAGGTTGCTGGAAAACTCAAAACAACACCTTCTGTTACAGGGGTCGACCCTTGGGGTCGACCCTTGCACTGGGGGTCGACCCCTGGGGTCGACCCTCGGCAACCAGGTTGCTGTCGGGGCCAAAAAAAGAGCCAAAATTACAGGGGTCGACCCCAAGGGTCGACCCTTTCTTGAGGGGTCGACCCTAAGGGTCGACCCTTTCAGGCAGCTTCACAAAAATACAAGAAAAACAGCACTGCAGCGCTCCGGCGGCAGGAATTAATTCTCCTAGCTCCGAACTCCGATCGAAGCAAGACTGGAGGCGTTGGAAAGAGGACTCGCAGAGCTACAACATATAATTTTTATGGGGAGATCCAACGGTGGGATTGAAAATGGTGAAGACTGTAAGACAGTTTGAGTTTGAAAAATAACTAAAACCTCCATCAAACCAAAGGGAAATAATTGATTAAATGTTACCATAATCCCATGAAGATCAACAATGATTTTGCATCCTGAAAAACATGATAAACCAAGAGGTTAGATCAAGATCAAAATATATGGGTCATGCATTAACATATGAAGCTAGTTTTGAGACCAAGACCCAAATGACATGAAATATGATTACGACAGCATTATCATGAGGCATATAAGAATCCACATGAAAGATCTGTATGAAAGCACTTGAGAACCCATTTATCCAACTCAAGATTATTAGAGTATCACCTTGGATTCCAATGTAAATGCTTACCTTGAATCCATCACAATGTAGGAAACATTAACCTGCACTTTCTGGAATTTAGAGGCAAGTTGATATTAAGCCAATGAATCTGAAGATCCCGACTTCAACCCAATTCTCCCACAAACCATTTCAAAGCATTTAAGCCATATGATTAGAATGACTAGGAGGCATCACTCATGCATTCATGATATACAGGAACCAGAGGAAATCCTCAACAGAGTATGTAATGAAATGGCTATGCATTTATACAACACAAGGCCATGCAATCAATTTCATATCCATAAAGACTCAACCATTTCACTGAGAAGCATAGTCTTCACATGGAACCTCCAAAGACTAATGTGCAGCATGCATGATTCAATCATCAACCTACTTAGTAAAGCAACCTGCAAGATAAGATAGCCACATGTGAGTTCATTTATCATGAAGATGTTTTCCACTAATCAAGCACACAATATGTCACATAGTTTAGTTATCATCAAAGTCATAGCTTACAATCTCCATTACACACGAAGTTTAGTTATCATCAAAACCATAGCTCAACAATCTCCCCCTTTTTGATGATGACAAACTTAGTGATGAATGATGACAATCTTAGTGAAGATGACAAACGAGTGGCATGTTTTTCATGAAACCCCAATCATGAATCTAGCAAGCATGAATCACATGAAATATTTCTCCCCCTTTGACATTATCAAAAAGCCGGGTAAGGCCAAACATACTCCCTCACGATGAAGAAACAGAGGAGATGCACATTGTAGCATGATAAATGTGCAAGGAATACTAACCCACATTTGAAATTCTGATGAAGCAGGAGTAGGTTATAAATGAGTGGGTTCATGGAATGCATGGGAAACACCAAGTGTTGGCGAGAAAGGATACCAAATGTTGATTACTTGGTTGTGCCCAATCTTTCTCCCCATTAGCCAAGCAAGCACAAGAATTTATCGAGCAAGAAAATAGCGTGGGAAGTTCACTCAATTTTTTGTTTTCAGTATTTTCCAGATTTTTAATTTTTGATTTGTGGTTTGAAATGCATGAGATGCATGGCATGTGAGATGCATACACAAGCAAACAAAAAGATATATATATATATACATGCAACACTGCTCCCCCGTACTTACTTAAGAAGGGATGGGTATAGGAAAGATGCAAGAGAGTCATGGCAATTAGAATACACATGTGTAGCACATGGGAGATTTTCCAATCATATAGGAGATTAATGCAATTGCTAATGAGTCAATCAACTTTCTGAATACATATTAAATCAAATTCTCAATGTGTAAGTGAGTAACATGAAAAATGATAGTTTCAATATGGATATTTAGATTTTCAGATCAACACAGGGAGACATTTTACAGACTGCACTTCAATTTTGAGAGCAGCGTATTGGAGGCTTCGCTCTACCACAATGAGTTTTCACCATCATTTTTTTCAACTCAACCAGTACCACATGATAGTCAGAATTTTTCAAGAGTGATCAGGTCCAAAATGATTCCTTTTTACGCGAGTAGACGCATGGAGCTCATGCCAGAATCCCCGGTTACTTAGAATACTGAACCATCTCACCTCATTTTGAACAGAGGTACTAGTCCACACTTTTCAGATATGAACCACATCACGTCTCAGGTGACATGTGCCCAGTTTACTCAGTGAGACCAAGCATTGCTCTACCATTCATTTTCATTTCAGATTTTTCAACAAAGATAGGTAGGCAGCTTTTTCCTCAACTGTCTCTTCAACATACATGCAGCAAGTTTAACATCTCGAGAGTGTTGAAAAGAAAAACATATATCCTTATTCTTAACACTCATTTTCATATTCTGTGCATGAATTGTGTGAATTTGATTCAACATGTATACCGAAAATACCATGAATACATAACAATACAACTCCCCCTAAATAGATGCACTTTACTCCCCCCAAAGTGTACAACATGAAGCACACCAATAATGACTCAAATGCAACATTATTTATCAAGAATGCATAAGGTCATAGAATTTTCAAGGATGGGGGTGAATAGCATATAATAACACACAAGCACACATTGGGAGTTTATGCAAATGCACTATGACATGTATGCGAGCAATGTGATGTCAATTTGATACTAATTGAATGGATGCCAAACGAATGAACTAAGTGTGACGAATGCATGAGCTCTAATGCAATGCAGAAATTAACATGGGTGCAAGGTGTGTGTTTTTGATTTTTCATTTGAGAGAACTAAATGCACCTAATGCATTGGATTCTGATGCATGCAGCCTATTACTGTATGAGAATGAAGGATAGGATGCAAAAAGAAGATGAGAGCTTTCATTTCCAAGTCAGTGTGACAGAATTCTTATTAAGTTCATCCACATTCAATCCATGAATCAGCAAACATTATTTATGACAAGACCTTTATGAATGAGGGTGCATAAATGATCAAAAGTAAGCAGTGCAACCCAAATTTCAGAATTGTTCAAAAATAGATTTTGAAAGGTCTTTCACAAGTTTTGAAATGAGAGTTCATCCAGAAGTCAAATGTATGGATCATATAATCACAAACATATTTTCAAATCACATAACTCATCTCAAGGATTCATTCTGTTAAATCAATTAAGTATGTTCATCACATCAAACTAGATTCAACCAATTTGTCACAGCATGCTAGTAAATGACAACTCAAGTTTTTAGAATCAACACTTGTCATCTAAAGGTATCACCAAGTGATAAAAAGACCATTGCATGATTTAACAAGGTTGAATTACCTTGGTTCAGGAGACAAGATTGGAAGCCTTCAATCACTGAGATTGCCAACCTCACAGGGGTTGATATTTCAGATTTTGCTTTCTTACCTTTGCCTTGAGAATCCTTTTTCTTCCAAGTCTTTCACCTATTGAACCATCCTTTGTTAACTGAGACGCGCACTTTTCATACCATGTCTTGGGTACTATCAAAATCACTTCCTATCTCCAGTGGTGGATTGAGAAAATTTTTATCATTTTCATCCTTGCAAGGTATTCCTCATTTGATTCAAACTTGGTCACGGCCAGCCCATCAGCATTTGGATTTTGGGAGTGTAATCTGTATCCAAGAACAACAAGAATTGATTTTTCAATTTTGATTCAAATTTATTAACTTTGGCATAACAAATTATTTTAACAACCAAAATCCACTAGATAGCTCAAGATGTAATGCATGACTCATGTGTGAACCTTAAACACTAATCTCATATGAAGAATGTGGTTGCTCCCCCTTAGTGTGTGCAAGAATGCAAGATGTTCAGTAACAATCCAATGTCATATGCAGCCTTTTAAGTAAACGACTCATAGTACTAGGCGGAGAACTTAGATCCAAAGATCACCTCACGCGTAGTGATAGCTTTCAGACAGGCATAACCTGTCCTTCCACATGTCACCATTTGATATACTATGTAGTCAAGGGTGATGAAGGTAGGAGGAATGCTATGCATTATGACATGACTTCACAATGTTCAACTTATGCAAGATAGAGTGTGAAATGGTGTATGCAAACATGAGGGTGTATGCAAGCACAACAAATGTAGTGAATTTTATTGATGGTTTCGAAGCACAACTTCAATAAGATGCTATATGAGGATGATATGCACAAGTGTATGCAACTATCTATGGATGGAATGCATGTCCAAACATGTGCATTAACACAAGACACTTCAGTACAATATGAATCAAACCATGACATAATTACAGAAGAGAGTGAGAGGGATATCACCTGAGTTTCCAAATTTCAGTTTTTGATTTTTCTTCCAACCTAACTTATGCCACTTGACCCATGTGCCTTACCTTCTTGATGAGAACAGATTTCATGCTTTATATTCCCAAGGCACACCTGCAAAACAGATTTCTCATTTGCCATTCTTAGGTACCCAAATCATCTTGGGTCCTTGTGGGTTAGCAACATCTTTGACACGTGGCTTCCATTTCTTAACAACATTCATATCATCAATTTTCTTCATAAAACAATCATGCACCATATGTCCAAATTTACCACAATAGTTGCAACATGACTTTGAGTTCTTAAAAACACGAGGATTCTTTGAAGCATGTGATGTCACATTCACTCTTCTCATTTGGTTTACCATTTTGTACATTTGAGCATGATGTGTTGAATGAAAACTCTTTTTCTTTGTTAGTAGCCAGCAGTGTGAAATTGTATGACCTCTTTTACCACAGTGATTGCAATGCATGTGAGATTTTGTGGTGAATGCTTTCTTTACATTTTTCAAATCAGCCTGATTTCTACAAGCTCTCAAATCATCATTCTTCATAATGAAACAATCATGCATCATGTGTCCAAGTTTTCCACAGTAAAGACAAGACATGTTTCTTTTGTTAGATGCATGGGATTTTATATGAATGTTTCTAGCATGCACATTCTGGACATTCGCACCCTTTGTCAGATTTGATTGAGTTCTTGACATGGTGTGTTCATGGGAGTGAGATGTGGAGGTGCTGGGTACACAAGTGGTGTGAACAAAAGAAGTGTGTAGCTTACTCTCAAATTTCCTTTTGTTTACAGGATTAAAACCCAGCCCTTCTCTTTGAAAGTTCACTCTCATGCCCAGCAATTTATCCAAGTTTTCTTGGCCATTCACAAATTTAGACAATGAAGCATTCAAGTCAGAAATTTCTTTTTCAAGAGATGAAATGTGTAATTCAGAATTGACAAGTTCTTCTTCACAAGTGGAAAGATTAACATTTAACACGGCATTGGTTTTCCTAAGACATTCAACTTCTTGCCTTATTTCATTCACATCTTCACACTCTTCCAAAGCCACATATTTTCCTTTTTCAAGTCTCTATCATGAGCAAATTCAATTTGGCCAATGTCCATAAGACTAACTCTCTCTCTCAGCTCTTTGTTTTCATTTTTCAAGGTAGAGATTTGATCTTTGTGAATTTCAATGTCAAACATGTAACCATCAATCAATTCCTTAAGGTGTGAGCATTCTTTACAAGAGAATCACTTCTATTTTGACCAACATTCTTTTTCAATTTTTTATTTTCAGATTTTAACTTCTTGTATTTTTCAGCAAGCTCTTCATAGGCATTCAACAATTCTTCGTAGTTAAAATCATCTTCACAATCAGATTCAGAATTTACCCTTGAGCTTGATCCACTTGGTGAGCTTGATTCACTTGGCTGATCACTCCTTTGTTCACTCATCCCTGCCACAAGACATTGGTCTCCATGCTCTTCCCAAATCTTGGTTAGGCCATCCAAGATATCCTTCGCGGATCTGCAATGGGAGACAAAAGGGAAATGATTAGAATCAACTGCAGCAGTAAGTAACTTTAAAACTAAGCAATTTTGATCATGTTTAGACTTTTGATTTTCAGTCCAGATATTCTTATCCTTGGGCAACTCATAAGGACCATATGAAATAAGCCTCCATAGCTTAGGGTCATATGAGTTGACAAGACTGCACATTCTTCCTAACCACAAATCAAACTTGGAACCATCAAACACCGGTGGAGAATTCAAGGTGTAAGTGTTGGTAGTCATTGATCCGGATCACTCTAGATCGTTAGATCTATGAAATAAGAGCCTTAGCTCTGATACCAATTGTTGGGTCCCTCGATCAATGACACCCAAGAGGGGGGTGAATTGGGTGACTACAAATTTTAAATAAAACTCTTGACCTTTTATCAAAGGCAATGAGATAACAATTAAAACACCCAAAACTGTTGATCTGGCAAGCTCGATAACAACAACACTATAAGACAAGACAAGTGCACACGGTGGAGTTAAAGACATATAACAGAATTAAGGAAGTTGATTAAGCCATTAAACCGATTCTCTCAAGTTCACCGATCCCACACGATCATATAGATGGATACACAAAATAAACCAAACCAGTGCGCAAAGCAAACCACAATACACAGGATTTTAAGGTGGTTCGGGACCACGACGGGCTCCCTACGTCCACCCCTCACCAAACTAGGTGAGGCTTCACTCGAGAATAAATTCCCAACCGGAGACGACGCTCCAAACACACACGCAGGACGACGCCTGCACACACACACGGGGACACGCCCCAAAGCACACACACACACACGGAGACGTAGTCTCCCACACAGTCCAACGACCGGAATAACAACACACACACGATCCGATGGCCGGATCACCAACACGAACACACGCTGCCACACGTGCAGCAAACCACACACAAGATACAACACGGATCTAACTAGACACCCACACACACAAACGTAGATCTAGGAAGACCTACGTACACACACGAATAAATCACGACACACACACGACCACGGATCCAACAATGATCCACACACACACAAATATCTGAGATAAAGATTACAACATATGCTGAAGTTTAAACTCAAAGAATCAGAATGAAAGGAGTGAAGAGAGAATGAATTATCCTTGTGAAGCTCCCCCTTTCTCTTCTCGGAATTTAATCGAACACTTGTGCAGCAGGAAGACGTTCTTGACGATCTTGAATCGGATGAGCTTGAATCTTGATTTCACTCACAGCCAGCAGTAGAGGGTTGATTGGAACTTCGAATCCTCCTTCTTCCCTTCACATTCACGCACAAACACAAGAGGAACAAGGACTAGAGGTGGCTGTTGCGACCCTTCAATCGAATCTCCAGTTCTTCTTGCTTTGATGTCGGATGATGGCGATTTCGGAGTCCTCTTGTTCCTCTCCTCAATCAGCTTCTTTTCTTCTTCTACCACGAGCTCCAAATCTTCATGGATGTAGATGATAACCACCTTGCAAGAGCTCCACCTTCTTTTCCCCCTTTTCTTCACCTACAAGAAAGAACAATATAAGCATTAGGGTTCTCATCTCCCAAATTCGTAACTCCTATATAGGCCAATATGAGAAGCATGAAAAGACACATAAAACCCTCACAAAACATGTTAGAAACACCCTAGTATGATTAGGAACCATTGGGGGGTGTTTTGGTAAAGTTTCAAGGGGTTTAGGATGAGTTTTAAACACTTACGGAAGTCCCGTCCGGAAGGGGTCGACCCTTGGGGTCGACCCTCGGGCAACAGGTTGCTGGAAAACTCAAAACAACACCTTCTGTTACAGGGGTCGACCCTTGGGGTCGACCCTTGCACTGGGGGTCGACCCCTGGGGTCGACCCTCGGCAACCAGGTTGCTGTCGGGGCCAAAAAAAGAGCCAAAATTACAGGGGTCGACCCCAAGGGTCGACCCTTTCTTGAGGGGTCGACCCTAAGGGTCGACCCTTTCATGCAGCTTCACAAAAATACAAGAAAAACAGCACTGCGCGCTCCGGCGGCAGGAATTAATTCTCCTAGCTCCGAACTCCGATCGAAGCAAGACTGGAGGCGTTGGAAAGAGGACTCGCAGAGCTACAACATATAATTTTTATGGGGAGATCCAACGGTGGGATTGAAAATGGTGAAGACTGTAAGACAGTTTGAGTATGAAAAACAACTAAAACCTCCATCAAACCAAAGAGAAATAATTGATTAAATGTTACCATAATCCCATGAAGATCAACAATGATTTTGCATCCTGAAAAACATGATAAACCAAGAGGTTAGATCAAGATCAAAATATATGGGTCATGCATTAACATATGAAGCTAGTTTTGAGACCAAGACCCAAATGACATGAAATATGATTACGACAGCATTATCATGAGGCATATAAGAATCCACATGAAAGATCTGTATGAAAGCACTTGAGAACCCATTTATCCAACTCAAGATTATTAGAGTATCACCTTGGATTCCAATGTAAATGCTTACCTTGAATCCATCACAATGTAGGAAACATTAACCTGCACTTTCTGGAATTTAGAGGCAAGTTGATATTAAGCCAATGAATCTGAAGATCCCGACTTCAACCCAATTCTCCCACAAACCATTTCAAAGCATTTAAGCCATATGATTAGAATGACTAGGAGGCATCACTCATGCATTCATGATATACAGGAACCAGAGGAAATCCTCAACAGAGTATGTAATGAAATGGCTATGCATTTATACAACACAAGGCCATGCAATCAATTTCATATCCATAAAGACTCAACCATTTCACTGAGAAGCATAGTCTTCACATGGAACCTCCAAAGACTAATGTGCAGCATGCATGATTCAATCATCAACCTACTTAGTAAAGCAACCTGCAAGATAAGATAGCCACATGTGAGTTCATTTATCATGAAGATGTTTTCCACTAATCAAGCACACAATATGTCACATAGTTTAGTTATCATCAAAGTCATAGCTTACAATCTCCATTACACACGAAGTTTAGTTATCATCAAAACCATAGCTCAACAAAAATAAAAATCGTGATCCAGAAATTATGAAAAGTTTTCTATACATGCCATTCACAGTAAGATGCATTCTTAAAATTTTAGGTGATTTAATATCACCCCTTTAATATTTTAGTATAATTGAACACATTAAAGATAATATTAAAATATTCATAAACGTAATAATAAATTAAATCAGACATGAAATTTTTTCCAGAAAGTTTAGAACATCATATTTCATGATTCTGGAAACTTTCTAAGTTTATCTTACATCGTTTCTAATTATAAGACCTTAATCACTTGATTTATCCTTAATTACATGCTTTAATATTAATGATCTAATACTAATCCGACTAAGATATGATCACAGATCATAAATAACGATCTATGGACTTAACTACATATATAGATGCTAATTACACACCTTAAACCAATCTAAATATGCTAATCCATGTTAATCCATGGGAATAAAATACTAATCCCTTACCTTAATAATGCTTAAACCTCTCCTTAAGACCTTGACACCTTCTGCTTCAGCCCTTCACGTACCCAGCCAGCAATAGGGGCAAATGAGCCCCCTAGCCCTTCTATTTATAGGCATTTTGACTTAATCAATCTTAACCCTTCATTTAATCAAGGGTGTAGATTTAAGCATTTATTCAAAGATTCCTTTATTGAATTTTTGACATTCAAACTCCACCTAACTATCCGCCTAACTTCTTTTGACTATCTTGTATTTTTTTTCTTTTTTTTTATATATAGCATGTGTTTTTTTTTGACTAAAGAAGGAATGATTAAACTAATAAAATGCTAACACACACACAAAAAAATAATAATTTTTTTTTCAAAACCTGCCGCTTTGCGACAGGTTGGTGGCGAGCGGCGCGCGCCCGCGTGCGATGTTTATGACTTTTTTTTTGTTTAACCACTTTCTTTCATTTTTTTTCCAATTCCTTTCAAATTTTTTTTAAACAATCAAAAGCCTATAATTTTGTTTATGATCAAATAAACATAATAAAATAAAAAATTTAAATATTGGACATATAAAATTTATAAACAATTAATTAAACTACTAAAAATCGTAGGACATTACAGGAAGGCTGTGGTGTAGGCGGTCCGACCGGATCGGGACTCAGCTGGGAGGTAGATGCTTGCCGAAGGGAGTCTTTAAACCGAGAAAATCGGGACTCAAATGGTTCGACCTCTAGAGCGACCTTATAGGACTGCGCTAGAGAGAATGCGTCATGGATAAGACATTCAATTTGGAAGTGAAGCCGCAAACCTCTCTGGAACTGAAAGGCAATCGTGGTGCTCTCCTCTCCAACTCCATATTTCACCCGGTACTTATCATAGTCCTGAATGTACTCGGACACGGACCTATCACCTTAGACGGGTCGGCATGGGTTGGCCATAGTTGCCAAACGATGGGAATAGTTGCCACCACCGATGAGGGAGAAAGCTCTCGACCTCGATCCTTAGACCCCATGCTGGCACGAAAGCCGCGGACAACAACCACCTTCACAGCGCCACGCAGCGCACTCAAGCTCTCGAGCGAGAAACTAGGCAGAAAGCGAACACAAAACCCTAAGCCAGCTACCGACTGTACTGGACCTCATGGACTCTGATCACTGCAATATTTCAAATTCCTATGTACGTCCACAACCACCGCTCTGATACCAACTGTAACGACCCGAGAATCTGATTATCGGGAATGCCCGATAACCCGAGACTCGAACCGCTGCCCACGAGCCGGGAGGGCTCGGAAGGGCTAAAAGGAGTGTGGAGGCACAAAGAAATAGGAAATAAAACAGGACAATTCAACAATTAATAGAAATAAATAACAACTACAGCTACAACAGAGTCCAGTCCAACAAAAAGTACAGTCTAAAGCAGTAAAAACGTACCACATGCCAAGTGAACACTCGGCCCGGCGAGCTGGCAACTGAGAACCTCCGCACCGCGCCCTCGAACCTCGAGGAAGAACCGCCACACCTGAAAAGTAGGGAATGCGTCTCTAAAGCAGAGACTCAGCAGGGATCCCGCGGAACCCCAACCGGAAACGACGGCGGTAGCGGAAAGGAAAGCTACAACGACAGCAGGAACAGCGAATCGGTGGCTGGTCAAAACTCGGCACTACAGCTACTCCTACTGTACCAGAAACACACCCCGATCTCACGGTCGGGGGCTACCGAACCACACTAGTACCACTTACCGAAGTAAAAACTCACAGCAACCACGCCGTAGAGGCCTGTCTCCGAGGACACGGCCAACCTGGACACACTGTCCAAAGTGCAACCCCGACCATCCGGTCGCGGGTACCACACAACAAGACGCAACCTCGATAAAGCCTCTAGCGCTAGTCTCACGGCGTGAAAATTGACACACGCGCCACGGTGAAACAACCGAAACTCAACGGTCAACACGACCGAAAACCCGAAGGTCAAAGTCACGGAAACTGACAGTCTGTCACTCTCTGTCCAGAACAGAAGTACCTCCCACTAGAAGCACAGCCGGTAGCGTCCCCTGACGTCTTACGCCGCACCGTAGGTGAACTGCCTGACGTGGTAACGCCTACCAAAGGCACGGACACCGTACAAGTAACCACAAACAAGTGACTACCTGGGGTCACGCCCGTCGACGTGAGTCCAACCGCCCCAAACCACGTGTGCACACACAGACCGCGCGTCCCTGGCCTGGCCCTCTGACCGGTTTTCCCCTCAGCCAGACTCTGGCTGCAAGACGTGGGGCCCGACGGAAACCGGTCCACAAATCGTCTCTAAGGGTAGCCTCTCCACCACTCCCTGGTGGGACCACACGCGTGTAAGCAGGCTACGACTATTGGAGAGTCACTGAGAGAGTAGACTCTCAAGTTAACGGAAAACAACGTCCGAACCCGACGAAGTATGGGGACCATCCCACGTACCAGCACCGTCGCACGGTGACGACAGTCGGAGAAGAAACATGACTCACAGTCCACGATCCGTACACTCGGCCACGCAGAAACGTAGAAACACGGTTCCCAGAGCAGCTCACAGGCCGCCAAACCAAATCCCACTCTCAGGGAAAGGCAGGAACCCTCCATTCCCAGGCTGGCAACTGGACTCGCAGTCCAAGGCCACACGCATGGCCCACGCGGAAAGTACAGAAGCGTGATTCCCGGGGCAACGCACAAGCTGCCACGCCGATAACTGGACTCACAGTCCAAGGCCAAACATATGGCCTGTAGACACGCCAAAATTGACGTTACTGTGAGTACATCTCGTATTACCTCGTAATGCCCCAATTTGACCCTCAAATTAACTTTGTTTAAGTGGTTTTTCTCACTTTTCTTGGATTTCCTCCTTTTTTCTCCCTTCTCTTATTTTCCCCTATTTTTCTGAATTTTCTGGGTATTTTTATCCATTTTTTAGATTTTTCAATAATTAACGGCGTGAGAGGGGGCGTCATTTGTTTTTAAGAAAATTAAATAAAATGAAAATGAAAATGACGCATCTTTGAAGAGGCGTCCGTTCTTTCTCTTTTCCTATTTTTTTGGATTTTTTTGAGAATTTTTTGGATTTTTTATATGAATTGACGACATGTAAAGTGGCGTTATTTTGATTTAAATTAAATAAAAACTGAAAAAAAATAGAAATGACGACATTCCAAATGTCGTCAATTTCAATTTGAAATATTTTAATATTATTTCTCGCCCTCTTTCAGGGGTGATTTTGTGGTCTTCCGGATGTCAGAAAAATACGAAAAAATAGTAATTGGAATCATCACAGTTAGATGCACGTCCACCTAAAAAATGAGAAAATAATAATAAGAAATGAAAAATAGCCATGTTTTGCTTATTTTGAAATAACGTCTCTCACTCGGGCGTCAATTCAATTGACGCCCGAATGCGCGGTCGTCATTTCCTTTTGGCTTTTTATTATTTTGATTCACGACACTGTGCAAGTCGTCATTTTCAATTAACGCCCCTGGTCAGGTCATCATTTCCATTGCTATATTTTGAGATTTTAAATCCGCCCGAAATTCGTATTAAATTCTAAATAGCGCCCCCCTCAAAGTCGTCAATTCTTTTCAAATTTCGGAAAGTCCGTATCTGTCTCGAAATGCCTCCAAAATGACGACGCTTCCGCGGGCGTTATTTTAAGAAGCGACAATCTGTCCGGTCGTCAATTCTTGTTCAATTTCGAACTCCGACAGAATCTCCTTCTTTCCCCATTTTGAGCCCCTTTTCACTTGGGAAAGGACTCTTAAGGCTTTCTAATATTGAGGGGACACTTATCTAATGAATATCTTCCTCCAAATCCCACTAAAATATGTTTTCCTAATTTCCCTTGGAATTAACTCCGAATTTTAGCCCCACATGCTTAAAGCTTCATCCATGGAGATCTTCTTCCCCTCTTGAAGATTTGGAGCCTCTTCTTCCTTGGAGCAAATTGAAGATATAAAGCCCCTTTTGGAGAAACACATCATTAAGCTTATCCCTCCCTCAATCTCTTTTGTTTCCTTCACGAAGTAGTTTACATGCATCATGTTATTTTCTCTTCTTTCATTATTTTTATCATCTCAACCATGTTGAGATCTCCTTAGTGCAACACTTGCACCCTCCTTTATCTTATCATTCATCATAATCTCCCATGCCCCTTTGCATAAGGTTTAAGGGCCAACACCCAACAAGGTGTGTTCTTATACACGATTTTTATGTTTATTTTTATTATGAATTTGATGCTACACTCACCTTGATTTTAATTCATATTTTTATTGATTGTTATTTTTGATTCTTTGCAAGGGTAATCAACAAGAAGAACTCTCTTCATCGGCCGGCCGATCGGAAGAGAAGGTGCACTCACAATCTCCCCCGCATCCTTTTGAGATATTTATATTCGCGATCCCTCTATTGATTATTTGTTATATCTTTGAGGCCCTCGCGTCTCTGGCGATCACACATTCCCCTTAGCATCCTCGCATGCTCCCCTTTTCTCCCTCTTTTCCCATTCTTCTTTCCTTCTTTTTTCCTTTTAATTGTTCTAAGTGGATTTCTTAGAATCTACAAATTGGCGATCACGGTGGGACTCCTTTTATTTTTCTTTTGATTACCATTCCCCTTGGGCACCCACGTGTGCCATCTCCCTATTTGCACCCACGGTGCATCTCCTTTTGTGCTCCACGTAGCACTCTCCCTATGTGATTGGTTAGTTTGATAGATTTTTAGAAATTCCATTTATCCTTCTCTTAAAAAAAATGATGAGCATGCTATATCCCCTTTTATGTTTTTATTGATTGCCATGATTCTTATACTGTGATTGTGAGTGTTTTCCTTCATGTTGGTATTTTCGTCATTGTTTGAGCTTTCTGGCCCTTGGAGAGGAATTAGCGCCCTTCACAGAGGCGTCATTTCAGCATATAGCGACCGTTTGAACATGCGTCGCTTCCATTTTATTGGCAGGATTTTTTTTCATCATTTTATAATTAACACCCCTCACAGAGGCGTCATTTTCCAGTATAACGTCCCATACCAAGGCGTCATTTTCTTTGACATTACATTCTGACGCCCCTGTCAGATGCGTCTTTCACTCGTACAACGCCTTACTGGAAGGCGTCATTTTGATTATCATTATTTATTCATGTTGATTACTGCTATTTGACGTCCCTGTGCACATGCGTCCATTCTAGATACATCGTCTCACCTTAAGGCGCTATTTTACTCTGCTTGCACTATTCACAGTGATTAGCGACTGACACTCAGGCGCTGCTTCTTGATATAGCGACCTTTCCGAGGTCGTCATTTTGTTCTGTGATGTTCATGCTGATACTGTCTGCTTGATATTACCTGCTTGCATTCATCTTTGCATGTGGTTTGGGAGACCTCCTCTCCCCACATTTTTAGGAGATCTTACCCCCTCTTGGTGAAGGAAGGACCCTCCATTGAGCATTCCGTCTCATTGGACCGAAAATTCCCAAATCAAGCCTCCGTAAGTCCCCGCACCCGTGGATTCCCTCACGGACGCCGGGCAAGTTGTACCTTTGAAGTCCCGGGTTTAGTTGGCCTATGCATGGTGAGAGTGTTCTTAGTTGGCATCGAAGTGAACTTACATTGAAACTAGGTTCCTCCCTTGTGTGAATCACTCTGAAGTTTGTTAAAAGGCATTAATTCACCAAGGTTCAAATAAATAAATAAAAAAATCAACGGTAACCATTCCAACTCGTGTGCTTCTTTACAAATTATTTTGCTTGAACTTTGATTGCATAATGGCTGACCTTGATAGATAAAATAACATGTTTAATCTTAATTATGTTCATGAGGATGCACAACCTAGCACATCCTATACTCCTTAATTTCAACCTGTTCATCATAATTCTCACCACAATCATCCTAGGGGACCACATCCTCATTCTTATGGTGTTACCCGACCCATGGGCAATGTCCAATCTCATGGTCCCTTGCCTCAATCACGAGCCACTACCCCCTCGGGACCGTCTCCTCCCAATGACGAGAAGGTCTCTCAATTCATCCGTGCATTGGATCATCTCACCCCTCAACAAATCCAAGTCCTTAAGGCTATTGTTGAGGGCACATCCTCTCCTCATCCTCCTTCGTCCACACCTACTCCTATTCGGGTGGCCCATCACCCGCCTCCTTCATCGACACATACTCCTATCAGAGTCGCCCATCACCCGCCTCCTTCTATTTCTCATCCTTCACGGCCCCAAGGTCCATTTATTCCTTGTAATCCGACCCGTCTGGGTCCTTTAGCGGGTCGGCCTATTAACCCTCCTCCACGGCCGTCATATCAAGCCACCCCTCCAAGGCAATCATGCCAACCTTCCAATGTTCATGTTACACCCCTCTAGCAAAGTATCTTTGATAGAATTACTTCCATGGAGGAACAACTTAAGAGGCTCACCAGCCTGCGGCCCGCTCCTCCTCCATCTCAAGTCAATCCTCTTCATGATTTCATGAATAACATTGCTAAGTTGGAAAAAGATTGGAAGGAGATAAGAGAGAATGGCATCAATAACACGTGTGAGCAAGATATCAAAAATCAAGTGGACGTCGTTCACCCTCCACTCATCCACCCTGCTCATTTATCTGGCCCTCCGTCTCCACCTTTGCATTTACCTCCACAGAATTTTCCACAATATCATGACCATCTGCCTCCACTTTCACATGATCCTCCACAAAATCCTCCACCACCTATTATTATGCCTCCACCACGGTGTCCACTTGATGTTTTTGATGAAGATGAAGATTTGGAGACGGCACAAAATGTTGAAATTCCACAGGCACCCCTTTCGAGTTTCCATCGTTTCCCACTCCCTCCATTGCCACCCGATGAACCCCTTGCTCAGGATGAAGCCACTATCCCTAACCCCATTTATGAGACCAATTGGTGCTATGATGATGGGTCGATACTCCAGTCACCCACACCGGTGCATCATGCGCCTTCCCCTGTACCTAATACTTCTCGCATCATCCGAGGCTTCCTATGCACCAAACCCTCTCCTTTTACACCTTCGACCTCTACTCCATCAGCCAAACCTCCACTAATCTCCACTCCACTAACTCCCGCCAAGCCATCCAAGCTTATCTCCACTCCACCGGCCTCCGCCGAGCCTTCCACTAAACCTCCACCCAATCCGCCATTAGTGTAATGCCCCGAATTTTTTGGATCCTCGTTCGTGGGTCCCGGATCTGGTTTCTCGGAGCGTCTGACTCCGTTGTGTCTGAAATTTCGTTTCGGACATCTTTCGTGTTCGGATCGGCGCGATCCGGAGTCGTTTCGGAGGCCCGGAGGCGTTCCGCGACTTTTTCCGCGTGTGTTTTCCGATTCCCAGCGTGGGTTTCGGCTTCCCCTTCGGAACCTCGTTGCGGGTGAACCGGGCCGTTCACCTAGGCGAGTGTGGTATCATTGCGATCGGTGCGTTCCGAGGATCGCGAGGGTGTGATTTTCTATTTTTTGGGATTTTTTCGATTTTCCGGATTTTCCTATATATACCCCCCACCCTCTCTCTTCCTCTCATTTCTCACTCTCACCCTCTCTCTCTTCTCCCACTCTCTCCTCTCACTCTCTCCTCTCCGGTGGCCGACGGACCGAGGCGGGGGCGATGCGGGGCGATGCGGGCGAGGAGGACGACGAGGATGGGTCGAGGATTCGAGGCTCGAGGGCGCGGTGAAGCTCGGCCGTGAGTTCGTGGTGCGGCCAGGCTTCAACGGCGTTTTCTTCGTGGATCGGCGTCCACAGTGCACGAAATCTTCGGTGGAGGTAGGGTGATGGACCCCCAGCTCGTGCACTTCCTTTCCCGCAAGTTTCGTAGGCTACGGTGAGCCGAGCGGGCCAAACGGGGTGATTTGGGCAAAATCCATGTTTTAGGGCTTGTGGGCCGATCTCCCGTTTCATTGCGTTTCTGGCCGATCCGAGGCCGTAGATGCATGCTAGGGGTTATTTGGGGGCTTCCCCTATGTTTTCCCCCTCATCCGTGGATGTTTGGGGGCGTGGCGTGGATTTTTGGGGTTTTCCCGCCGTTCTCGGTTTTCCGAAATGGTCGCGGTCCACCAGAAACCGCGTTCATTGGTCGCGATCTTGGGAGAACCGCGATCATCCTTTGTGTTTTGGTCGAGGAGGCCTTCGAGCGTCGCGGTCGTGCGATAGACCGCTTTGGTCTAGTCGCGGTCATGGGATGACCGCTACTATCTAGTCGCGGTCCTCGGGCGACCGCTACCAGCGGGGTTGCGCGTGGCTAGTTGCGGTCGTGAGGTGACCGTGACAGCATGGTCGCGGTCTCCGGTCGACCGCTACCATCTTGTCGCGGTCCCCGGTCAACCACTATCTGGTCGCGGTCACCAGGTGACCACTACCACGTTCTGGTTCCTGTTTGCGTTGTTTTGACCTCCGGTCAACCCGGTTGTGACCCAGTGGTTGACTTTGGGTCTCGTGAGTGTCTCGGACACCCCGTGGAGTTCCGTGACCGTGTCTTTGGGTGTCCAGAGGAGGTCCCACTTACCTCGTTTTGCGTGTCGTGAGTTTAATGGTCCGGGCTACCTTTTAGCGTCCCGATTGTGTTGTGTTGGTCTCCGGTCGACTCGGTTGTGACCCAGTGGTCGACCTCCGGCCTTGTGAGTATCCCGGACACCCCATGGGTTCTGTGTCTGTGTTTTTGGGGTGTCGGGAGGGACCGTGTTACCTCGATTAGCATGCCTGTATGTGTGGTGGGTCCGGGTGACCCCACGTGTTCCGGGCTTTCGTGTTACGCATGATCGAGTCACCGTGCATCGGTGGGTGTGCGGTGGGGTCTCCCCCGCATGTCGTGGGTTTCCTTTGGAAGGCGATTCCCATGTGGGCCATGTGCTTGGCCTTGGACTGCGAGTCCAGTTATCCGGCCTGGGGCTGGAGGTTTCCCGCTTGCTACAAGATGGGAAATCGTCGTGGTGGCTTGTGTGCTGCCCTGGGAATCGTGCTTCTGTATTTTCCGTGTGGCCCGTGTGGGTGGCCTTGGTCCCTTGCGTTCCCTTCCCGAGGGAGTGGTCTTGGCGACCCGTGAGTTGGCTCGGTACTTGTGCTACCGTGGTTTTAGACCTAGAGATTGGACTAGATTGACGGCCTTGTGCTGTTGGGTACAACGGTCTTGACCCCGAGTCTTGTGACTCAAGGATCGTTGGGTGTAGTGCGTCTGGAGGACTGTCCAGAGTCCAGTGGCTTAGCGCCACTTAAGTTTTCTCGACTCTAGTGCACGGTGCGTGCGTGGCCGTGGACTGTGAGTCCCGTTTCTTCTTCGACTGTGGTCACCGTGCGACGGGGCCGGTACATGGGGTGGTCCCCGTACGTCGTCGGATTCGGACGTTATTTTTCGTTGACTTGAGAGTCTACTCCTTTAGTGACCCTCCACTAGTCGTAGCCTATCAGTACGCGTGTGCTGGTCGCACCAGGGAGTGGTGTACGGGCTTACCTTGAGGGCGGTTTTAGACTGGTTTCCGTCGGGTCCCTCGTCAAATCAGAGTCCAGTGCCAGGGGGAAAAGCAGTCAGAGGGCCAGACCTAGGACGCGTGGTCTGTGTGTGCACACGTGGTTGGGGACAGTGGACGCACGTCGACGGGCGTGACCCCAGCTAGTCACTTGTTTGTGGTTACTTGTACGGTGTTCGCGCCTCGGGTAGGACCTACCACGTCAGGCGGTTCACCTGCGGTGCGGTGTAAGCCGTCAGGGGACGCTACCGGCTGTGCTTCTAGTGGGTGGTACTCCTGTCGAGTACGGAGTGACAAACTGTCAGTCTCTGTGTCTTTGACCTTCGGGTTTTCGGTCGTGTTGACCGGTGAGTTCGGTTGTTTCACCTTGGCGCGTGTGTCGGTTCTTGCGCCGTGAGACTAGTGCTAGTGGCTTCACCGAGGTGGCGTCTCGTGGTGCGGTACCCGCGATCGGATGGTCGGGGTTGCACCTTGGACAGCGTGTCCAGGTTGGCTATCCGGGGGACAGGCCTCTACGGCGTGGTTGCCGTGTGTTTTTACTTCGGTAGGTGGTTCTAGCGTGGTTCGGTAGCTTCGACGGCGTGATCGAGGTCTGCCTTCTGGCAGTAGGAGTAGCTGTAGTGCCGAGTTTTTGACCGGCCACCGGTTTGCTGTTCCTGCTGTAGTTGTAGCTCTCCTTTCCGCTACCGCTGTTGTTTCCGGTTGGGGTTCCGCGGGATCCCTACTGAGTCTCTGTTTTAGAGACTCATTCCCTGCTTTTCAGGGGTAGCGGTTCTTCCTCGCGGTTCGAGGGTGCGGAGCGTCGATTCTCAGTTGCCAGCTTGCCGGGCCGAGTGTTCACTTGGCATGTGGTACGTTTTACTGCTTTAGACTGTACTTTCTGTTGGATTATCCTGCTTTATTTCCTATTTCTTTGTGCCTCCACACTCCTTTTAGCCCTTCCGAGCCCTCCCGGCTCGTGGGCGACGGTTCGAGTCTCGGATTATCGGGCCTTCCCGGTAATCGGATTCTCGGGTCGTTACAATTAGCCTCTACTCCATCGGCTTCCACCGAGCCCACCATCGAACATTCCCCAATTAACCTTCCATCACCGCCACCTCGGCCCTCCATTATCCCTTTAACCCCAAAACCCACTTTGCATGTTCCTTCATCTATCCATTCACCCTTACCCATGGCTAGTCCCCAGCAGGATCCACCCTTTTTTGCACTCGAGCCAACCCCGACTACTTCTGGGCAAAGGGAGAAGCTCGACGTGTTTGAACCTCTGTTTCCACTCACCCTTTCTCCAACACCTTCCATTACACCTCCACCATCCATGGAGCCTTCCGCCTCCGCTTCCTCATACCACTCAGAATATGAGTGCTTCTACAAGTACTTGTGCCGAAGATAATCAATAGCCGGGCAAGAAGGATTTGGCCACAGCCATGCTATTCAAGATGCAAGAGTTTATTTGCCGGATACCAATCCGTGTTGTTGTACCGAGCATGGTTGAAGCGGCAGAGTCCCCGCCACTGCTCGCCAGAAGAGAATGCCAAGCGTTGATGCCGCCCAAGGGCCGAGCAGGGCACCCCTTGTTCCAACATTCAAATCTTGAGTCTTTTCTTCCATACAAGGGGTGAACGCCCATCTTGATCAATATTCTTCATACGCTACAATCTCTAGGCAACACGATGCTTCCTATCTCAACTTTCCAACTCTCTCACACTATTGCTTTTCAGCCTCCAAGGGAGTTGTCATTCACTATTGAAGCTTCGTCACGAGCTCTTGCTTTATCCATTGGGCCAATTGGCTATACACTTTCACTGCCATGGAGGGGCAGTTATCTTGGTGCTAAAGGGGTTTCCACTATTCTACCCACCTTCCATTCAACTCCACCCATATTTCCGTCTATCACCAATTCTTCATGGGCCACTCCAGGGGTAAGGAGGAGGATCTCATCCTCTCGCCCTTCATGTTCTTTACATTCTTTGCATTTTATGCATCCATCGCATCCGTTGCATTGCATCCACATGCATTTGCACTTCTTCTTTCCCGGGTTTCCAAACTCGTATCTTCCCCGCCTTCCAAAATCTCCGGATCCCTCACGTTTCCTATATCTTTCGCCCCTATCTTCGGGATCTCCAGGTCCCCTTACACTCGCCGGGCATTGTGCCCCCTCTGATCTTCTCTCAGGGCATCGCGCCCCTTTCCAACTATTGCATCCGGACTCCCCGAATTTCTCTCTTGTCCTCTTGGGGCATCACGCCCCATGGTGTCTCATCCCTCCGGAACCTCCGGATCCTTCATCCTCTTCTAATCCACTCCCCCCAGGGCATCGCGTCCTTCCGAGTTTTTCCTCCCTAATTCTCCCGGGGCATCGCGCCCCCTTTCCTACTATTTCCCTGGAACTTCCAAGTGTTTCATCCCTCCTTTTAGGGCATCATGCCCTTTCTGATTCCACTCCTCTGGAACCTCTGGATCTTGCTCTTTGGGCATCACACCCCTCTGCACCATCACGCCCGAATCCTCTAGGCATCTCACTGATTTTTCTTGGGCGTCGCGCCCTTTTCTACCTTCTTCCTCCGGAACCTCCGGATTCTCTTTCCTTCTTCTTAGGGCATCGCGTCCCTTCCCATCTCATTCTTCCGGAACCTCCGGATCCTTCATCCATCTCTCTATCCCTTGGGCATGACGCCCCTTTCCATTTTCTACCCCCGGAACCTACGGACCCTCCATCTTTCCTCCGTTTCATCTTCCTACTCCTCCGGGACATCACGTCCTTTATCCTCTTCTTCCTTTTTTATCACCTTTTTGCATATTTCTTCCCAGGGCATCGCGTTCCTTCTGATTCCAACCCTATGGAACCTCCGGATTCTCCTTCCCATCATGATTCTCCTCCTTCGCCTCCGGATGATTCCTCCTATCAGGATTCTCCCCCTCCGGATCCGCCTCTTTCCATCTATCAATTTCTTATTCTAATTCCTCCTGATCCCGGGTCCGACCCAACTTCTTCCACATCCACTGCCTTGGACATCTACCCTTTCTCCCACTGCTTTCGAGGCTTTAGTCCTCACTCCTCTTCTTGATTTTCCGCTTCTTCTGTAAACCGTTCCTTGTGATCAAGGTCTCTACGCCTTAGCGAGGGAGTTCTAGCCCTCACCTCTCTTCCTTTTCTCCTTATTCGTCTAAGTCTGGTCTAAATACCACTCCTTCTTGTTAAGCCACTTCAAACCTTTGCTTCCAATCCTTTTGTCTGCTACTTGAGGACAAATCCCATGTTGATCAACCTCGCCTCTGCAGCTGCTTAAACAAAGATCGCAAGGTAATATGTTGGCGTAAGTATGCACGCTTATGCATTTTCGTCACGTTCTTCATGCATGATTTTCAAAATAAAGTGCTTCTTAACAAGATTAAAAGTGATGTTTTAGACCTTTATCTTAGGCTTTTGTTTAATTAAATCATCATCAAAAAAGTCTTTAGGCTTGCTTCTGCAGTACTTTAGTTAATAAGAACCCCGCGCTGGGAGTTCGACCGTCTCTCCCCGCTTGTTAAGAGCAACCCTTAGCTGGGCACCGCACACACTTCACGGCGTCCTTAGCGGGCTCCTTGATAAAACACCGTTGCTACTTTGGCCATGTCATGAGTATATCTGAAAGTCTTTTCTCTTCTTTACTCGGCCGAATGCAGGGGCAAGAGGTTGACGGATGAGATGACCAACCTAGGTAATCCCCAATACGAGAGAAGTCTCAAATAGGGGCAGTCTTGACCCAAAATAAAGTCAAATTTCATGATATACATCTCGCCAAAAGGGCTATTATGAAAATAAAAATCAAATTTGATCAAAGTAAAATTATGAATTATGGCATGACAAGAGTGGCAAAGTCCCCGCAGGGAAAACCCTGGTCGTATGCATGTCAAGGGTCTAAAAATCAAAGGCACAAAGCCCCGGCACAACAGACTATCTCTTTGAGGGGAAATACCTTGGAAGGAATTCAAGTCCCGACATCTCCCATCCTGCATAAAGTTTATCCTCAATTATTCTTCTCTTCTCCCTCTAAGACCGAATGTTTCTCGGGTATGGCCTTGGTAGGGGCACCGTTAATAAAGGGCAGTCGATTATAGGGCGCCACCCTTCAATGCTCGCTCGACTTTGGGCAGTTTTAGCGAAAAGGGGAAGGAACAAGGACCCTAGCCAGTGGTTCAAAAATACCATTTGATGCTGCATTAACAAAGTCTAAACTAAAAATAAAAAAAAATGAATGTTTCTCAAAATCCATAAAAAAATCAAATATTCTCCAAAATCCATAAAAATTCGAATACTTTTTTCAAAACCCATAAAAATTTGCATATTTCAAAATCTAAAAAAATTACATTGTATTTTCTGGTGGTGCTTTTGCAAGGACAACAATTTTGCAAGGACCAAGAACACGAGATGAGTCCTCTCCATTCACCGCTATCAATATTTTGATTCTTCCCAATATCATCATGATTTGTCACTATGGGCACTCCTGATTATCATCTCTCTATTCATGTCATACTGGGCATTAATTGATCGTTCATCTCTAAAATCTTTTAATAAACTCCTATTGATTTCACTTGATCACTTTGCCACTGGACATTACTTGTGTCATCCTCATGACAAATAACAAACAATGATGCTTTGCAATGCTATGATTTAACTCATGCTAAACATGCTTCGCCTTGCTAATACATGCTTGAATCTATTCACACCAAGCTTTGATCGCTTTGATGTATATGTTGTGATTGTTTTATGATACTTTGATTCATGCTATACTTGCTATGTTTAAATGCCTTATTCATTACTTGTTATCTTCCTTATATCTTGCCTAATGAAATTTTGAGCGCAGGATAAGAAAGCTATTGTTCCATCGACTAGGCATCATCATCTAAGTCCCACGGTGACTGCATTATGTCTTGCACCTCATCTCAGTTCCCTCATGCTCATTGCTATCACCATCTTCCTGTATGCATTCTACTATATGTTATATACGCTACTAGATTATATCAAGGACCTTGTGACTTTGGTAAATCTGAATTTGAGTTCCCCTTCATCAAAAATAATGATGATTCTAGAGGCGTCTTAGTCATACGGATATGCCGTTGAGCCGTCCAAAACTGGGGACGATGGTTCTCTTTTGCGAGTTGGTGCGCGGATAAATGGGCTTCGGCTTAGTATCAGCTCACGAAATTAGTTTCTTGACTTAGTCTTGGCAGCTTAGCAATATTATCCTTGATTATCTTATATTTTAATTTATTTTAATTTTTCCTTTAAACTCAGCATGCATTCATATAGGACTTTGAATCAACGTTGAAATATCATTCTGATAAGCTGATTTGGAGAGTCAAATTGATCTTAATCTTTCCAGATATGAGATATTCATTGCTGAATGGAATCCTCAGTTCGTTTTTGTCGCTGTTTTGGGTCATTTTCTGGAAAGCTCCTTGTTTGGATTTCTATCCTCTTATTTCAATCATTTTCCTTCGATTCACTTTGGTTGCAGCACGTCCACATTGGCTGGTAACCGCTCCCCAATGGTGAAACCTACAGGTTTGTGACCTGGGGTACTTTCACCGCGCTGGAAGTTGATCATTCCCTTTCGTACCCGCGTGCACACTCCCTCTTTTATCCAAACATCGTTGATTTCATTGAATTTTCTGAGATTATTTCGTCTCGAGCTTTTGATTCAATTCTCATCAGGTGATGTGGATCGCGTGTCTCATCACACCTTGGCATATACTTTTCAGTTCGCTCTGCTCCCTTGCAAAGCAGACGCCAAGGCGGGGCAGCTGTAGACCCGCCAAAATTGACGTTACTGTGAGTACATCTCGTATTACCTCGCAATGCCCCAATTTGACCCTCAAATTAATTTTGTTTAAGTGATTTTTCCCACTTTTATTAGATTTCTCCCTTTTTTCTCCCTTCTCTTATTTTTTCCTATTTTTATGGATTTTATGGATATTTTCTCCATTTTTTTGAATTTTTGAATAATTAACGGCGTAAGAGGGGACGTCATTTGCTTTTAAGAAAATTAAAGAAATAAAAATGAAAATGACGCCTCTTTGAAGAGGCGTCCGTTCTTTCTCTTTTCCTATTTTTCTGGATTTTCTGAGAATTTTTTGAATTTTTTTATGAATTGACGACATGTAAAGGGGCGTTGTTTTGAATTAAATTAAATAAAAAATAAAAAAATGTGAAATGACGACATTCCAAATGTCGTCAATTTCAATTTGAAATATTTTAATATTATTTCTCGCCCTCTTTCAGGGGTGATTTGGTGGTCTTCCGGATGTCAGAAAAATACGAAAAAATAGTAATTGGAATCAGCACAGTTAGATGCACGTCCACCTAAAAAATGAGAAAATAATAATGAGAAATAAAAAATAGCCATGTTTTGCTTATTTTGAAATAATACCCCGCACTCGGGCGTCAATTCAATTGACGCCCGAATGCGCGGTCGTCATTTCCTTTTGACTTTTGATTATTTTGATTCACGACACTGTGCAAGTCGTCATTTTCAATTAACGCCCCTGGTCAGGTCGTCATTTCTATTGCTATATTTTGAGATTTTAAATCCGCCCGAAATTCGTATTAAATTCTAAATAGCGCCCCCCTCAAAGTCGTCAGTTCTTTTCAAATTTTGAAAAGTCCGTATCTGTCTCGAAATGCCTCCAAAATGACGACGCTTCCGCGGGCGTTATTTTAAGAAGCGACCATCTGTCCGGTCGTCAATTCTTGTTCAATTTCGAACTCCGACAGAACCTCATTCTTTCCCCATTTTGAGCCCCTTTTCACTTGGGAAAGGACTCCTAAGGCTTTCTAATATTGAGGGGACACTTGTCTAATGAATATCTCCCTCCAAATCTCACTAAAACATATTTTCCTAATTTCCCTTGGAATTAACTCCAAATTTTAGCCCCACATGCTTAAAGCTTCATCCATGGAGATCTTCTTCCCCTCTTGAAGATTTGGAGCCTTTTCTTCCTTGGAGCAAATTGAAGATATAAAGCCCCTTTTGGAGAAACACATCAATAAGCTTATCCCTCCCTCAATCTCTTTTGTTTCTTTCACGAAGTAATTTACATGCATCATGTTATTTTCTCTTCTTTCATTAGTTTTATCATCTCAACCATGTTGAGATCTCCTTAGTGCAACACTTGCACCCTCCTTTATCTTATCATTCATCATAATCTCCCATGCCCCTTTGCATAGGGGTTTAAGAGCCAACACCCAACAAGGTGTGTTCTTATACACGATTTTCATGTTTAGTTTTGTTATGAATTTGATGCTACACTCACCTTGATTTCTAATTCCTATTTTTATTGGTTGTTGTCTTTGATTCTTTGCAAGGGTAATCAACAAGAAGAACTCTCTTCATCGGCCGGCCGATCGGAAGAGAATGTGCACTCACAATCTCCCCCGCATCCTTTTGAAGTATTTATATTCGCGATCCCTCCATTGATTATTTGTTATATTTTTGAGGCCCTCGCGTCTCTGGCGATCACACATTCCCCTTAACATCCTCACATGCTCCCCTTTTCTCCCTCTTTTCCCATTCTTCTTTCTTCTTTTTTCCTTTAATTGTTCTAAGTGGATTTCTTAGAATCTACATGGCCCACTCGGGAATCATCTTCCAGGAAAACTCACGGTAGGCGGGGGAGACCCCACCGCACCCCCACCGATACACCGGGTGACTCGGTCTGGCGTAACACGAAAGCCCGACACGCGAGAGGTCACCCGAACTCTCAAACCCACTGGTACGCTAAACGAGGTAGCCCGGTCCTCCTGACACCCTCAAAACACGGGCACAGAATCCCACGGGTGTCTGGGGCGCTCACAAGACCGCAAGTCGACCACTGGGTCACGACCGGGTCGACTAGGGACCGACACAACGCGAAACAATCGCGGAGAACATGGAGACTCATCTCTGCACCACACAGAGCCTGACGGTCTAACCCTGGGCCGTCACAGTCTGTAACGGTCCAAGACTCGACCGTCACAACCACTCTGACACACCAACAAAGGGCCGTCAGACGCTCGGTGCAAAGTTGTGTGTGAGGCGCCTACCCTGGTGCGTCACAGTCTCTGACGCGCCAGCCCTAGTGCGTCACAGTCTGTGACGCGCCAGCCCTGATGCGTCACAAGACAAGATGAAACCAACTGTGACGCGTCCCGCTCGGTGCGTCAGAGGCTGTAACGGACCAACTCTGGTGCGTTACAAGGTGGGAACGCGTCCGCTCTGACGCACCCTGTGGACGCACTTTTCGACACGCTCGTTCATTTGTTTTCTTTAAGTCGATTTATTCGGTGGGTTTATTCGTTTATTAAGTGCGTGGGCGTGCCAGTCACAAAGGTGATGATTTATTGTGTGCTCGATCTGACTAATCAGACGATTGTGTGGTTCCTGTCGGGACCGGAACCCGCCGCGCCATAAAGGTCACGACGTTATTTACATCCCCTCGGAGAGGGGAACACCCTTGATTAATCGTCGAGAATCAGGGACTCATGGCCAGGAAACTATATCGAGAGAAACAAGCCGATAACAGTCTCGAATCAGTCGGAAAGCCCTATGTCTAGGGAAGCAAGCATTCGAAATATGTCGGTCACTCAATGGACCATTTTGATATTCGGACGAGCGTCCGGCTTCAGAGAATCGTGATCATCACGGGGAAAACTGGGGCATATGTACGCCGGGGTACGACAAGTTTATTGTTGAAAGGGATAGGTGACATTCGATTGAATCTCGGTTAGAGTGGTCGGAAATCAGCGAGTTTATTGGCCCGGTACGAGATCGAGTCAGGACCATTCCGGGGGCGCCTCCCGTGGTCCAAACGAGGCATGCGTGGGCATCATTAATATTTCTGGTGCCGAAGGACAGCGGGAAAGTGTCCCGGGACTAGATTCCAAAATAAAGATGTGTACAGAGATAGCCGGTTATAGGCCTAGGATGTGGGTCAGGCGATGACCATGGTTGGGGCGAACCCAAGGTCCATACGTGACTCACGAAGGTCTTATTGATATTCCCACATGTAGGGTTTGGGGAAGACGAGAGACGTCTCGTTCCATTCGGATTTGGTCGGTCATACACAGACCATTTTATGTTCGGACAAATGTCTGTATAGAAAATAAGACGGTGACGGGAGCGAATCCGTGCAAATGTCTGCCGTGAGTACGGCAAGTTTAATGCAAGCGCGGGATTAGATCCCGGTATATATGTCGGCCACTAACGGACCATTCGTCGTTCGGACGAGAGTCCACATTTGAAGCGTCGAAGACAACGACAAAACCACACGGATGTTTGCCGTAGGTACGGCAAGTTTAATGTGGGTGCGGGATTAGATCCCGGTATATATATGTCAGTCACTAACGGACCATTCATTGTTCGGACGAGAGCCCGCATTTGAAGCATCGAAGGTAACGACAAAGCTGTACGGATGTCTGCCGTGGGTACGTCAAGTTTAATATGGATGCGGGATTGGATCCCGATAAAGGTGGGTCAAGCTGATGAACTATCGGCCCGAGATGGTTTCGGACTATGGCCATAACAGGGTTCCCGAGGTCCACGTCCGATGCCATGGGGCGTCATTGCTTTTCTTTTCACACACAGTTCGGGGAAACGAAGGTTCCAAGGTATGCGTGCATGTCGGTCACGGTCGGGCCATTCATTGTTCGGACGCGAGTCCACGTTTGAAGCATCGAAGATGATGATAAAATCGTGCAAATGTCTGCCGTAGACACGACAAGTTTAATGTGGGGTTGTGGGATTAGATCCCGAGAGAAGCGGGTCGAGTTAACGAACTATTGGCCCGAGATGTGTTCGGATCATGACCATGTCGGGGGTTCCGAGGTCCACGTCTGATACCATAAGGCATCATTGATTTTCTCTTTGCACCCAGTCCGATGGAGTGAATTGTCAAGTGTGAAGCCCAAACTCGTCAACGTGCGGCCTCTCACGCGGATCGACCTGCGCGGTCAGGTCGCAGCGGTCAAGGGGACAGCGCCCCTTGCGGGGGTTTCCGGGGGCGGAGCCCCCGGAACAAAAATTTTAGTTATAGCAAGGGCAACTTTTGATTATTTTTCTATTAACTTGAAGTATATTTTTTTATTTGCTTGATCACCGTCTTTCTTTCAGGCACGCCGGATTAAGAGCAAAGGGGGATGGGGCGCGCCAGCTTAAGTATGGAGCACGGGGCGCGCTGGTTTAAAGAAGAATGCCATGGGGCGCGCCAGATAAGGCAACAAAGGGGGGGCGCGCCGGATTAAGGCCAATGAACAGTATGGCGCGCCAGAATAAGCACTAGTCATTCCAATATTTTGAAAGTGGTTTTGAGTGTAGAGTTAAACATGCGCGGGGGGGGGGGGGGGACCGCGTCGGATAAGGCCACGCCGGATTAATATCACGCCGGATAAGTTCTGTGAGGTTTTATTTCATTCTGTTGGCTCGGTTTCTTCTTTCTTTTAACTGCAAGCTACTTTGATGACTGATTTATTCATCTTATTGATGGATTAAGCTTGTGGAAAGAAAGTTTAAGTGTTTTAATTGTTTGTTAGGGTGAATTAGCATGAGGATTCAAGTGTTTCGTTCAGAGGGGTTCGTGCAGGAACTGGGAGGTTCAGTGGTGATCAGGGGCTTCAAGCATGTGCAGCTCTGGCCCTCAGAGAGTAGTTTGATTCCTTTGTTCCTGGCGAAAAATGGGCAGCACCTCCCCGGGACTGAGGCTTGCCAGAGACAAATAGGGGAACACCAAACGGACTGCTCCGGGGTGAACCTTAAATCCAGACCTCACGGCGGTCCGATAACCCAAATGTGAGTGTGGAAAGCTCGAGGACTAGCCTTCAAGAGCTCCCACGGCTCACGGGTGATGTTTTCACAAGCGGGACGGATGTGTGCCACGAGAGGCCATGAATGTTCATCCCCTGACGGACTCCTTCGAAGGCCATGCTATGGAGAAGCAAGCTTCGAAGGGCCTGGATGAGGAGAAGGCAGAGAGAAAGAGAGGGAAGCAGAAGAACACCGTATGTTGCAAAAATGGCTTTTCTTTTTATTCATTCGTAAAGGGAAAGGCGGTGGGGAATCTACCCTAAAGCAAAAAAAGGGGGGAAATACATCAGAGAGAAAGGAAGGAATACATCGATGGGGGAGGGGGAACAGAGCACAAGCTCCTCCTCCTCCGAGCTCACCTCTCTTCTCTCACGCTCACTCTCTTCTTCCTCACCTCACGGGCGCAGGGGAAACAATGGAGCTTCTCTTCTCTTCGTATCTTCTCTTCAATGGCCAGCTCTCAGCCGAACGAACCAGCTTCTCTATTGAACGAACCAGTCGAACCTCGTTCCTTCTTTAGACTTGCCGTTTTATAGAATGGGCGTTCAGGAGAGTTCCCGCCACTTTCATCTCGTCCGCATCGAGGTCTGAAATCGACATGCTACGCTGGACGCTGCTGCTCATCCGAGGATGGGATATTCACGGATTTGCCGGGCGATCTTCTGTTGCTTCCACCGTCGATGCATGCCTCGCTGCTGCGCTGTCGAACGGATGTGGAGGCAGAGCTTGGTAGCATTGAATGCTATGCCCCCTTGAACCTGCACCTGAATCCGATAGGAGAACAGAGTATCGGAGGATGGATGGGATGGCATTTAAGTTAAACTGACGCGGTGTTGTGCGCACCGGATTAACAACACATAAAGGGGCACGCCGGACTAGCATCATGTAAAGGGGCGCGCCGGATTAAGCATAAGCAAGGGGGCACGCCAGATTAAGGCCCCTTGGAGGGGCACGCTGGTTTAAGGCTATGCCGCGCCGGTTTAAGCGTCAAAGGGCTCCCTCCCTGCTTAGTGGCAATTCATACAAATGCTTGCCCTCCTATGTTGCTTTAGTTGTGAGCCTCTGAGTCTCGATTCAGGGCTTTGAGTGATTTCCGGTGTATGCCGAGCATCCGTTCGAATTCCTGAGTTTCTTTTGATTCGGCCTTCGGCATTGCCGACTTGGGAGCCGGGGCTGTCTCTTCTACCTGAAGGGCCTCTCATTGGGTGGCGGAGCGCCGAGCATATATCTATTCATCCTGCTTGGAGGAGGTATGGGGTTTGTTCGGACTTTCCGTCTTCGACTCGCTCTCGGGGTGTCGAGACGCCCGTGCCGTAGGAACATTCTTTCTTTTCTCTTCCTTTTTTTTGACGTCCACACACCCACACCGGGGCGTTACAAGGCTGTGACGCGCCAGCCTTGGTGCATCACAGGCCTTGACCCCGAACGGTCAAAATCAACTACCGAAAGCCAACGGTCAGATCGTCCATGACGGTCCAACCCAGGCGCGTCACAGCGCCGTGGCGGTCTATCGTGGGACCGTCACACACACAGACCACCAAAAGGCTAAACGGGCCCTGTGACGAACCCACCCTGGGGGCGTCACAGTCTGTGACGGTCTCTGGAAGGACCGTCACACCCGTCCGAGAGTGAAACGACAGGAAACGACCCAAAAAACATCCCACGCCCCCATACCTCCACGGGAGAGGGGGAAAACAAGGGGGAAGCCCCTAGCATGCATCTAAGGCCTCAGATCGGCCAAAAACGTAATGAAACGAGAGATCGGCCCACAAGCCCTAAAACATGGATTTTTCCCGAAATCACCCCGATTAGCCCGCTCGGCTCACCACGGCCTACGAAACTCGTGAAAAAGAAAGCGCACGAGCTGGGGGTCCATCTCCCTACCTTCACCGAAGATTTCGCGCCCCGAGCTCGCCGATCTGCGAAGAAACGCCGTTGAAGCCTCGCCGGCTCGCGACCGCGCCACGAGCTCCCACGCTCCTCCACCGCCTCGATCCTCGCCCATCCTCGCCCGTGCTGCCTCCGTCTCGCCCCCGCCTCGCTTCGTCGGCCGCCGGAGAAGAGAGGGGAGAAAGAGGGCGTGAGAGAAGAGAGAAATGAGAGATGGGGAGAGAGAAAAAGGAGGGGTTTATATAGAAAATCCAAAAATTCCAAAAAATACCGAAAAATAGAAAAATACACCCCCGCGATCCTCGGAACATACTGATCACCGTGGTAACGTCCCGACGTCAGAGAACGCAACGGTTCACCCTATACGGGGTTCCGAAAGTCCGACAGACGGAAAACACGCGTAAAACCCACAACGCAACCCGGGACCCACAAAGGTGCTCCGAAAAATACATAAAATTACCGGCGTGCTCCTCACAACACCACGGACCCAAGGAAACTCACGGGCACACCACCAGTGGGTTCAAAAATCCGGTAAAAATAGTCCGAAGCTCGATCGGACACAATCTGAAATCCACGGAAAGATGATCCGAAACCCACGGATCCAGATCCGAAAAACCCGGGGCATTACAACCCTCCCCCTTAAAAGAATTTCGTCCTCGAAATTCAGGACCTAGCACGAAGTCACAGAGGAAGAACACTGAACCAACTGACAACGCTGTCAGAGCCCCAGCACAGAAAACCTCGATTCTCATGAAAGCACTGATCATGAGGGACACAGCCAGACTACAAACACAAACAACACCTCGCTCCGCGCACCGTGCACACCGACCATCAGAGCAGGCATATACCAAAGGACACAGTCCGGCATCACTTCAGACACCACGAAAACCAATCATGGCACCGCTGCCACCAACTCGCTCACCGCGGAGACACAACCCTCGCACGAGAAACAGCTACCGATCCATCCAATGGTCGGCAGACAAATCGCACATCAGCTTCACAACCAGCTGACATGTCGCACACCCTTCTCAAGGGAACAATCAAAACAGAGCCTCCACCAGCTCAAGCACTCATGTCAACAGACCGCAACCAGAACATCGGCTCAGCACCAAGAAACACCCCACACATGGCAAGCTGAAAGCCAGACATATCACTATGCCAACTCTTATTAGAAGACAAACTTCGACAAAGCCCAGATCCCGTTCGGAAAGGCACATCACAGAAACGACCACCAAAGGTCTCGCTGGCACACCGCTCTCGCCACGCTCGAGCCCCGACAACTGGCATCTTCTGTCTGTGAAAAGACCATCCACTGGTCGCCAGATACACGTCAACGGGGAACCTCCATCGGCCCAACAGGCGCGATCCAACTCACAGTAGGCCATCCGCTGACTCACACACAGACAATTACCACCGCTCGAGCTGAACGCCTCTCGGACATTGCATCCGATCTCGATCATCGCGTCAACTCGACCCTCTCAGGGGAGCACGATGAAACCAGATGATAAGATCCAGGTGTCTTCGGTCATCACCTCACTCGACTCAGACTTACAGGGGTACCATCCCATGCTGGTCACCGACCAAGGATAACCATTGCGACACCAACGTCCCATCAAGGACCACCAATCCGGCGCTAATCTCACTAAAAGGCCTCCGCCCACAGGCGTCACTCTTCCGTCTTGTCTCATCGAGGCCTTCATCTCAATTAATCCAAGTGGACACCTGCCAATCCCGATTCCGCCCTTACCACAGAGCCACGGGACACCACCTGAACAATGCTCACGGGTCCCCAAGCAACATACACCTCACCGTGGTCGGCTACGAGACTAGCCTTACAAGTCACTCGCAGCTACCAGCAGGAACCCACAGCCTGCCAGAGATCACTTCTCCAAAAATGATCTCATCCGAGGACACGACTTGTAACACAAGTCGGGCACCAAGCTACCGACTCTGACCAACACGTCCTTGACCACCGTCAAGCAACATCCTCAACAATCCTATCCGGGTCCAACACCGACGCCTGACACGGCTTCCATCACAGGAACAAGGTACACATGCGGCGCACTAGCCAGCACATTCCCCAACACTCCATCCTGCCAGTGCCAAGAACCACGATACCTCAAGCAATGGCACAGCAACAACACGTTTCACACCGAGGAACCAATCCTCCAATGCTCAACGTAAACTCAGGAATCCGCCCGTAGCAACCAACGCTACGATCCTGAACCAGTGGGTCACAAGCCCACCTCGCTTCCGCTGCGCACTCTGATCCACGCGCACATCCACAAATTCTCGGAAACACTGCCCAACCGGCACTCGTCCTTCCGGAACAGCGCCAGCACCCTTACACGACAAGGGAATGGGCACGACTTCTCACGGGCAACCACCTTGCCAAGACAAGGAGCATGTCTCGCACGGACTTCATGGCACACAAGGCCAACCAATCCGAACACACAATGCAAGACGACGAACCTCATCCAAACACAATCTCTCCAACCAAAGGAGAGACCAAACGCCCTTCCGACCAACGGAAGAACTCCACGCTTGACCTGATCTCGAACCTCGCGTACGCTGGAAACAACACCATCGAGCACCAAGGAAAAACATCACTTCCATCAGGTCAGTGCCTCCGACACACTCAACGAGTGTCACGTCAGACCATAATCATAGCATCTCTCGATGCACCACCGCGGCAATTCCTCGAACTGCAGCGCACCGCACCAAGAGCCGCAACACGAGCCATAACCGGCAACCACCGACGCTCATCCTCGAGTCCCGAAACTCACCGCGGAACCTTCACATCTCAGACCAAATCCAAGGCGAACACACCCATTCGCACACAAGAGCACATGAGCAGGACTTACTGGAACACCACAGCCCAATCCTGCCTCGAAATCCATAAGAATAACCGGGACCGACACGTCATTTCTGACGCCACAGAGCACGACAAGAACACCGGGCTCGACGAGACAGCAGCTCACCGAGAAGATCCTCCGCTCACCCGAGCACACTTCTTGATCAGAACACCTCAGGAGATGGACAAACCTCAAGCTGGGGTGGCCAAAAACCGACAGTAGCTCCCTCGGAGCACTCTCACGGACACTTAACCATGAACAATCCTCTCCAGCTACCTGACCACGCTGCAGATTCCTCGAACACAGCACCACGAGCTCACGCCTGCCAGCAACCTCTGCCCAACGCAGCACAACCAGGGCCACCACCGATGAGGGAGAAAGCACTCGACCTCGATCCTTAGACCCCATGCTAGCACGAAAGCCGAGGACAACAACCACCTTCACAGCGCCACGCAGCGCACTCAAGCTCTCGAGCGAGAAACTAGGCAGAAAGCGAACACAAAACCCTAAGCCAGCTACCGACTGTACTGGACCTCATGGACTCTGATCACTGTAATATTTCGAATTCCTATGTACGTCCACAACCACCGCTCTGATACCAACTGTAACGACCCGAGAATCCGATTACCGAGAAGGCCCGATAACCCGAGACTCGAACCGCTGCCCATGAGCCGGGAGGCCTCGGAAGGGCTAAAAGGAGTGTGGAGGTACAAAGAAATAGGAAATAAAATAGGATAATTCAATAATTAATAGAAATAAATAATAATTACAGTTACAACAGAGTCCAGTCCAACAGAAAGTACAGTCTAAAGCAGTAAAAACGTACCACATGCCAAGTGAACACTCGGCCCGGCGAGCTGGCAACTGAGAACCTCCGCACCCCGCCCTCGAACCTCGAGGAAGAACCGCCACACCTGAAAAGCAGGGAATGAGTCTCCAAAACAGAGACTCAGCAGGGATCCCGCGGAACCCCAACCGGAAACGACTGGCGGTAGCGGAAAGGAAAGCTACAACGACAGCAGGAACAGCGAACCGGTGGCCGGTCAAAACTCGGCACTACAGCTACTCCTACTGTACCAGAAACACACCCCGATCTCACGGTCGGGGGCTACCGAACCACACTAGTACCACTTACTGAAGTAAAAACCCACGGCAACCACGCCGTAGAGGCCTGTCTCCCAGGACACGGCCAACCTGGACATACTGTCCAAAGTGCAACCCCGACCATCCGGTCGCGGGTACCGCACAACAAGACGCAACCTCGGTAAAGCCTCTAGCGCTAGTCTCACGGCGTGAAAACCGACACACACGCCACGGCGAAACAATCGAAACTCAACGGTCAACATGACCGAAAACCCGAAGGTCAAAGTCACGAAAATTGATAGTCTGTCACTCTCTGTCCAGAACAGGAGTACCTCCCACTAGAAGCATAGTCGGTAGCGTCCCCTGACATTTTACACCGCACCGCAGGTGAATTGCCTGACGTGGTAACGCCTACCAAAGGCACGGACACCGTACAAGTAACCACAAACAAGTGACTAGCTAGGGTCACGCCCGTCGACGTGGGTCCAACCGCCCCCAACCACGTGTGTACACACAGACCGCACGTCCCTGGTCTGGACCTCTGACCGATTTTCCCCTCAGCCGGACTCTAGCTGCAAGACGTGGGGCCCGATGGAAACCAGTCCACAAATTGTCTCTAAGGGTAGCCTCTCCACCACTCCCTGGTGGGACCACACGCGTGTAAGCAAGCTACGACTAGTGGAGGGTCACTGAGAGAGTAGACTCTCAAGTCAACGGAAAATAACGTCCGAACCCGACGAAGTACGGGGACCGTCCCACGGTGACCACAGTCGGAGAAGAAACGGGACTCACAGTCCACGGGCCGCACACTCGGCCACGCAGAAACGCAGAAACACGGTTCTCAGAGCAGCTCACAGGCCGCCAAACCAAATCCCACTCTCAGGAAAGGCGGGAACCCTCCAGCCCCAGGCTGGCAACTGGACTCGAAGTCCAAGGCCACACGCATGGCCCACGCGAAAAGCACAAAAGCATGATTCCTGGGGCAACGCACAAGCTGCCACGCCGATAACTGGACTCACAGTCCAAGGCCAAACATATGGCCCACTCGGGAATCATCTTCCAGGAAAACTCACGGCATGCGGGGGAGACCCCACCGCACCCCCACCGATACACGGTGACTCGGTCTAGCCTAACACGAAAGCCCGACACGCGAGAAGTCACCCGGACTCTCAAACCCATGGGCACGCTAAACGAGGTAACACGATCCTCCCGACACCCTCAAAACACGGGCACAGAATCCCACGGGTGTCTGGGGCACTCACAAGACCGCAAGTTGACCACTGGGTCACGACCGGGTCGACTAGGGATCTACACAACGTGAAACGATCACGGAGAACACGAAAACTCATCTCGGCACCACACAGAGCCTGACGGTCTAACCTTGGGCCGTCACAGTCTGTAACGGTCCAAGCCTCGACCGTCACAAACACTTTGACGCACAAACGAAGGGCCGTCAGACGCTCGGTGCAAAGTTGTGTGTGAGGCGCCTACCCTGATGCGTCACAGTCTCGGACGCGCCAACCCTAGTGCGTCACAGTCTGTGATGCGCCAGCCCTGATGCGTCATAAGACAAGATGAAACCAACTGTGACGCGTCCCGCTCGGTGCGTCACAGGCTGTAACAGACCAACTTTGGTGCGTTACAAGGTGAGAACGCGTCCGCTCTGACGCACCCACACAGGGGCGTTATAAGGCTGTGACGCGCCAGCCTTGGTGCCTCACAGGCCTTGACCCCGAACGGTCAAAACCAACAACCGAAAGCCAACGGTCAGATCGTCCATGACGGTCCAACCCAGGTGCCTCACAGCGCCGTGGCGGTCTATCGTGGTACCGTCACACACACAGACCACCAAAAGGCTAAACGGGCCCTGTGACGGTATCTGGAAGGATCGTCACACCCGTCCGAGAGCGAAACGGCGGGAAACGACCCAAAAAATGTCCCACGCCCCCATACCTCCACGGGAGAGGGGGAAAACAAGGGGGAAGCCCCCAAATAGCCCCTAGCATGCATCTAAGGCCTCGGATCGGCAAAAAACGTAATGAAACGAGAGATCGGCCCACAAGCCCTAAAACATGGATTTTTCCCCAAATCGCCCCGATTAGCCCGCTTGGCTCACCACGGCCTATGAAACTCGCGGAAAAGAAAGAGAACGAGCCGGGGGTTCATCTCCCTACCTCCACCGAAGATTTCGCGCCCCGAGCTCGCCGATCCGCGAAGAAACGCCGCTGAAGCCTTGCCGGCTCGCGACCGCGCCACGAGCTCCCACGCGCCTTCACCGCCTCGATCCTCGCCCATCCTTGCCCGTGTCCTCTCCCGCGCCGCCTCCGTCTCACCCCCGCCTCGCTCCATCGACCGCCGGAGAAGAGAGGGGAGAAAGAGGGCGTGAGAGAAGAGAGAAATGAGAGATGGGGAGAGAGAAAAAGGAGGGGTTTATATAGGAAATCCAAAAATTTTAGAAAATATCAAAAAATAGGAAAATACACCCCCGCGATCCTCGGAACATGCTGATCACCGTGGTAACATCCCGGCGTCGGAGAACGCAACGGTTCACCCTATACAGGGTTCCGAAGGTCCGACAGACGGAAAACACGTGTAAAACCCACAACGCAACCCGAGACCCACAAAGGTGCTCCGAAAAATACAGAAAATTACCGGCGTGCTCCTCACAACACCACGGACCCAAGGAAACTCACGGGCACACCACTAGTGGGTCCGAAAATCCGGTAAAAATAGTCCGAAGCTCGATCAGACACAGTCTGAAATCCACGGAAAGACGATCCGAAACCCACGGATCCAGATCCGAAAAACCCGGGGCATTACACCGGGCGCGGTTGAGAAACCGGCCGTGAGTCTCGGGTATCGGCTTTTCCGCGTTAACTTGGGTCGAGTCACGGGACGGTACACTCACTCACTCTCGCAGCGGTGATAACAATATATATATATATATATATATAGCTAGGAACCTACACTCGCAGCGGCATTCAAAGATATACGAGATAAGCAAAAAGAGATAAAGAGTGGGGGCGAGTTTACCTCCACGCTCCGGGCGTGGGGAAGATGACCCCGGCCAGTTACGGTAACTCCCGGTAATAACAGTAAAAAGTTAATTACAACAGTGAATTGTATTGCCCACTCCACGCAGGAGGTAAAGGACTACAAGTTGGGCCCGGGAGGACCGACCCTGGGTTGACGGACAGCAATCTGGAGGTGCGTTCGGCACGAACTCGGCCTGCTGGTCTGACTCGGTCCTGCGCCGACTCGGCACTGCGCCGACTCGGTTCTGACTCGCTGGACAGCAAGGCGCGGTTTTCAAAGGAACGTCGCCCTCCTGAGGTCTTTTGAAGGCGCCGCTTGGCTGGGACGATGGCGGTATGTCCCTGATCGACTCTCTGAAGGGGCGGTTCCAGAAATTGACTTTTGGTATTTTTGCACGAATTATTCCCGGACTGATTTTTCTGATCTGCACACGGAACATAATTGCGCGCCTCGATGGTAAGAATTATGGTGCTCAGATCCGGAGGCCGATCGAGGCGTGGCTGGTACCGTTGGAAAGAGCACTCACATAACTACAACATATATTTTTCACAGCTCCATCTACTAAACGGATTGAAGATTAGAATGACTGTAACACTGTTTTATTTTCTGACCCGGACTGACAGACACACATGGTAGACTGTGTTTTTCCTGAGACTGACCTTTGATCGAGAGGTAAATGATTTTTTCAGGGGCGACAAAAATTATGGGAGACAGTGTAGGACGTGTGGAACACCTGAGAATTTTTGTGATTTTTTAGAAATTGTTAAGGGGGTGAGAAAAATAAAATAAGGTGACTCTGTCCCGTAGATCTGTAAAAGGGCAGATTACTGAGTGGACAAACAAAAATATGGGAAAAATATCAAACTAAGGCCAAATGGCACGAAATTTGAATTGGAGATTAGGAGAGACAGGGGGAACAAACCCTCTAAATTAGGGCTTGAACAGACAATAATAAAAAAAGATAAAATTTTAGAGATGAGGTTCTGTCCTGATTTGGACAGAACTCCGACGTAGCGGCGGTGGCGACGCGTTGGCGGCGCGGACGGAATGCTGTGGCCGGAAGTCACATCGAGCGGAGGTGGAGATCTTGGATTCACACCAAGAGGAGGGCTTCACACCCTAGAATGGTAGAAATCCATCTGCAAGAGGGGAGGAGAGACACAAGGGGTGCCCTTGGGCTTACTCTTTGCAAAAATTACTTAGTTCTTCATTAATATATCTAATGACACTATACATAGGCTTATATAGAGAATGGCAAGGGGTGGGGGGCTGGGAATTTCGTGGGAGAGAGGGGATTTTCTTCCCCATGTGGTCAAATGACCAAATTAAATAAAAAATATAACATGGGATAAATTATATTATAAGGGGGAAGCATCTTGGACTTTAAGGGTTGGAATATTGGACTTTTTAATACAATTATCCCCTTAAATGGTCAAGCCATCTAGAAGCCCACCTTGAACCTTTGACTAGCCCCACATGGGCCCTAAGGCTGAGGTGGATCAATAGGAAAGGAGATGGGGGCCCCTTGCTGGTCCTACTGGACTTTTGCACAAAAACCCAAAGATCCTTAGGGAATGACACATTGGCTTATAAAGCCTTACAATTACATACATATTTTCCCAAGGATATAAATACAAATAAAAGGACTCAAATGCAAAATAAAAAGTCAGTGCTCGGCGTCGATTCCCATCATTATGACTTCACCCTGTCTTATCAGCCGGACAGGATGAATGTCACGCCCCGACACGGAATATCGGGACCGGCAGTAGAAAACGCTAGTAAAGATAACAAGCTAAGCTAAGAATTAACATAACGTCATGAACAGAAATAACTCCAAATCTATTAAAATAGCCATCAAACCGACTTAAACATAACCAAGCATAACCTCAACTTGACTCCGTTACAACAACTAACACAAGCTCTAAGGCATAGCTAGATGTAAAACAACTATAACAATCTTAATATCTACTAACTGGTACACTCCAAGTCATCACTCTTGCCCACTCCCATCCATCTGTGAATCTTCACCTGAGCTTCCTGGAAAGGGGGGAAAATAACTATATGAGCGAACGCTCAGTAGGTAACAACAGGCAAGTGTAAGTAATTAACCAATTAATTACATGTTATATGAAACGGAAGAAAAGAAATGACGAACAGATGAAACAACATAAAAAGAAAGTGCTAAGAATGAAATGAAATAACAATATGGCAGAATGATATAACTACAAGAATAGCAAGATTATGAACAATATAAATAACAAAAAATTTTAGGAAATTGGCCAACAAGTAAGAATATAACCAAGTAGAACACGATTCAAGTAAGAGATCATTGTCATAGACATCACGCTAGTCATGCACTCGGTGCAATGTCTCACCATGTCATTATAAACTCACATGGGCACAAGTACTTTTCGGGCGCTCTCCCCAGGACCAGATCGGGCCCCTATGATGCGTTGGCATTGATTTATTGGATCCAAGATCCCAAGTTGTCTAGACTTTAATCAAGTTAAAATGGCCAATTACAATCAAGTACAAATTTACCTCGGAACATTCCAAGGCTAAGTTGAAGAGATACTGTCCAGAATTTCTGTCCAGAAGTTCAAGTTATCAAGAACCATCATGTTCTTGGATTTAAAACCATAAAACACGGAGAAAACTCATTTCTGGGAGATATGCGGTTACTACTGGATCGCTCAAGACTTGTGCGGTCGACTATGGGTCGCACTAACAGGAACTGGGCTGAGGTTAGCCCTCGGGAGGTCAAGGTTGAACGGGCCCTCGGGAGGTCAAGGTTGAACGGCTGATCAAGGGCCGCTCTTCAGCATGAACGGTAAGCGTTGGGCCGCACAAGGCCAGAAGTTTATAAAATCGAAGACAGGATATGCGGTCCTGACAGAGCCGCTCATTAGTTGAACGGTCAATTAAGGGCCGCCTGAAAGATGTACGGGCCATTACTGGCCGCACAACACAGGGCCTAACAATAATCTTGAAATTCACCCAAGTGGGTTCCCGGGCTGTCATAGGCAGGGTGGAACTGAACCAGAGTCCAGCCCACTGTCTGCTGGTCAGCCTAGGGTCTACTGGGCTGATCAAATTAGGAAATGGTCGAAGATAGATCAAGGATAATCGGCCAAGACTAATTGGCATTAGCCAGGGATGAACGGTCGCCACTGGGCCGTTCAGGGAGATATGCGGTCGACTATCAGCCGCGCATGTCCCTGCTAGTCCAATTCGGACTATGACTCAAATCACAGCGGTTCGATTGAGTCCAAAATCAATTCTAAGGGATAATAATGGTTCAAGATTAACGGTTCAGGTCTAAGGTTAACAAGTGCAAACCTTATAGCCATTTCAATTATAAATGATTCACAATTTAGATTGACATTTATTGGAAAGCTGAATCAAGATCAAGCTCAAATTAAATAAATCAGCAAGAATTATTTACTGTCATGAATTACAGTTTATTAGGTGTGTTGCTAACATGCCATTAACCACTAATCTACTAACATAACATGCTAAAATGATAATTTAATCTGTTCTGTTATAGATGTGCGGTCGGTTCTGGACCTTACATCTCCATATACGGTCACAGACAGGCCGCTCATGCCCCCTCAGGTCTGAAGGCTTGCTGGAGATGGACGGTCGGTAGGGTGCCGCTGGAAGGGATGTGTGGTCTGGAACTGGCCGCAGGATAGACATGCAGTTGGTATCCGGCCGCACGTACCAGGGAAACTATCAGATATAGAAAGCTTTAAATGGTCAAACACAGGCTGCCTGTCTTGGACGTGCGGTCTATCGTGTGGCCGCACAAGTCCAGACAGGTCGCTGCCCCTTTCACCTTGCCCGACTCCGGCGATGTTTCTAGGGTTAGACTAAAACATGGAATTCGCACGATATAAAGCATGGAATTTGGGGCTTTTACTACCAAAAGAAAGAGCACGAAAAACTCTACAAGATGCATGAATCAATTTTATATTTACAGCCTGAAATTACTACTTAATCGAAAGGGAACAGTTATAACCCTAGTTCTGACATGCTTCTACTAAAATCAAAAATTCTCGCAGAACACTTGATAAAATTTAGGGCTTTCTACATCAATGAAAAGCTGACACGATGACACTTCCAACCATATATTATTTGTAGGGTTTGGTTGCTATCACCTACCTGAATCAGATGAAAAAGGAAGGAGAAAGAATACCCAAGACGCCGGTACACGCAGCCACTAATCGCTGGAGATCTCCCTCGATCCAGCTCCTCTGCAGCCGCCATTGGTTCTAAACGATTCTAGGGTTAGAGAGCTTCATTTTAATAGGTTACACACCTTCTGGAGTGTTCTATGCGCGGAGTATTCATCCACGCAAGTCGGGTTACTGTGAACGCCGCCGCAAAAGTTGACTCGATCCAAACTCCGCCGATTGCATCTCCTAGGGTTAGGGTTTCGGGAGATTAAGAGAGGGGAAATGATCCTCTCATCCTGGCCTTTCATTTGCCACCGGTTTGGGCTCATTTGATGGAGTATTGGGCTCGAATTTTGTATTTCAAGGTATGGTTAACTAAGTTTTTAATTTGGACTTACTCTACTAATTCGGCCTATTTACAGATTTTATTTGGGTTGGTCACAGAAGACAAGTTTTTTAAACGTGTTATTCTCTACAAGAATATAATTTTTCTATATTTTTATAAAATAGTCAAAATTTAGCTTATTCTATTTATTAAGGAATTTCTAATTAATAAATTTCTAATTAATTTCTTGAAAAATTGGGGTATTACACCCTCCCCCACTTAAGGAATTTGGTCCTCCAAATTCAATGTACTTAATAATAAAAAGAGGTAGTGAGATAGCTCACCTAGAATAAGTCAGGGTACTATCTCCGCATAGTATCTTCTGACTCCCAAGTAGCTTCTTCAGTTCCACGCCGACTCCACTGCACTTTAACCATCGGTATGGAACGATTCCTGAGTTATTGTTGCTTCTGATCCAGAATCTTGATCGGTCTTTCTTCATAAGTCAGATCTTCCTTCAATTCGAAGTCCATATGCTGAATAATGTGAGTGGGATCATACACATATTTTCGTAACATAGACACATGGAAAATATTATGTACTCTAGATAACTGAGGTGGTAGTGCCAAACGGTAAGAGACCTCCCCCACTCTTTCCAGAATCTCGAATGGACCAATGTATCTTGGATTCAGTTTACCCTGAATACCAACCTTCGAATCCCTCTCATAGGAGAAACTTTTAAAAACACATGCTCACCAACCTGAAATTCCAAAGCTCTCCTCCTGGTGTCGGCATATCTCTTTTGTCTTGATTGTGCTACTTGCAACTGATCTCTGATAATACGGATGTTCTTGGACGATTCGGAAATGAGATCTGGTCCAAGCCATTGCTTCTCACCCACCTCGTCCCAACATAACGGGGATCGACAGCTTCTACCATACAAAGCTTCAAATGGAGCCATCTGAATGCTGGCCTGATAACTGTTGTTGTAGGCGAATTCAACCAATGCCAAGTGATCACTCCAACTACCTCCAAAGTCAATCATGCAGGCTCTAAGCACATCTTCCACTATCTTGTTGGTCCTTTCAGTCTGTCCGTCTGTTTGTGGATGGACAGCAGTACTGAAATTCAGACGAGTTCCCAATGACTCTTGCAATCCTTTCCAAAAATGAGAAGTGAACCTGGGGTCTCTATCAGACACAATGCTGACTGGTATACCATGTAGTCTTACCACTTCCTTCATATACAAAGCAGCCAATACGTCAACTGTCCATTTAGACTTAATAGATAAGAAATGAGCGGATTTTGTCAATTTGTCGACAATCACCCATATTGCATCAAATCCACTATGAGTCCTAGGTAGACCCATAATGAAATCCATGCCAATGCTCTCCCACTTCCATTGGAGTATATCAAGGGGTTTCAATTTCCCTACTGGTCTGAAATGCTCAGCCTTGACTTGTTGACAAACCAAGCATCTACTTACGAAGTCCGCAACTTCTCTTTTCATATTCGGCCACCAAAAAGATATTTTCAAATTCTTAAACATCTTAGTACCTCCAAAATGAATGGTGTATCTGGATCTATGAGCTTCCTCGAGGATCTTACTCTTTATCTCAGCTACATCAGGTACACAAGTTCTTCCCTGAAATAACAATCTTCCATCACCAACCATCATGAAGTCAGGTCTGTTACTCAAGCTTCCCTTGATCTCTACCAACTCTGGGTCGTCATCTTTTAGAGACTTGATTTTCATCAATAATTCGGGCTTAAGTTGAATCTGAGCAATCATAACCCGATCCTTGTCAACATTAAGATCCAAACTAGCTAACTGCTCCAACAATTTCCATTCTTGTAACATGAGGCATGACAACTTAGCTATAGGCTTGCGGCTTAAGGCATCTGCCATAACATTACCTTTTCTAGGATGATACTCAATGGAGAAATCAAAGTCCTTCGATTACTCCAGCCATCTTCGCTGCCTCATATTGAGTTCCTTCTGAGAAAATAAGTATTTCAAACTCTTATGATCTGAAAACACCGTAAATGCCTCTCCATACAAGTAGTGCCTCCATATCTTCACGGCGAACACCACTGTTGCTAGCTCCAAATCTTGAACATGATAATTCTCTTCATGCTTCCTCAACTGCCTAGAAGAATAGGCTATCACTTTCCCGTGCTGCATGAGTACAGACCCTAAACCAATACCTGAAGCATCAGTGTATACCACAAAACCTCCTTCTCCAGAAGGTAAAGCCAAAACATGTGCAGTAGTCAAACATTCCTTCAAGGTCTGAAAGTTTCGCTCGTAATCTTTTGACCAATCAAATTTGATCTCCTTGCTGGTTAATCTTATCAGAGGTACCGTAATTTTGAAGAAATCTTGAATAAAACTTCGATAGTAACCTACTAGGCCTAGGAAACTTCTCACTTCAGTCACATTAGTAGGCTTATCCCAATTCTTTACTGCCTCTACCTTCGAAGGATCAACAGAAATACCTTCTTTTGTGATGATATGCCCTAGAAAGGACACCTCTTGCAGCGAGAAATCACACTTACTAAACTTGGCATATAACTGATGATCTCTCAATAGTTGCAATGCCATCCTCAAATATTCAGCATGCTCCTCCTCACTCTTAGAATAAATCAAGATGTCATCAATGAACACCACGACCCATTGATCAAGATAGGGCCAAAACACATCGTTCATCAGCAGCATGAAAGCTGCAGATGCATGTTGAGTTATGATTTTGATGTTTGTTGGCGTTATGGTTTTGATGATAACTAAACTTAATGTGTGATTGAGTGATGATAACTAAACTTATGGTTGATTGCACATTCATGTTTAAATATGTTTGAGATGACAAATGGCAATGGTACATGGTCTTGATTCATGCTTGATTGAATTATTTTTACAAGAGGCAAGAGGTTTCATAACCTCTTTAATGTGAATAAGTATGGTATTAACCTTAACTATCTTGCTTGCAGGATCAAACATGGCAGTCACCTGGTGAACTAAACTTGTGGATAAGCACCCTGCTCCTCTACAATCTAAAACAGGTGGTATATGTCATTTACTATCAAGAACCATTGGTGAGACTCTTACCTTGTGTATCTCATGCTTAGCATCGATCTCACCTTGTGTATCTTATGAATACACCTCATTCATGCACATTCAACATGAAACCCTTCTGGCCATCGTGCGCCCTCGCCCGCGGATTTATCATATGTATACACCTCATTCATGCACATTTCAAAATCAATGGTTTGCATGGAGTTTAAGGATTTATCATATGGATGTTTGAGCTATAGTTCTAATCAATTATCCATGTGTTTGCAGGTCCATATACTCAGTACAAATCCTCAAGGTCGAAGGAGTTTGATGCCACAAACGTAAATGAGCTGCTCAAGGGTTTAAAGGGCTGAACGGGAGAAACATGGGGCTTCCCCTGCCAGCGGTCGACCGTCGGTCCAGGACCGGTCGACCGCCAGCAGCGGTCGACTGCCCAGACAGGGGCGGTCAACCGTTTTTCCCAGCAAGCAACGGACTGAAACCTGTAAAATTCCGGTCGACCGCCAGCCCCGAGGCTTACTTTTGTTGACTTTTGGTTCAAGTTCGAAGGGTGGTCTTTCCACCCATTTCTTTAATCCTTTTGCCCCCAATTACACCAGATTTCGTGGATCTGGTCTGGGGCTTATCCAAAGGGCCATTCAAGAGTTATAAAACTCTCATTTGGTGCTACAAACCCTAATCAACTAAGAGAGCTTCAAGGGAGATCAAAGGAGAGGCTATCCAAGTGGAGGAAGAGGAGAAGTACTGTAGCCGTGAACAGTACTCCGTGCAGCAAGTGTTCTTCATCCATCCTCAACCTATTGAAGGTAGATCTGAAGCCAACATCCTCCAAGGAAAAGAAGCAAGAAGGAAGCAAAGATTCAAAGGAAGATTGCTCAAAGAAGAAAGAAGAACAAGCAAGCAAGTAAGTAAGCCATCCAAGGGGATTCAAGTGGAGATCAAGAGGAGGTGTTCAAGTGAAGATTGAAGATATGTTCAAGATCCGTAACATGCATTCAAGGGGAACCCAAAACAGGAGTTTTCTAAACTAAGCCTCATCATATTTATGTTTTTGGGTATTGTATTTGTGTTCATCATAAACTGAAGAATCTGTGTGTGTGTGGATCGTGTTGGATCCGTGGTCGTGTGTGTGTGTGTTGTTTTCCATTCGTGTGTGCGTAGATCTTCCTAGATCTACGTGTGTGTGTGTGGATCTCTTGGATCCAGTTGTTTTAGTGTGTGGTTTGCTGCACTTATCGCAGTGTGTGTGTGTGTGGTAGTGATCCGGTTGTCGGATCGTGTTGGAGTTCATCTCCGTGTGTGTGTGTGTGTGTTGGAGCTTGTCTCCGTGTGTAGTTTGGGGCGCGTCCCCGTGTGTGTGTGCAGGTGTCGTCCTGCGTGTGTGGTTGGAGCGTCATCTCCGTTTGGGGATTTATCCCCGAGTGAAGCCTCACCGGGTTTGGTGAGGGGTGGACGTAGGATTGCCGTCGTGCATCCGAACCACCTTAAAAAACCGCTGTGCATTGTGCTTGTATTGTGTGGTTTGCTCCATTTCCTCTATCTCCATTCTACATAAACGTTAGTTTAAATTGTTGTTCTGGATTTATCTTCGTTTATCTTGTTTAATCTATATCTTATCATTTAAAGTTTGTTAAATCCAATTTGTGTTCAAATAGCTTTGAATCTCCTAACTAGCTTTGTATCACATGTTTTATAAAAGGCCAAAAGTTTTCCTAAAATTGGTAATCACCCAATTCACCCCCCTCTTGGGTGTCATTGATCGCGGGACTTCATTGCATTTGTTAGCCCAAAAGGCATTACTACAAATTCGAAATGCCCATACCTGCTGCGGAAGGCTGTTTTATAGATGTCCTCCTCCTTAATTCGTAATTGATGATATCCAGATCAAAGGTCGATCTTAGAAAAATACTAAGCTCCTGCTATGTGATCAAATAACTCATCAATCCTTGGCAATGGATATTTGTTCTTGATAGTCAATTGGTTTAATTGCCGATAATCGATCCACAACCTCATCGAACCATCCTTCTTCCGGACGAATAATACAGGGGTTCCCCACGGGGAAGTACTTGGACGAATGAACCCTTTCTCAAGCAATTCCATCAACTGCTACTTTAGTTCCCTTAGCTCCGCAGGAGACATACGATAAGAAGCTTTAGAAATAGGGGTCGCACCAAGAATTATATCAACAGAAAAGATAACTTCCCTTTCAGGAGGAAGTCCTGACAGTTCCTCAGGAAAGACATCTGGAAAATCTCGTACGACAGAAAAGTCCTCAATCTTAATCTTCTGCTCAGGGGTCACATAAACAAAGGCTAGAAAAGCCTTACATCATCTCCTTATCAGCTTATCAGCTCGAAGAGCCGAAATAAGTGGAATAGACTTATGGTGTCTAATTCCTATAAAAGAAAGTCCAGGATGTCCAGTGAAAGACACAGAACTAGATCTACATTGAACATTGCCCTCATACTTAGCCAACCAATATGTTCCTAGGATTACATCATAATCCTTCATATTCATACAGACTAAATTAGCTGGCAAATTTTGTTCATTGATCATGACCTTACTGGAAGGATAAAAATACTCAATTGCTGATCTGGAACCAATAGGGGTCAAAATCTCTAACGGAGAATTCATCAAAACTGGCTTCACAGCTAAAGACTTCGCAAATCTCCGAGAAATAAAAGAATGAGTGGCACCAGTATCAAAAAGAACAAAAGCTGATTTATCATGTATAATAAGAGCACCTTCGACGAGTCCACCCTCCTCGGCGGTTCCTGTCTCGTCATCTTGTAGAGCCTGGAGCTTACCTTGCTGCTTCTTGATTCCATGCGGCTTCACCAGGGTAGCTTGCTCAGATAAAAAAGGACACTCGGGAATACGGTGGTCCCTACTGCCACAATGTAAACAGGCACCCAGCTTGCGCCAACACTCCTTCATCTTGTGACCTGGACGGTCACAATACTTGCATACGCCCTTGAATGGAACAATAGGGCCAGGCTTCTTGTCTTCAATCTTCGGCATCTTGCCCTTCCATGAACCAGACCCGCTAATGGGCCTCTTCCCGTCATGACCGGGCTTGATACTCCTAGAACCAGTATGGTGTTGTTCTTTCTTAACACTCTTCCCACGGATTCTCTCTGTCATTTCTAAAGTATCTTCCAATACTTGAGCCTTTCTCACCATCTCGGAATAAGTTTGAATTTCCATCAGTGCCAACTGGTTGATATACTGCAGCTTCAGCCCATTAAGAAAGCGCTTAGCCTTCATCTTCTCTGTAGATATCAAGTGAGTAGCATAACGAGATAGCCGAGAGAACTGAGCTTCATATTCAGCTACGGATAGATTTCGTTGCTTCAAAGTAGCAAACTCAGCCGCCTTCTTCTCTTGTACTCTATTAGAAAAATATTTACCATTGAAGAATTCCTCGAACTCTTCCCATGTGACTTGTCTAACACCAAGGGTAGCCTTCACTGCGTCCTACCATGTCCTCGCATCACGTTCAAGTTGAAAGGTCGACAAGAGGACACATTCTTGATCGCTACATTGCATCACTACAAAAATCCTCCCTATCTCTTCAAGCAAGTGCTCGGCTTCATCAGGGTCTGTCGAGCCTCCAAATCGCGGGGGATTCATCCCACGAAAGTTCCGATAAAGATCGCCAGTGCCATGGTTTGCAGCTCCTCCTTGGGCCACTTGTTGCAAAGCCTGAGTAAGTCCTTGAACCGTACACAGCAAGTTCCTCCATTCCGCACGTTCTCCTGCCATTGCAAAAGCCTACACGTGGAATAGGTTATGTTAGGTTCAATTAAGAATGGATAATCATGCAATTAGATTATTAACTCAACCCCAGTCTTCTACCCAAATCTCATCAGGTTGGGTCCTTAGACTTATAACAAGGTTATAGGTCCTACGGTATCACTTAGGATCCTAGAACTTAGATAACCTAGGAATATCAGAAAACCTAGGCTCTGTTACCACCAAACTGTCACGCCCCGACGCGGAATATCGGGATCGGCATTAGAAAACGCTAGTAAAGATAACAAGCTAAGCTAAGAATTAACATAACGTCATGAACAGAAATAACTCCAAATCCGTTACAATAGCCATCAAACCGACTTAAACATAATCAAGCATAACCTCAACTTGACTCCGTTACAACAACTAACACAAGCTCTGAGGCATAGCTAGATGTACAATAACTATAACAATCTCAATATCTACTAACTGGTACACTCCAAGTCATCACTCTTGCCCACTCCCATCCATCTGTGAATCTTCACCTGAGCTGCCTGGAAAGGGGGGAAAATAACTATATGAGCGAACGCTCAGTAGGTAACAACAGGCAAGTGTAAGTAATTAACCAATTAATTATATGTTATATGAAACAGAAGAAAAGAAATGACGAACGGATGAAACAACATAAAAAGAAAGTGCTAAGAACGAAATGAAATAACAATATGGCAGAATGATATAACTACAAGAATAGCAAGATTATGAACAATATAAATAACAAAAAATTGTAGGTAATTGGCCAACAAGTAAGAATATAACCAAGTAGAACACAATTCAAGTAAGAGATCATTATCATAGACACCATGCTAGTCATGCACTCGGTGCAATGTCTCACCATGTCATTACAAACTCCCATGAGCACAAGTACTTTTCGGGCACTCTCTCCAGGACCAGACCGGGCCCCTATGATGCGTTGACATTGATTTATTAGATCCAAGATCCCAAGTTGTCTAGACTTTAATCAAGTTAAAATAGCCAATTACAATCAAGTACAAACATACCTCGGAACATTTGAAGACTAAGTTGAAGAGATATTGTCCAGAATTTCTGTCCAGGAGTTCAAGTTATCAAGAACCATCATGTTCTTAGATTCAAAACCGTAAAACACGGAGAAAACTCGTTTATGGGAGATATGCGGTTACTACTGGACCGCTCAAGACTTGTGCGGTCGACTATGGGCCGCACTAACAGGAACTTGGCTGAGGTTAGCCCTCGGGAGGTCAATGTTGAATGGCTGATCAAGGGCCGCTCTTCAGCATGAACGGTAAGCGTTGGGCTGCACAGGGCCAGAAGTTTATAAAATCGAAGACAGGATATGCGGTCCTGACAGAGCCGCTCATTAGTTGAACGGTCAATTAAGGACCACCTGAAAGATGTACGGGCCATTACTGGCCGCACAACACAGGGCCTAACAATAATCTAGAAATTCGCCCAAGTGGGCTCCCGGGCTACCATAGGCAGGGTGGAACTGAACCAGAGTCCAGCCCACTGTCTGCTGGTCGGCCTAGGGTCTACTTGGCTGATCAAATCAGGAAATGGCCGAAGATAGATCAAGGATATATAATCGGCCAAGACTAATTGGCATTAGCCAGGGATGAACGGTCGCCACTGGGCCGTTCAGGGAGATATGCGGTTGACTATCAGCCGCGCATGTTCTTGCTAGTCCAATTCGGACTATGACTCAAATCATAGCGATTCGATTGAGTCCAAAATCAATTCTAAGAGATAATAATGGTTCAAGATTAACGGTTCAGGTCTAAGGTTAACAAGTGTAAACCTAATAGCCATTTCAATTATAAATGATTCACAATTTAGATTGACATTTATTGGAAAGCTGAATCAAGATCAAGCTCAAATTAAATAAATCAACAAGAATTATTTACTGTCATGAATTACAGTTTATTAGGTGTGTTGCTAACATGCCATTAACTACTAATCTACTAACATAACATGCTAAAATGACAATTTAATATGTTCTGTTATAGATGTGCGGTCGGTTCTAGACCTTACATCTCCATATACGATCACAAACAGGCAGCTCATGCCCCCTCAGGTCCGAAGGCTTGCTGGAGATGGACGGTCGGTAGGGTGCCGCTGGAAGGGATGTGCGGTCTGGAACTGGCCGCAGGACAGACATGCGGTTGGTATCCGGCCGCACGTACCAGAGAAATGATCAGATATAGAAAGCTTTAAACGGTCAAACACAGGCCGCCTGTCTTGGACGTGCGGTCTATCGTGTGGCCGCACAAGTCCAGACAGGTCGCTGCCCCTTTCACCTTTTTTTTTCTTTCTCAAAAAGCCTTACCTAGTGATGAATGAGAGAGTGCATACTCCATCGTTCATCACTTAGGAGGTGAATTTTATTAGAAGATCAAAGATTACAATTACATCATACGAATACTGGGCATACCCAGTTTGTCCAAACGAGCAATTCCCTTTATAGTTGTAGGGAGCTCATCAAAAGAAAAAAAGGAATTACATTTGGATGAGCAAGCTAAGGAAGCTAGAGAATCAGCAATTGCCCCTTTCACCTTGCCCGACTCCGGCGAGTTTTCTAGGGTTAGAATAAAACATGGAATTCGCACGATATAAAGCATGAAATGTGGGGCTTTTACTATCGAAAGAAAGAGCACGGAAAACTATACAAGATGCATGAATCAATTTTATGTTTACAGCATGAAATTACTACTTAATCGAAAGGGAACAATTATAACCCTAGTTCTGACATGCTACTACTAAAACAAAAAATTCTCGCAGAACACTTGATAAAATTTAGGGCTTTCTACATCAATGAAAAGCTGACACGATGACGCTTCCAACCATATATTATTTGTAGGGTTTGGCTTGCTATTACCTACCTGAATCGGATGAAGAAGGAAGGATAAAGAAAATTCAAGACGCCGGTACACGCAGCCACTAATCGCTGGAGATCTCCCTCGATCCAGCTCCTCTGCAGCCGCCACTGGTTCTAAACGATTCTAGGGTTAGAGAGCTTCATTTTAATAGGTCACACGCCTTCTGGAGGGTTCTATGCGCGGAGTATTCGTCCACGCAAGTCGGGTTAATGTGAACGCCGCCGCAAAAGTTGACTCGATCCAAACTCCGCCGATTGCATCTCCTAGGGTTAGGGTTTCGGGAGATTAAGAGAGGGGAAATGATCCTCTCATCATGGCCTTTCATTTGCCACCGATTTTGGCTCATTTGATGGAGTATTGGGCTCGAATTTCGCATTTCAAGGTATGGTTAACTAAGTGTTTAATTTGGGCTTACTCCACTAATTCAGCATATTTACAGATTTTATTTGGGTTGGTCACAGAAGACAAGTTTGTTATACATGTTATCCTCTACAAGTAGACAATTTTTCTGGATTTTTATAAAATAGTCAAAATTTAGCTTATTCTATTTATTAAGGAATTTCTAATCAATAAATTTTTGATTAATTTCTAATTAATTTCTTAAAAAATTGGGGTATTACAATGAATGTCGTTGCCGATGTCTTGAGTAGGAAAGTCGTTGTCAGCACCATGATGATGAGGAAGTGGAGGCTTTGGGAACATGTGCCAACCGTGACATTTAGGCTCAAAGTTCCCTAGGAGCCGGGGTCAGCTGTTCTTGCGAGCTTGACTGTCACGCCTGCGATTCGCCGTCAGGTGACAGATGCTCAGCGTGCATACCCTGAGTTGTCCCGAATTTTGACTTTGGCTGATGTGGACTTCGGCGAGGACGGAGCTGTGAGATTTCGTGGCAGGCTGTACGTCCCAGCCGAGGAGCAGGTGAGGAGTGCGGTGTTACTGGAGGCTCATGGGAGTCGGTACACTGTGCACCCGGGTGCGACGAAGATGTATCGAAACTTGAAGAAGTAGTTCTGGTGGCCAGGCATGAAGAGAGATATTTCTGAGTATGTGGCCCGATGCCTGACCTGTCAGCAGGTGAAGGCGGAGCATCAGCGACCAGAAGGTGCTCTTCAGCCCTTGGATGTTCCCGCGTGGAAATGGGATCACGTGACCACGGATTTTATGGTGGGTTTGCCGAGGACTCCGAGTGGGCATGACAGTATTTGGTTGCTGGTGGATAGGCTGACGAAAGTGGCTCGGTTGCTACCGATCAAAGTCAGCTGGAGTGTGCCCAAGTTGGCTCGTCTTTATGTGGAGCGGATCGTACCTTTACATGAAATTCCCATTTCCATTGTGTCAGATCGAGATCCGCGTTTCACTTCTGGATTTTAGAGGAGTTTCCAGCGAGCTCTTGGCACGGAGTTAGCATTTAGCTCAGCGTATCATCCTCAGTCAGATGGTCAGTCGAAGAGGACCATTCAGACGTTAGTGGATATGTTAAGATCCTGTTGCCTGGAATGGCAAGGGAGTTAGATTCACCATATTCCATTGGTGGAGTTTGCCTATAACAACGGCTATCATTCGAGCATTGGGATGCCTCCTTATGAGGCGTTGTACGGGCGTCCATGTCGGACTCCACTCGATTGGTCGGAGGTTGGTGAGCGTGTTGTGACGGGACCGGAGCTGGTGCAGCAGTGCATTGATGTGGTGCATCTGGTCTGTCAGAACATGTTAGCGACGCAGAGTCGACAGAAGAGCTATGCCGATCGGCGTAGGCAGCCCCTCAGTTTCGCGATCGGTGACCGTGTATTTTTGAGGGTCTCTCCCATGAAGGGCGTGTTGAGGTTTGGACAATGTGGGAAGCTGAGTCCCCGCTATGTTGGTCCTTTCCTCATCATGGAGCGTATTGGCGAGGTTGCTTATCGGTTGCAGCTTCCTCCTGACTTTGCGGCGGTGCATGACGTGTTCCATGTCTCGATGTTGAGAAAGTATATGACCGATGTTTCTCATATGTTGGAGGACTCGGTGTGGCCCGAGGTGACACCCGATCTGTCTCTACCGGAGTTCCCTATCCGTATTGAGGATTGGCGAGAACAACACCTGCAGAACAGGGTTATCTCTCTGGTTAAGGTGGTGTGGCAGTGACACTCTGGCGGTGAGGCTTTTTGGGAGCGTGAGAACGAGATGCGTCAGCAGTTCCCTTACCTATTCGAGTGAGTATCCTCTTTCATTCCCATGTGCTTTATTTTAAATTTCAAGGATGAAATTTATTTAAGAGGGGAGGGCTGTAATATCCCGGACCCTTCGAATCCTTCTTTTCAAGTTCCAGATCTGTTTTCTCGGAGAGTTTGACGCCGTTGTGTCCAAAATTATGTTTCGGACATCTTTCGTGTTCGGATCCGTGCGATTCGGATCAGTTTCGGAGGTCCCGGAACGTGTCCCGCGGCTTTTTTCCGCGTGTTTTCTGATTTCTGCGTGTGTGTTTCGACCGGACCTACGGAACCCCATAGCAGGTGAACCGGGTCATTCACCTAATCAGGGATGGTACCATGTCGATCAGTGCGTTCCAACGATCCCGGCGGTATATTTTTCTATTTTCCATATTTTTCAGAAAATCTGGATTTTCTATAAATCCCTAACCCTTTTTCCTTTTTCTTTCCCCTGTCTCTTTCTTCTTCCTCCTTATCTTTTCTTCCCGTTGGAGAATCGATGCCTCCCTCTTTCTCTCTCCTCTTCCGACGACGACGCGGCGTGCCCCTCCGGCTGCAGACGGCGGTGGGCGACGGCGTGGCGGCGGCGGTGGCGGCGGCGGCGAGGTGATCATGGTGGCGTGCGTGGCTCGTGGGAAGCTCGAGGAAGAACGAACGATTTTTGAGGATCAACGGTGATCTAGGCGTTTTTGGGCTTCTTTGAGGTCGGGGGACGCATTCCCATGCTCATCCCTTCCCTCCCCGTGATTTCTAGGCTGTGGAGAGCCGAGAGGGGTGTGTTTTCATGTCGGGATGGGAAAGCTCCATGTTTGAGGGGTGAGCCGAATTTCATCGATTTAATGCGTTTCTAGCTAGATTTTTGGGGTTTCTAGCATGCTGGGAGTTAAGGGAGTGATTTCCCTTTTGTTTTCCCTTCGCCAGGGGGTGAATGGGCGTGGTTTTTGGATTTTCCGCGCTTACTCCGCGAACCGGGCTCTGCCCGTTATCGCGCTATAGTCCAGGGGCGCGATCTTGAGATCGCACCACCCTTTGGCACCGCGTTCATCGAGGAAGATGAACAGTGGTCCGTCAGCCTATCGGCAGAGAACGCGCCTGCCCGACCAGGCGCGACTTCGTGAACACGCTAGGTCAACCCAGCGCGTTCTTGGTCTATCGCGCTAGGTATCCATAGCACGTTAATGATTAACGCGCTATGGGTCCCAAGCGCGTTCATGGTTGAACGCGCTAGGCCAGGCGAGCGCGATCAGAACGCGCTCCCGGCCTATATTGCGTTAAGGTTCCTGGCAGATTCGAGAGTTTTTACACACGTGGCAGCCTCCAGGACGGATCGCCGCCCGTGTTTTGTTATACCGAAGTTATGTTCTGCCGATCCTAACCCCAGGGGCGTGAGTTCCTATCCATGTGCTGACCGACGGTCCGACTGATGCTGGGCATCTTGTGGGGGCCGTACATGGGTGCCGGGGGAGCCCCAGGGAGTGAGGTGGATCCGACCGAGGTCACTGTGAGTCGATGTCGGTACGGAGAGTTGTCCTTGTACTTTGTCCGATTTTGACATTGCTTTCCGTTGACTAGAGAGTCAACTCCTTCAGTGACCCTCCACTAGTCGTAACCTTCCGACACGAGAGTGGTCCCACCAGGGAGTGGTGGGGAGGCTACCCTGAGAGATAGTTTTTAGACTGGTTTCCGTCGGGCCCCACGTCTTGCAGCCAGAATCCGGCTGAGGGGAAAACCAGTCAGAGGGCCAGACCTGGGACGAATGGTCTGTATGTGCACACGTGGTTGGGGGCGGTTGGACCTACGCTGACGAGCGCGACCCGAGCTAGTCACTTGTTCTGTGATTACTTGTACGGTGTCCCCGTTCCACCAGGGCTCAAGGGAGACACCCGAGGCGCAATTTAAGCTGTCAGTGGACGCATCCGGCCTTACTTCTAGTGAGTTGGTACTCCTATCTTTGTCTGGTAGTGACTCTGGCATTTTTCTCAGTTTCTGAAGAGTTGTCTCACTTTTCGTTCTCTGTGTTCGGTACTAGCCGTAGTTGTAGCTCGCAGTTGCTTTCCGCGCAGTTTCTCGGTTTGCAAGGTGGGGACCGGATGATCCCTATTGAGCCTTGTGTTTTGAGGCTCATTCCCTGCGTGTTTTCCATGTTTCAGGTGAGACGCGACTTCAGGGGAGCGCTTCAGAGGCTCCACGCAGTTCAAGTGCCCAAGGTTAGTTGCCAGTTCCGGGGTATGCCCCGTGTAGTTGTACTTTTTCTTTGGACTGTACTAGTTGTGGACTACTGCCTTTTTAGACTGCTGTTATTATTGTGGACCATGTAATTTATTTATTTTCTACTTAATCATATTAACTGTGTAATTATGTAATTATTTTAGATTCTTGTGTATCTCCACACCATCCTTTTTAACCCTTCCGAGTCTTCGGGCTCGTGGGTGGCGGTTCAGGATTTGGATTATCGGGCCTTCCCGGTATTCGGATCTTGGGTCGTTACATCCACCTCTTGAGAACCTTTCTCTCCTCTTCACCCTCATTTACTGACTTAAGCATCAGAGGATTCTCCTGGGGATATCTCATCCCAGTGAAGAACTTTTGTGTAAGTCAAGGCTCGACAAGGTACACTCGAGACGGTGGATGGTCCCTGCTTTCTCGCAGAGAGGCTTAAAAAGATATACTCATGACCGATATAAAGTATGGGTATGCTCAACAGTGCCATTTGCAACACACAAGACCAATCTACCATGGTGGAAGGCGGCCACCAACCCGTAAGAAGTCACCAAGAACGACTTCTAGATCTCCTCCCAATCTATAGGTGTCGCCATTGCCTACAAGCAAGATAGTCACTAAAGTGTAAGGTTTCGCTCAGCACCTACGGGCGATGCAGCGGATAACAAAAATTTAATTTGCCCGATTCCGGTGTTATGGAAAGCTTAATCTGTGCTCTAATCGGTGTTTCTAATACCCTAATTACGTGTTGCGTGTTTCACCTTGCGCGGAATGACGCTATCCGCTAAGTCCGATGCAGAGAAACCGAGCCGCACAGCTGTACGGCCTCTAGAGCAGATCCACATGGACCCTTGCTCAGCGACGGTACCTCCCCGGCACGACCTTCCCCGGCTCTATCACCTTCTGGAGAGAGAGAGCAAAAGGGAGAAAGGGGGAGGCTAATCCTCCTCTTAAGCTTATGTGCTTACTTAAGCTTAAGAGGTTGGAAGAAGTGAAGGCTCGAATGAGCTTCACGTAGGTAGCTATATATAGAGTTTAGGTTTATTAGAAAAGGGTTCTAAAAGACCAAAACTGTATATATGTCCTATCTCATATTATACATATGTATTAAACTCCGTTTACACTCCTTTCCAAAAGGAATTAAAAGGAAATAATACATACATTTGTATAACAATAATCCGTCACCCAAGAATCCATTGTGTGTGATCCTCTAGGCCCATAGTCACTCTAGTTTAAGGCACATTAACTTCTAATTCCCAATTAGAAGTAAATTAAACATATTCTTCGCTTCTACAAGAGCCGAATAATAGTTTAATTTATTCCGAGCCTTTCGATCACGTTGGGTCAAGCAAATCCGCGTGATCCTAGAGGACGCCGGGTTTAAACCAGCCTGTCTGGTACCTGTAAGTCCACAGTTACCGCATCGATATAATCCCTCGCTCATTCTATGAGTCTGGTACGATCGAGGGTACGGTTTCTGTCAAACCCCATGATCGTGCCATTTGACTATGACCTCCTTAAAGTGTATGACGTCTGTCCTAAACGAACTCATACGACCCTGGCCAGGGATTTAACGGAGCGTCAATGTCATGACCCATTAACTGTCTGATATATACCCGACAGTAAGTGATCCCTTCTTGACCATTGATGATCTTCACACGTATCCTGGAGTGGTTAATGACTCGGCAACTCATGACTTATGGTTAAAGTCACTTAGCTAAGTAATTAAACCATTCCAGTCCTCATGTAAGATCCGATCAATGTCTCAGGTCAAAGGACCAACGATGCTACTGTGACCGTTGGATCTTCAGTTGACATTAGGTATAATCAACCATCTGAAGATCCAATAGCGGATCAGTTCAGTGCACATCCTCCAAGGACATACACCTACACATATGTGTTGGTGCCCCGCACCAATGACCATGAGACTGGTCACTGACACATCATGTGTACTGGTTTAATAAGTAATCAAAGTCCCCGAGTGATTACCCTCCAACCAGGAACAGTTTAAGGTATGTGTTCATGTAAAGTAAGTCTCATGTTCGAGATCTCATCTCGAGCTGACTTTACAACCACATATCCTAGGGACAACGTAAAGTAACACAATCGCATATTTACGCTCAAACACCACTTTATTAATGAACAAGATCGTACAACTATTGGGCCTACCCGACCCGAAATTGGCCTGTAGCACACCAACACTAACAATCTCCCACTTGAACTATAGCCAATTGCCCACAACTTTGAGGCCCATCTTATCCCGATGACGCTCAAATACAGTATGTGTCAAAGGCTTAGTCAGTGGATCTACTATGTTGTCTTCTGACGGTACACGCTCTACCGTCACATCTCCACGATCAACAATCTCCCGAATAAGGTGAAAGCGCTTGAGAATATGCTTTGACCTTTGGTGAGATCTAGGTTCCTTCACCTGGGCGATGGCCCCATTATTATCACAAAATAATGGGATGGGAGGTGTTATCTCGGGAACTACGCCAAGTTCCAAGATGAATTTCTTCATCCAGATGACTTCTCCAACTGTCTGCCCCTCCATTCAACATGAATACAAATTCAGACATGGATTTGTAATTATCTGGATCTGACTGGAAACTAGAATCTGTGTAATCTCTAAGCTGTAAGTCCTCTCCTCCATAAAGCAGAAAAAAAATCCTTAGCCCTTCGCAAGTACTTAAGGATACCCTTTACTGCCTTCCAGTGCTCTTCGCCTGGATTTGCCTGATATCTACTGACAATGCTTAAAGCATTGGCAACATTAGGCCGTGTACATAGCATTGCATACATGATTGACCCTATCGCCGAAGCATGGGGTACCTTATTCATGTGTGCCACCTCCTCAGAAGTTTTAGGACTCATCCCCTTGGATAGGTAAATTCCATGTCTCATGGAAATGAGACCTCTCTGAAATTTTTCATCCTAAACCTTTTGAGGATAGTGTCTATGTATATGGATTGGGATAGTCCTAGCATCCTTTTAGATCTATCTCGATAGATCCTTATGCCCAGCACATAGGATGCTTCTCCCAAATCCTTCATGGAGAAAGTCTTGGACAACCAAGACTTAGTTGATGTCAACATCCCTACATCATTCCCAATGAGTAAGATGTCATCAACATAAAGGACCAAGAAGGTCACTGAGCTCCCACTGACCTTCTTGTAAACACAGGGTTCATCTTCATTCCGAATGAAGTTGAAAGATTTGACAGCCTCGTCAAATCTTAAGTTCCAGCTTCTAGATGCCTGCTTTAATCCATAAATGGACCTTTGAAGTTTACATACCTTATTAGGATGTGGCTTGGAAGTGAATCCCTCAGGTTGTACCATGTACACCTCTTCTGACAGGTTTCCATTAAGAAAAGCTGTCTTCACATCCATTTGCCAGATCTCGTAATCCAGGTATGCAGCAATAGCAAGGAGGATTCTGATTGACTTAACCATGGCTACCGGCGAAAACGTCTCGTCATAGTCAATGCCTTACCTTTGACGATATCCTTTCGCCACTAGTCTAGCCTTGTACGTGTCAATCTGTCCATCTGCACCGATTTTCCTTTTGAAAATCCATTTGTAGCCGATAGGGACATTCCCTTCGGGTACATCAACTAAGTTCCAAACTTTGTTGGTGTACATGGACTGTATCTCTGAATCCATTGCCTCTTGCCATTTCTCGGACTCTACACTACGGATCGCCTCCTGGTACGACTGAGGATCATCATCCTCATCGATACATACCTTAGAGGACCCCTCTGAGACATGTCCAACATATCTCTCAGGTTCTCTCGGTAGTCTACCAGATCTCTGTAGTGTCAGTGTTTCACCTTGAATAGGATCAACCGATACAGTCTCATCTAATGAGTTTGTGTCTATGGGTTGTGATTCTTGGACCTCGTCCAATTCTATCTGGCTCCCACTATTTTTCTGGAGTAGATATTCTCTTTCTAGAAATACAGCTCTCTTGGCCACTAAGACCCTTTGCTCAGAAGGGTGATAGAAATAATATCCAAACGTCTCCTTTGGATATCCCACAAACCTACACTTATCGGTTCTTGACTCAAACTTATCACTCTCGTTCTTCTTTACATGAGCAGGACACCCCCAAATTTTAATGTGATTAAAATTTGGTTTCCTGCCCTTCCATATCTCATATGGAATAGAAGGAACTGATTTACTTGATATCCTATTCAATAAATAAGCCGCAGTCTCTAACGCATAGCCCCAGAGAGACAAGGGTAGTTCTGACATGGACATCATGGATCGGACTATGTCTAACAAGGTCCTGTTTCTCCTCTCGGATACACCATTATGCTGTGGTGTATACGGTGGAGTCCACTGAGAAACTATTCCATGGTCTTTAAGATAAGAAGTGAATTCATGACTTAAGTATTCACCTCCTCGATCCGATCGAAGAGCCTTAATACTTTTGCCAGTCTGTTTCTCTACTTCATTCTTGTATTCCTTAAACTTCTCAAAGGCTTGTGACTTATGTCTCATTAAATACACATAGCCATATCTAGAGAAGTCATCAATAAAAGAAATGAAATAGAGATAACCTCCTTTTGCTTCTATGGACATGGGTCCACACACATTCGAGTGTATGAGTTCGAGAAGGTCAACAGCCCTCTCACCATGTCCACCAAAAGTAGCCTTGGTCATTTTTCCCATGAGACACGACTCACAGGTATCAAATGGCTTGTATTCGAACGAATTCAAATACCCATTTGAGTGTAAGTGAGAGACTCTTTTCTCACCTACATGACCAAGTCTGTAATGCCATAGATATGTAGAATTCACTTCATCAGCATAACATTAGAACGTGTATCTAATACATAAAGACCATTGACTAATGAACCATTGGCTATAATCAAACCATTATTCATTATAGAGCACCCAGTGCTATTAAAAGACAATGTATATCCAATGTTATACAAGTCAGAGATTGCCCATCCACAGTTCAATCTCATTTTTGCCCAATCGCCTTCTATTTGCCAGCACCTGCACAGAATTGCAGATATGGGATGCACATCCAGTATCCAATACCCATGATGTGGATTCCATATATGACAAATTAAGGTCTATGACAAAAATACCTTTATTTAGAATTGCCTTGCAATTCCTTTTCCAATGCCCAGTTTCCCCGCATCGAAAATATTTATCTTCCTTTTCATTCTTCTTGCCCTTCCCTTCGTCAACTTTGGCGAGTTGCTTACCCGTGACCTTTTTTCTTTCCCTTCCCTTTGTTACTCGTGGTGGATATTTGAGAGGCCTTCCTTTTCTTGTTGGCCCGGCCAATAACCATTACAGACGAAGATGGTTTATCTTTCTGCATGGTTCCTTCAGCACTCTTTAACATATTGAGCAGCTCTGGGAGAGTTGCTTCAATCATGTTCATGTTAAAGTTCATGATGAAGGAAGAAAAGGAATCGGGCAATGACTGGAGTATAAGATCAATACATAGTTCAAGATCCAACTTGAACCCTAATGCATTGAGTCTTTCAATCCACTCCATCATTTTCAGTACATGGGCCTGTACTGATGAACCCTCAGACATCCGTGTCCTGAAAAGCCTTTTTGAGATGTCATACCTCTCAATCCTACCCTGCTCCCCGAAGAGCTGGCATAGATTGAGAAGTATACTTCTACAATCAGTCTTTTCAAATTACCTCTGTAGCTCGGGAGCCATAGAGGCCAACATGTAACATTGGGCAAGGGAGGAGTCCTCAGACCACTTGGCATAAGCCAGTAACTCGCCCTCGTCGGCATCAGGAGCTGGCTCAGAATGAACCGTGTCCAACACGTACGCAATCTTTTCGGCGGTAAGGACTATGCGTAGATTACGCAACCAATCCGAGTAGTTCGGTCCAGTTAATCTATTTGCATCCAAGATGCCGCGGAGGGGGTTGGACGATGACATTGTAATCTGGATAAGAAATAAAAGATAACTTAGCATTGTAGACACGCCATTCTTGACGCCTCCTGAGAAAGTCTCATATTACTATATAACGCCCTGCAACGGCTTACGCATTTTGAATCACTCGAGTGCTTCCTTTTCTCAGGTCTTCTTCTACCTTTTTCGGCATCCGGAATCGTCTCGTCACGGCATTCGGACGGCATCAACACCAGTCGGACGCATCAGGAGGTTCCGGAATCAAGAAGGGGGTCTACCGGGCGGTCGCCGACGCCTGATTTGAGGACCCGGGTGGGTCTTAATGGGGGCGTCCAGGCCCCTGGACGCCCCCATCTTTTTAATTTGTTTTATTATTTCCTCAGGGCCCAAAAATAAATAAAAAAAAATATATTTTAATGGAGGCGTCCAGGCCCCTGGACGCCTCCATAAAAACTAATAATAATAAATATTTATAAAATGCCACTTGGCATAAAAAAGACAAAAAATAATTAAAAAAATATATATATTAATGGAGGCGTCCAGACCCCTGGACGCCTCCATAAAAACAAATAAAAAAAAAATCAAAATGCCAGCCCTGGTATAAAAGATAAAAGAAAAATAAAAAATAATATAATTTTGGAGGCGTCCAGGCCCCTGGACGCCTCCATCAAATCCCTCACGGGCGCCGGCCACCGAACGGCGGTTTGTCGTGTGTGAAAAAATCCAAATTATAGAGACGTCCGGTCAGCTGGACGCGCCCATTTCTGAATCACGAGGCACCGCTCACAAAACCACGCGTTGTGCCAAACCGCGTGCGGCCGTCGTCGATTTTTGGTGGACCTGCTTGAGGCGTCCGGGACCCTGGACGCCTCCACAAAAGTATTCTAAAAAAAATATAAAAATAGAATAAAATATTATTTCGGCCCTGATGGAGGTGTCCAGGGTCCTGGACGCCTCCACCCTCCGGAGCTCTATAAATAGAGGCCCACCCCCTCAGTTCTGAAAGAGCTTCGAAGTGATCCGATAGGCTGCCGGAGCCCAGAGGCTACGGAGTCATTTTCTAACCCGTGGGTTCTTTTGTAGGTGGAGGTTCTGCCGGCTTCTCGGGTGCTCACGCTTGCGAGAGGAAGGTCGTCTTCATCCACCGCGCTTCCACGTCGTCCCCACGCTGCCGGAGCTCCGCCGGATTTCACCCTCGGCTCATCCAATAAGCCTTTTCTTCCCCTTTTTTCTTCGCAGTTCTTTTGCATTCATCATCTCGCATCCTCTATCCCCCTTCATAAGGGCGCCTCTTCTTTTATACTTCTTGCATCCATCATCTCATTTTCCTCCTACTCGAGTCCGAGAGGGGTTTAAAAGATAACACCAACCAGGTGTGTGTCTTGCCATCATTTCGTTATTTTTATCGCAAGGATTTGAATACTACACCTCTATCTTTCTAATCCACTTGTCATTTGTTTGTCGTTGTTTTGTAAGGGTAGCCGAGGAAAGCCCTCTCCGTCGGCCGGCCGGAGGGAGAGGAAGAAGCAACCCGCCATCTCCCTCTCTTGAGGTAGGCGCGATCACTTTCTTATTTTGGGGTCTTTCGGCCCCTGGCGATCACATCTTATTTTCGAGGCCGCGGCGAGTCACTTCCCCAATGGCCGTTTAGATTTCCGTTCTTATATTCTCTTTATACTCTGTTATATTCTGCTCATATTCTCGAGGCCGCGGCGAGTCACTTCCCCAATGGCCGTTTAAATTCCCATTTTTATATGTTATATTCTTATCTATTCGTGTTCTCGAGGCCGCGGCGAGTCACTTCCCCAATGGCCGTTTAAATTCACGTTCTTATACGTTATATTCTTATCTGTTTGTGTTCTCGAGGCCGCGGCGAGTCACTTCCCCAATGGCCGTTTAAATTCCCGCTCTTTGTATTCTCTCTATATTCTGTCATCTTATTATCTGCTCATATTCTCGAGGCCGCGGCGAGTCACTTCCCCAATGGCCGTTTCAATTCTTGTTATTTAATTTTGCATCATTCCCGTCCCCCCGAGGCCGCGGCGAGTCACTTCCCGCTATGGCCGTTTAAACCCCATATTTTGCTATATCACACTTGTCCCGCTCGCCCCGCCGGAGCAATCTCCCGTGGTGGCCCCTTCTCTCTCTTCTCTTATTTCTGTGTTGCAGCAAACAAACACCAAAAGAAAGAAAAGAGGAGCCCGCGCACGCTCCGCGCCCTCTCCGCTCTTCCCCGAACCGCGTGACGTCGCTCACAGATTGGCGATCACGGTGGGACGTCTACTGCTTCCTTTCGGCTACCCTTGCAAGTTCGGCACCACCCGTGCCTCTCCACCTTCGCGCCCGCGCGCGCCCCCGTCGTGCTCACGGCAGCACCGTCAGTTTTGATTGGTTCTTTGTTTATTATATGTCTGTTATTTCTGTTGTTTTCCACTCCATATATCTGTCAGCATTCCATTGCATACATCCATTCCTCTTTTCTATCCTTTTTTTCATTTTTTGAGGATCACCCTTTCCGGTGAAGGAAGGACTCTCCGTTTGGGAATTCCTCTCAACGGACTAGAATCTCCTACACTGGGACCTCCGTAAGTCCCCGACATCGAAGAATCTCCTCTTCGTTCACTGGGCTGGTTGTACCATTGAAGTTCCCCGGAGTTAGTCATTTCATTCGTGGTGAGACGAGAGACCCTAGCTGACACGGCGGTGAAACAAAAATAAACTAGGGTCCCCATTTTGTGTGAACTTCGGATCTCGCTAAAAACACAAAAAAAATCATCAAAATCAAAACACAAAAAAGGGCGTAAAGGCATCCACTTGTTTGATAATCTCTGCTACCTACTTGCTAGTGTATGTTTTTGCGTTCTGGGAAAACTGTGAGCATGTCTCACGAGTCTTTTGAGGAGAACCACCCTAGCCGTGTTTGTCAGCCGACCCGCGAGTCTATGCTATGGACTCGTGTCCTTCTCATGACCCCTCACATGAGGTGCAGGTTATTACCGGGGACACGTCCCCGCCACAGGATATCACTTCCTTACTGGGCGTCCTCGCCAACACGGAGCTTACCTCTGAACAGCTCCGGGCCTTCCAGGCCATTCTAAAAGGGAAATCTGTTTCCCCCACGCCCCAGGAGTCAACTCCGGCCATCGCACCTCTCCAAGAGTCCGTGCAGGCCATTCCATCTCCCTCATTGGCGCAAGCCATCCAGTCTCCCTCGCTTCAAGGACAAGCGAGCCACCCTCATTCCAGTTCCCATCACAATCTCAAACTCCCGTTGTTCCCCAGACACCGCTTCAGCCGGGGTCAACTGTCGGCGGTCCGACAGCTCCCTCTCATTCTGGGTTCCCCCCTCAAGTCTCCGGGAGACAGTTTCTCCCCCAGTGGCAAGTGCCACCTTCACCCCCAGAGGAGCTCGCCCAATCGCTCCTCAATAGGTTCAACCGCATGGACGAGCAGTTTCAAAATCTGAGAAGGATGGTGGACGTGAAAGCCACCCCGGAGGTTGCTTTGCCAATCCTTCCCGTCATTCATCTTCCTCCCTCCGAAATGCCCACGTACCGCAGATACAATGGTACCGGCAACCCCTTCATTCATCTCAAGGATTTCATGTATGAGTCCTCTTACTGGCAAAACGATCAGAGGTCCCTGGCATACCTCTTTCGGAGATCATTGGATGGTCCCGCGCTTGAGTGGTTCTATTCTCTGGAGCCCCGCGAGGCCGATAATTTTGAAATAGTCCAGAGAAGGTTCTTGCAGAAATATAGGGATAGGGTCGGTCCCTCACTCTCCATTACCGACCTAGTGGCCGAAAAGATGAAACCCGACGAGGATTTTGTCCGATATGCTGATAGATGGAGGTCTCTGGCGGAAAGAATAAGGGATACCCTCTCCGAGCCCGAACAAGTGAAGATGATTGTGTCTAATGCAACCCCACAGTTCAGACACGTCCTGGCCATGAATAAACTTACTACAATGGAGGAACTCTATGAAAGGGCCCGGTACATCCAAACCCAGCTAAAAGACTCCCCCATCATGAACATGTTTGAGTCGCCGAAGCCCAAAGTGGTAGAAAGACAGGCGCTGGTGTCCCGGGCGGAGCCACAGAAGGGGTCGTGACAAATGAGCAAGTCAGTGCGGTCAACAATGCCAACTATGCGGTCAACCCAAGGCCTCCACAAATGCCCCGACTTCCCCTTCAACCAGGTCCTTTCCCTCTTCGTCCTCCACCCCAAAATAATCCACCCCAGGATAATATGCCTCCATTGCGCCAACCCCAGCAACAACAACCACAACATCAGCAACAACAACCACCGCTTCAGTACAACAAAGTTCCACCCCCGGGGAACTATGGTCCCCAACAGCAACAAAGGAGGCCGCTCGGTCCCAAAAGAGCCTACTATCCACCATTGCCAGAAACCTTAGCAGACATTTTTAATGCCCTCATGGCATCAAACCAACTCGCCCTACCCAGAGAAAGGCCCGCGTGGCCCCCTAATGTTGATACCTCCAAATACTGTGTCTACCACAGGCAGCCGGGACACACAGTAGATTACTGCTTCCACTTCAAAGATTACATCCATGATATGAATGATGAACATCAAATAGATTGGGATGAGATGAGACGATACGTCGCGGCTCTCAAGGCTAGGAGACCTCCTCATAGGCCACAGCAGCAGTTACAACAGCAACAGCAACAGCAACAACAACAACAACAGCAGGCTCAGCAGGCCCCACAACAACAGCCCGACATGGGCATAATCCAGAATCCATTACCGGAGCACCAACAGCCCAATCATCAGGTTAACCCCATCTCCTCCTTCCCGGAAGTCGGGAGAGAGCAGGTGTGGCACCAGGAAAGTGCCTCCATTCTTTCTACCGCCAATCCTATCATCACGCAACACCCTTGCCTTGCCCGGGTAGCACCTCTCTCTCATCAACCCGCGTCAGTATCACCTTCACCATTTCCACTACCATTACGCCCTCTCATCCGCACCCCGACCTCCTATCAACCGACACTCTCCACTACGCCTTCACACCCTCTCACCTTCTCTCACTCCCCCACTTTACCATCCGCCTCTACCACATTTACCCCTACGCCTTCTAAACCCCTTATCATCTGTCAACCATACATAACCCCGTCTTTCTCCACCACATCACCACTAATGCCTTCAAAACCACTCATCACCCACCATCCACCTCAAAACCATTACCCGTTTCAAACCTTACCCACTTCCACTTTGCCTCCGCCTCCACCTTCCAGACCCCTTATCCTTCATAATCCGCGCGATATCCCCTCTACCTCCACCATGCCTCCACCTAACAAACCCCTCATCAGAATCCCTGCTCCCGTCATCACCCCTGCTTCATCAACCATTCCTCCACTACTACCCCTCAAACCCCTGTTAAAACCGACTGCTACCCCCACAGAGGTACAAAAGCCGCAGGCAATGGTGCTCCGGAGTGGAAGGATTTTCCACAGGGTTTTCCCCCACAACAGTCAGAATCCTGAGCTATCTCAGCCAGAGAAGGATGATGGAGAACAACCAGAAAGAGCTATCCCTGGAGCACAGTATGATCTATTGAAACACCTGGATAAGACACCTGCTCGGATCTCCATCCTGGAGCTACTTCAAAGATCCACATCCCACCAGGCAGCCTTAATGGAGTATCTTCAAAGGTCATGGTGAACGAGGACCTCCCGTGAAGAAGATTTCGACCGTCCTGACCCCAACAGACACACAACCGGCCATCATGTTCACAACTACGAGCTCGCTCCCAAGGAAGCTCGGAAATATGCATTGTGCATTTCAATAAAAATTAATGGGGTATCCATAAACCCGTGTCTTGTGGACACGGGTGCATCCATAAATGTGATCTCCATGAGCACTCTTCAGTTGTGTGGGGTCAACGAGGAACAAATAAGACCTTCCTCGATCACGGTCACGGCTTATGACAATAGCAAAAGGCCGCCGCAGGGGATGATTATTCTGAAGGCAGAACTAGGCCCCATGTCAATTCCCACGGAATTCCATGTCCTCGACATGGACCCCACATTCAAGGCTATACTGGGTCGCCCTTACATCGAAGCCATGGACGCTGTGCCTTCCACCAACCATCAGTGCATGAAGTTTCCTTACAATGGGAGAATTATTAAAGTGGTCAGTACACCTGTCCTTCACACAGTGGATGCTATCAACACCTCTCTGCCTTCTGTTTGGCCGTCTCATCGGCCCATATTGTCACTGCTGGACGTACGTGATCCATCTCATGTTCCACTAGCACCAAAGGAGCCGGTCAGGGCAACCACAACATCATGTCTCCCTTTTCACTCCAAAGGTTGGGAGATTATGAGGAACATCGGCTATCAACAGGGAAAAGGTCTGGGCGCACAGTTACAGGGTATGCTCAAACTGCCAAAGGAAATTAGGCCGAACCGCAGGTTTGGCCTAGGCTTCAAAGGACCGTTCAAGGCAGATTGGAAGCCCCTCACGTGGACTCTATCAAACCACTTCAACAGAGGGCCCGTTGTTCAGATGGGAGATCACCCACGAGAAGCATATGGGGGATCACATGCTGTATATTTGGCTGAAAAATGTCCGAGGATCACCAAAAGAGGCAAGATCAAATATCCGGAATATGAGTGGGACAAATGGTTCGACATACGGTACATTTCCGTTGCACTGGAAAGGATGTTCTCATCTCCGCAGCTTGAAGGACCACCATTGATCTCCGAAATACCAGAGAATATTACCACTCTTGCCAAGGTTCCAAACTATCCTCGTCCTCGCCAGAAGGACTCTGTCATCGACGGATCTTCATCCGTCCTCAACATTGCCGTCGACGGCTCATTAGCCGCCATCCTCTCCATCCACTCATCTCAGCCTTTGCTGATATCTTCTTCCTGGGCCAGACAATTGTCTGATGATCTTCCCAGGTCCCCTTCTTTGCTTACATACCTGCGCGGGCTTTTCAACCCGCGCCAGGTCTTCAACCATGATCTGCTCTATGAGCCTCACAATCCTCTAGCCATAACCCCTTTTCTCTCTCCTCCAATCTCTTTTCACTGCTTTGTCATTAAAAATGAAAACGAAAAAAAAACGTCAATTTTCAAACTCCCCAACAACACATCTTCGTTGAGGAAACCTCCTACATCTCCCACGGGTGCGTACCGCCTTGCGGACCACCCGTCCAAGGTCCGATGAGCGACCTTTTCTACCCCTTCTCTGAGGGGTCTTCTCCTGTACATTCTACACCATCCTCTTCGTCTTCCTCTTCTTCTGTAAATATTGTCAGTCAATCTAGGAATGATAGGCCAGGGGTAGTACCTAGGAAGAAATCCAAGGGTAGGCAGATCCCTCGTCGATTCCTTCTGGATTTGGCCGCCAGGTGTCAGGCCCTTCTTGTCATCCCCCAGTTGTTAGAAAATCCCATCCAGCTACCCGAAATAGAATGCGAGGGCGACTGTGCATCTGATGAAGGGTATGGAGTCTACGAGATCACGGATGAAGAATGCCCCACTGAAGATGAGGGTGAAGAATATGAGGATGCGGCGGGCGCATACGCTAGTGGAATGAGGAGATTCGACGAGCCGTCAACTGCCGTAGAAGAATCCACCAAAGAAGTCAACTTGGGAACTGAGGAAGATCCTAGGATCATCCTCATAAGTGACAACCTACCACCCTCTGAAGAAGAGGCATTAATTGAGGTTCTCAAGGAATATAAGGACACGTTTGCATGGAGCTACGAGGATATGCCGGGTCTGGATTCAACCTTGGTCGAACACCGTTTAACCCTAAAACCTGGGTCCATCTCGGTAAAACAAAGGTTAAGACGTTTCCACCCTCAGATGGCTTTGAAAATGAAGGAAGAGGTCGATAAGCTCCACAAAGCCAGGTTCATTAGAGTCGTTCTTTATCCTCAATGGGTGGCGAACATTGTCCCGGTCATGAAAAAAGATGAGAAAGTCAGGATTTGCATCGACTTCCGGGACCTTAACCGCGCGTGTCCAAAGGATGATTTTCCCTTACCTCACATTGATGAACTGATTGATAACACGGCAGGCTATGAAACCCTCTCTTTCATGGATGGATTTTCAGGATACAATCAAATTCGTTTGGCAGAAGAGGATCAGGAAAAGACGTCATTCACTACCCCTTGGGGAACATATTGTTACGTGGTCATGCCGTTTGGGTTAAAGAATGCTGAGCTACTTACCAAAGAGCGATGATGGCCATATTTCATGACATGATGCACATATATCTGGAAGTGTATGTGGATGACTTATTGGTGAAATCAAGGACCATGATGGAACATCCAGAAGTTTTGGCTAAGGTCTTGCAAAGGTCAAGAGAGTTCCAATTGAAAATGAACCCGAAGAAGTGTATGTTTGGAGTGTCGTCAGGTAAGTTGCTGGGGTTCATTGTGAGCAAAGGAGGGATCGAGATTGATCCCGACAAAGCCAAGGCTATCAGGGATATGCCACCTCCCAAGAATTTGAGGGAAGTCCGAGATTTAATCGGGAGGTTGCAGTTTATTAGTCGGTTTGTGTCTCAACATTCACAAAGGTGTAGACCTCTCTACGAGTTGACCAAGCCAGGAGTAGAATTCCACTGGAATTCTAAATGTCAGAAAGCTTTTGAAGGGTTGAAGGAATATCTGGCTAGTCCACCCGTTCTCATTCCACCCAAACCAGAAAAACCTCTGATCCTTTACGTCTCAGTCTTGGATGACTCCGTGGGAGCCGTCCTCGCACAAGCTGATGAAGAAGGCAAGGAACGGGCAACCTATTACTTGTCCAAACTTCTCAATCCCTGTGAGCAGAAGTACACCGGCATGGAGAAAACCTGTGCTGCCCTCGTTTGGGTAGTGCAGAAATTGAAGCACTACTTCTTGGCTCACGAAGTCCACTTGATTGCTCGAATGAATCCTATCAAATTCCTTCTGGAGAAATCCGTCCTTACGGATAGGCTAGCACGCTGGCAAAGTTTTCTCTCTCAGTTTGACATCGTCTACGTCCAGCAAAAGGAGATTAAAGGTTATGCCATAGCCGAGCATCTCGCTCACCATCCTCTTCCCAAGTTCGATCCCGTCCAATCAGAGTTTCCAGATGAGGAAATGATGTCCATCAACCAATCAGATGAGCCAATGTGGACGCTATATTTTGATGGAGCTCTGAATTCTCAAGGGAGAGGAATCGGCATCGCCCTCCTGTCGCCTGAAGGCCTCACATTCCCAATGGCATACCAACTCAAATTTCCAGTCACCAACAATATAGCTGAATATGAAGCTCTTCTAGCTGGCCTAGAACTCGCCCATTCTTTTCGTATCACTGAGTTGCGAGTCGTAGGTGATAGTCAACTCATCCTTCGCCAGGTGCTCACTAAGTATCGCACTCGCGATCCCAAACTCAAGCCATACCAAGAACTCACTGCTGCCTTTGTCAAACTGTTCACAAAACTGATCTTTGTTCATGTCCCTCGTCATCAGAATATTCTCGCCGATGCCCTCGCCTCGTTGGCATCATCCATAAGGTTCCCTCTAGGAAGTTGGTTTAAGTTCATTTCCATCTACAAACTTCACGCCCCTGCGATCGATGATGCTTCCTACGTAAACATCAAAGACAGGATAGCAAGGAAGATCCTGCAGGAAGATATCCTTGAGAAGAGGGAAATCATGTTGGCAGAGGTCGAAGAAGAACTGGCTGATGAAGAGAAACCATGGTTCTATGAAATCGCCAAATACTGCCAAGATCAGTCTTATCCTGAAGGGGCCACCACAGAGGACAAGAAAGCCATAAGAAGGGTGGCTCAGAAATATACATTAATTGGAGGTCTACTCTATAGGAGGAGCCTTACTGGTATTCTGTTAAGATGTCTTGGTGACGATGAGGTTTGGAAATGTGTAGAGGAGACGCACTCGGGTGTGTGCGGTGGCCACGTGAATAGTCAGATGCTCGCCAAGAAGATCATTCGTCAAGGCTTTTACTGGCCCACTATGGAAGAGATTGTGCTGTCTATGTCCGTAGGTGTGTCAAGTGTCAACTTCACGCCGATAAAATCCATTCACCATCTTCCTCACTTCATCCAATATCCTCCCCATGGCCTTTCTCCATGTGGGCATTCGACATCATTGGTCCCCTAGGTGATCCCAATTCCCTCACCAAGCAGAAATCTTTCATCCTTACTGCGACGGAATACTTCACCAAATGGGCCGAAGCCGAAGCTTACACGGAAATCAAGGCGTCAACAGTCTGCAAGTTCATCATGAAGAACATCTCGCCAGATTCGACGTCCCAAGCACGATCGTCACCGACAATGGGCCACAGTTCATTTCTCAGGACCTACAGGACCTCTGCAAAAGGTACGCAATTGCATTACATCATTCATCGCCTTATTACCCACAAGGTAACGGCCAAGCGGAGGCCACCAATAAAACATTGCTCAAAATCATCAAAAAAACCTGCGAGTCTAGTAAGTTTTCAGACTGGCCAGAAAAGCTTATCGAAGCTCTATGGGCCTATCGCACTTCAATCCGTACCCCCACCGGGCAGACTCCATTTGCCCTTACTTATGGTATGGAAGCGGTAGTCCCGTACGAGACTCTGATCCCTTCTCTCAGGGTACAATTGGATGAGGAATTTCACCTCGACGATCGTCGTGATTCACTCCTCGCCCAGTTGGAACTCTCGGATGAGAAGCGGCTGGCCGCTGCCGAACACGCGCGTGTGTATCAAAATAGACTCGCTCGCTTTTACCAAAA